>OW796113.1:6037766-6637766 GCA_941860345.1 Chrysodeixis includens | reverse complement strand
ATGTTTTATAAACTTCCTAATCCGGCAAAATAAACTACTATTAAATTAAATACTCATTTCGAATACTACCTCACCAATCTACTTAGGTACTAACGGTATTTATTCACGTATCTCTAAATTCAAAACTCAACTGTTCATCATGGCCGAATGTTTAAAGAACATAGACTACTTAAAAAAATAGTGTCCAGATATAGGGATCACTTCTTTTACATGAATCTTATAATCTTTTTTGTCAACAGCGAGCAAGAGGCAGCAGTAATGAAGGCCAACCCCTGGCTTTACCACTACTACGCAGTACAATCCAAGTTACACTACGGGCTTGCGTACGAAGCCGCGACCAGAATGTACGGGCCCCCGCCTCCAGATATCCAAGTCTATCCACCAACCATGCAGTATACTCCGACCCCGCCGGTCTGCATCAACGGCAACCAGCCAGTCATGATGCCCAACCCTGGGATACAACCCCATATACCACATGTCCCGCCACATATAGCGCCAATGCATTACGCCTATGAGAGGACAGATAATGGACCTGTCGATTACTCCGTCTCGCTCCAAGAGAACAGGTACGATATTTTGCTTTGTGTTTTAGTAGGCTTGGTTTATGTACAAATAAAAATAATAATTTCAGGAAACGGCAGAAACTAGTTTACAAGAGTTGTTTGTCGATAAAGATGCAGTTTTCGAAAAGTTCGTTAATTTAAAACCTTTTGACGACCGAGCTTCGTTAGCTCTATTGCTATTCCACATGTGTAACTTTAGCTTTCTCTTGCAGATATCACAATTTACGGATAGAAGATACCAGGATCCAGCCTAATGCTAAACGGAAAGGGAAGAACGTAGACGACAAACCAAACACGCCAATATCAAACATGTCACCTCGTTGTACACCTTCAACTGTCACGTCAGGGGGAGACACACTCGTAGCTGTCTCAGCTGGGTCCATAGCTAGTAGACGACCAGGCTCTAAGAACTTCAACATAACCGAAACTGAAATGGTCGACCAATGGAACCCGAGCCCCACGTGGTCAGAGTCAGCTCTACAAAAAGTCCCAGACGTTTGTCACCAAGACCTAAGTCCTTACGTGACGACCACGCCGCCCACGCCGTCCGGGACACCTACAGCCTACACCCACAACTACAGTCATACGTTCGTGTTCGACTGGTCACCTGAGCAATATGTTCCTCATACTAACAATAGATGTAACACAATTACTACAGAAAGTTCCTATCAGCAGACGTGGAATAGGAGTCAAAGAACGTTCGCTAATAACGTGGAGAACTCGGTAGATGAAAACTCCAATCCTAATAGACTAAGTTTACCAATGAGGGTCAGTAATCCACCGCCAGCCTACAATGCATCTAGGGAAGACGTACTTAGAAGGCAAATTGGTAAGTTTCTATATTTGAATTGAATAAATAGAATTTTCAGTTATCGTATCTACTGTTGGAACCAATATTTCGTATCTTAAGATAGTTGGAATCTGTTTCGAAGTGCAGAGATTGTAGATACATAAATAAAGCAAGATAAATGCACGGCAGCAATGCGTCTGCACTACCTACACCAGATAAAACATCAGAATAAAATATCCTAATGTATCCTTTTCTTATTGTTCTAGATCGTCCACATCCAGATTCGCCGGATGCCAAAAAGCCTGCGTTATAACTGTAGCATAATTCCATGTAATTCTTTGAGTAGTTAAATATTTGTTACCTTGTAATGATAAATTTTATTAATTATAGAAAAAGCTCTGGAACTCTCCTGTGATCTTTGTGTTAATATATTTGTATAGGTAATGCTAATTATTTGTACATATTGTCCGGTAATAAGGATATTGTACAAAATAATAGTAGATGATAATGAAGTAGAACGTATTATTCACATAGAATGTGACTTGTTTGTGTATACGAAGTGTATTTTTGTAAATATGTAAGTAATAGCGTAAGTTCGTATTGTACTTAGGTAAATCGATGACTTTGTTTCCGTGCTCCTTTTATTCCCAGAGCTATTCATAAATTATGCGCAAACGCAATATTGCTTTGGGTACCGTTGAACTACGAGGTTGCAAATCCCTATTGAATAAAACAATAGTAAGTCTGGTTTTAGCTCGTTGTTCTAATTTCTCGTTCTGACTTTTAAATTTTAAAACTGCATAAGAGAAATTCCTTACGAATGCTTTTTCATACTAGTTACTCGGCTGGTTTGGAGTGTATATTCATCATTGATCAATACTTTGCATTCAAAATATCAGAACATAATTAAATACTTTTGTACTTATTTTTTTACTGAACTTCACATAAGTTGTAAAATGGATTTAGCATTCGTTTGCTCATTTGCCAAGCTAAGTTCCTTTGATTTTCACACCTAGCCGTATGCTCTAATTTAATCATGCCAATCAATTCAGTATCACAACTCATAGAATTAAGAATATTGTACAAAATAGTCTTAAGTAGGTATGTAAAATATGAAACTGGAACAACTATTTGTAACAGAAGTATCTAGTATTAATTTATGATCACTAGTTTGTTGTGAATTTTGCGAAGTAAAGATTATTTTGACCTTACTCTGTGTATTATTTTCTACTATCCTGTTGGGTTAAACTTAAAAAAAAAGGATTTCTTTACAAAAGAAAAGGAGATCAGTATTAAAAGAGGTGTATAATTTCACATTTCATTTTATTATAGAATCTACACGTACAAATCGACAACCACAAGACAAATTCATTCATTCGTACAACATATTATTTAGTCTGGTCTAAGACGCATATTTCTCATCAAACATAGATCCCTAGCAGTGTCCTTTCTACCGTAAGGCGTAGATAAGTCATACAATCTGAGGATAAGGCTTATATTGAAACTGTCCGGGAGACATTTAATAAGTGTCGGTACGAGTTCACTGGGCATTTTCTGCAAAACCAATTGCGCTCTATCCTGTCCACATTGGACTACATAAACAATGAATTGAAGGATGAAATCAGTTTGGGGTGTAACATCGCCGTTCTTGCCCGCTAATTGGGAGAATGACGTAAATAGAGACTCAAGTGAAGACTGTAAAGGCTCTTTTAATGTTACTCCAGAAACACTACGACCTTGCGAATAGTACATGTTACTATCCGAGGAGTTATCATTCAACCTTCGTACTTTGCTCGATGTTACCATACCCTCTATATCTTCCGAGTCATCGTGACGTCGCTTTCTAGAAGCCGTCTTATTATTTAAGTTGCTGTGTTCAAGAGCGGCGTAAACGCAATAAACTGCTAGTTTAGCCAACATAGCAGATTGAGGCTCAACTAAGTCCTCACACAATTTAGCGTTATACAAATATTGAGGTAATACATGCAGTAAAAGAGCCTCTGTGCATTTTTCGATATCTAAATGGAACATTGCAAGGACAATATCAATTGACCTATCAAGGTCTTCCTGATAACGGAACTTTAGTGTTTCTTTGACCAAGTTTGTGACGAACCAAATAGGTCCTGTCGTATTCAATAGGCTTTCTATGATATGAGTAGCATCAATGTGGAGATATCCGCGAGACTTTATGTCTTCCCAAACACTTTGCAACTGCTCAAGTATAGGCTGGCGAGATATAATGTTATGGGTCAATGCTAAAGCTTTCGACTTCGGCACAGACGGAGGGTGAATATCGTACTGCATTTTTCTAATGATTTGACACATCAAAACAGTTCTTTCCTTAAAATTATCAATTTGTGATAACTCCACTTCACTTGGAGGCACTAAAAATTGTTGAACCATGTTAATAGGCTTGAAAAATGCATCTTGATGGACTACATTTATGTAAGAACACAACCACACTGAAGCACAAACTGCTAAAGATGCCATTTTTTGCCTCAAAGAATCCAACATACATTTAACCTCTGCAGCTGAAAGCGATCCTTGTTCCCAAGCAAATAAGATCTCTTTTACAACACCACTAACATTCATACATAGATCATGGGGTTTGATATTGGTGTTTTTAAAGTCAAATTCTGGAGCACTTAAGTGGTGAATAAATATATCTACAAGTTGGGAGTCACATTTCTGTAGTATCTGATCAGGAGATTTATGTACTCCATGATAAACCATGCATTCTTTGACCCATTTCTCGAAAAAGGTGTCCCCATTTTCTTCAAGGACTGCATCAGCCCCATAATCTTGTACAATGGAATAGAGAATCAGAAATGAAATATCAAAGATGTAGACCTTGGATTGTGGAGCTCCTTTTTCACTGGCAGCAAGTAATGCAAATTCATTGAACTTACTCAATCTTGAGACAAATAACTTCAGCTTGCCCTCAACTGTGGCCACAGCTAATATTGTATCCAAAGTAGTCCCACCAACAATTTGACACAGCATGGCATAGAGTGAATCTTGTGTTTTATGGAAGTCACCTCCCATTGTTTTAAGGATACCAGCCAAAGTTGGTTCTGCTTTAGTTATGAATGAAGGAACTGAGCCTTGTAAGCCAGTGGGCTCCAACTTCTGTAACTTGACATCCTTGTGTTCTCGCTTCTGTTTGAAATATGCTAAATGATTTTCAGATATTACATTCAACTTGACCAAAGGTTCTAACAAAGAAATGACACTGTTACAAGAGTTCTTTGTATCAACCACATCTAGAAGTGGAGTAGACTGCAATAATTTCTCGAATGCTTCTGCTAACTCAATAGAGTATTCACCATCCTTATTAGTTGTACCACAAGTGTTGTGTAAGTAGTGCAAAACTTGAGGGATCTTCAGAAAAGTAAAAGCAGCCCACAAGGACTGTTTTGTAGCATCCTTGCTAGAATCATTGAGCGAAATGAAACATGCTCTGATTAATTCACAATACAATCTTGATAGTGGGTATCCTTTTATCCGCTGTACCATTAAGAGTTGGCTAGATAGTTGTTGAGTGTCCGCACTGGGATTAGCAAGCACATTTATAGCTATCAGGGCTTGCAAACAGTGAGTTACAGGCTCTGGCTTATTATTCAGTGGTGCAATTTTATCTATATCTAAATTGCATATCTTCTGTAAAGTTTCATGAATTGTAACTGGTGCTTTAAACTGAGTATTCATCATCATAAATGCTGTGATTTCTTGGCATTTCTTTGTTACTTCGTTATATTCATTAGGATCATTCTGTTTTGCTAAATAGAACATGGCCAGCAAGAAATCTGTGTTCACTATAGAATTAAGGAGCGATGTTGACTTTTCAAGCAGTTCTTGACTTTGAATAGGGTTTGATGATGGGTACTTGCTTAGAGAGTAGTGGTATACTTGTAGTAGCCACAATATAATAGATGAAACTGCGAACGATAACATCTCTTCCTCCATTTTTCCACGACAAGTAATTCCATCAAGAAAGTACTCTAAGAACTCAAGCAGGCTGTTAATGCAATGAGGCTTGTGGAAAGCGTCGAACTTCGATATTCTTTGCAGGACTGCGGCGTATGACACTAAATGCGACGCTAGAGAATGCTTCAAGTAAGAGATTACTAACTGGTTGGCTCCACAACCAACCATAGCTTGTTGGAGGATGCAGTCTGCTAGGTTATACAAATCGCCGCTCACCCCTCTAGGTAGAATAGTCTTGATGTTAATCCCCCACTGAATGTCCGTCCATCGTTCTCTCCAAGCTTTGAGGATCAAAGCCTTCAACGAGCTAGTTTTACTCGTCATTTTCGATGCATCCATCTTCACCATATTTCATTGATAAATAACTCAAAATAAAAAGTTTATTTGCAGTATCAGTCACAGACAGTCATGTTGGCTTTAACACACTTTTGTTTTACAGAGTTACTCTTAATTTATTAGAACATAAACATAAAAATGTAAACTGAAATCCAGCAAAAGGCAACGTCAAAGCAGTACATTCCTAAAACTCATATTCATTGAAATTCATTCCATGCATATTGACCAATGAAATGAAATTGAAAAACATAAGCCAATGAAAATTCTTCAAATTATTCATTGAGAACGAACTGGAGTCGCAGGGCGTTTAGTTATCTTTGATCAGGTAATTGCGGAGCACGATTTAATAATTAAGAGTTTAATTTTGATATATTCTGTAAATAAAATCCCATGCAAGATGTAGTAAAACTACAAAAAATATTATTAGAACACACGTTGATGCTCAGTAATTGAAAGAAAAAAATAGCTTGGCGTTATGTTAACATATGGCATAGCGAAACGTACCGTCAAAACTTCGAACACCCTCGTGGTTTGTTTACAAACTTTACCAATCGTAAAAATAACAAATCTAAAATGAGTTTTAGAAATTATAAAGAAAAAATAGATGAAGGTGATAAAGTAATTCTTTATCTAAGTAATAATCTATATGCATTAGAAGTGCAGCGTGAAATAAAAAATAAAAAAGGTGAAATGATAGAAAATGTGTATCAAACTCCTTTCGGAGCTCTAAAAGTAAAAAATCTCATTGGAGCTGAGTATGGGACTAAGGTAAGCTTTAAATTACTGCTGATCATAACATAAGTTATCCAAGAATACTTTTTCATTCAAAAGCCTTTGAATTTCTAACCTTATCAGAAAGGTTAACCTCACCTTCCATCAGCTGTTAACATAAAATTCACTTATTTTCTAATATTTCTATTGTAAAAAATAGTCACAATATTCAACCTACGGGTAAATAGTTAATTAAAAAGAAAATCACTGCATTGAAATAATCTTTTAAAAAAAATATTGTAATTATTTTGATTTATGCTGTTTATTTATCAGATTGAGCTAACGAAAGGTTGGGGCCACATACTCCAACCAACCCCAGAATTGTGGTCCTTGACATTGCCTCATCGCACACAGATCATCTATACAGCGGACATCAGTATGATTATGTTGCAACTTGACTTGATGCCCGGATGTGTTGTGATAGAAGCAGGTAACTTATTTTAAATATTCCTTTGTCTAATTTAAGAGGCTTTAGTACACCCTAAGTGACTGTACCAATCCTTCAGTCTCTTCCATATAATAATAATAACAACTCTGATCTTTACTATTGTTTAGTTTATTTACAGAAAAAGACACAGTATTTTTCTGTTATTTTCAATACACGAAATTCTTATTTTCTTTTTTTGATAATTGCTGATTATTTGTAGTATTTAGGTATAATTCTATTATAAAAAGCAATATCATGTTGCAACTAAATTATATTTTTAAGCAAACATATTTTATTTTTAGGTACTGGCAGTGGGTCATTGACCCATGCCCTTATAAGGAGAGTTAGACCACATGGTCACGTCTATACATTTGACTTCCACGAGCACAGAGCTAAGATTGCACAAGAAGAGTTCCAACAACATGGATTAGGTGACTTTGTTACCGTAAGATATCATTTATTTATTACACTATACTTACCTATTTAAACCTGCTTATAGAATACTTAGGTACCTATTAAGTTATACAATGTAGTCTTACTTAAAGAGTTGAGCCTGAGGATTTACCAAAAAAACTAAGAAATTGAATTTTAATATGTCTGATATCTCTCAAACAAATATTCTTTTTACATGCATTTGCTGGCAACATTAAGTTTTTTTTTTTGTTTATTTGCATTAGCCTTAACCCTTTGTCTTTAATTGTGTCTCGTAATTTTGAATTGTACAATTTAACCTTGCGTTTTTTTTTTGTATAGTTTATTTACACGATACAGTCAGCATCAGAAGTCAGTTAACACAAACCGGCTTCCTTAGTGTCATTATTTTTCTATGACATTGTAAGCAACTGTAGCAATTGGTGCTTAGTATATTTTAACTATACCAGGTGTCAAGCCCATTTTGTTGTCTAATAACACAACAGTAATTCATTGAATTCGATTGTGTTCAGTTCTTTTTGAAAATCTAATCGACTTTTGATGCTGACCAGACATGGGTTCCATAGCAAAATTTCTTTATCCGTAGGCCAAACACAAAGACGTTCTCGCCGAAGGCTTCGACAAAGACTTGAATGGTAAAGCTGATGCCGTATTCCTTGACCTGCCCAGTCCTTGGCTGGGTGTACCGCACGCGCTATCTGCGATTAAGGAAGAAGGTATGTTATATTTTTAAGCTAATCTGTAATAAAAAAGTTTTATTAGGTAATCAGGTGTAAAACAGGTTTTATGCACAAAATCTTCTTCATTATCATTAGGCATGTGGGTTTCATGCCACTGGGCATAAAAATGAGATGTATATGACGGGCAAGAGACAGAAGAATATCTTAAGAAAGAGTAGACATGTGTCTAGTCGATGGGTAACAAAAAAAAACTTTTTTATTTATTATAAAGCCGTCATAAAAGTTGTAAGTACACAAACGATAGAAATAGATTTAGATCTACATAATCAACTTTCTCCACAAACAAAAACTAACATGACTTACAAAACAACAGCGATTTGATCAGACGACAATTTTACGCGCATTTTATGGACCGATAAAACCTTTTAACTTCAAACCAACATAAAACCATTAAGATTCCAACATCAACAGATCTAGTTCTCGATTTGTATAGTAAATATAAAAATCCCTACCAAAACCTCTTAACGTGGTACTGTGAACGTTGAGCAAGAGAGACGCCGCTAGATACAATGTAGAGCACCATCTCGCTCTCACGATACTAACGGTTTGGATTAAGGAGTTGATGGTAGGTCCCAAGATCAAACAATTTATAAATGGTTACTACGATATATCGATAAGAGATCGTTTGTACGTAAGCGGAAAACGGCAGATCCTTATAAATCGACGAAAGAGATTGCGATCTGATTACACAGTGTCGATTATTCAGATCCCCTTGTAAGTTATTCGAGTCTATTCATTAATCTGGATAGTAGTGGGCCAGATAACGAATTCTCAATCGATACATCGATTTGTGTCGATTTGAAAGTAGTTGTGAACTCCTGGCATTGTGTAGGGTTGCCGGCTAAACGATTTATCAGCGTGTGTAAACAATTATACTAACAATGAACTCGGAAGTTACTGATTTATATTTTACCACATAAGGGGTAAAATATCGCTGATTCATTTGAAACAGTGACTTAGACAAAGTTCTTTGTTCATGAACAATTGTATGTCTGAATAGGTATAGACTAAACTTATTAACTGTACATGATGAATATTCCTCAAATTATATAATTTTAGTGTTAAACCGTACTCGTATTTATAATGACCAAATAATATCCTAAAGATAATTTTTAAATCTCAGAAAACGTATCAATATTTACAGCACAATAATCGGAAAATTGCACTAATTTGTTTTAAAATAATAATATTTTCAACAGTAGCAATATTGAGGATATTACAATCAATTTGTACCAATGTCACAGTAACAAGCAACCCTAAATTCATTAATCTAATTGGTACAGCCGTTATAACATAACTAAGCGACTCAGACCAAGATACGCATCTCAGAGATCCGGGCGACAAACACAATAACTATATCCTTGAGAATGCTTTTAGTGGAACCATTGTCAACCGTACTTACCTGATGAATGGACAACCGTCTACCACCAAACCTCAGTCTAAACAATCCTCTTTGTGTAAGAGGGACACCACTCTACGCCGTGTATTTCACTATCTCACTTCCACACCTGCAATTCCTGCTATAGTCTCATTTTAAGAGGTGTTGGTAGGTGGTTAACAGTCAACATTTTTTATGACGCCTTTTATTCCATATAATTACGCAAGAGCGAAAGCTTGCCCATATAATTGGTAGTTAGAACATTATTAATCATGCGTGAGCTGTAATTGACTGTCTGACTGTACTTACTGAGTTATTGGTACTTTAATGCGTGTACATAAACACATCAAATCTGTTACATTACGTAATTAAATTAATTTTATTGTACTTAATCATTAAAGTAATTTAGTAGGTGGGTGTCCGATCTCCTTAAAAGCAAATGCTATAATAAATACTTAGGTAATTTATCTTCTGAAATATTGCATCTAGAAGAGAGAAAATATACGGATTTGTATCCATCGTCAAACTATAAAAGTTTAAATTAAGCTTCATTGTATCGAACAATTTTCTCCGTTTAACCAATAATGTCCTATCAGAGCACCTATCATACACATCTTTATATGAGATACATTATACTAGTGGATACGGCATCTACAATTACACCTATTATACTTAAGTACTCACTTAATCTTCCATTCTCTTATAATCGACCCTTTATTTTACTAAATTAGTCTGTAAGCCCCAAAGACTTCCTTACGCCATTAAATGTTCGATAGTAGATAATGTTCTAATGGTTATAGGATAGATACTTAGATCATGACATAACGTTATATGAAATTTCACGAACGCATTTAATGTGGAGGATGAAAATGAAAACATTGCTATTGAAAAATTCTAAAGCGACTAATACGCGACTAAAGCGACGAAAGAGTCTATTAATTCAAAAAGTCAAAATTTTAAAATCTGGATCCAACGCAGAATACTTAAGTGTATCGTCACGCATAGAGCCATGTTTTTGGAAACCTTTTGCTAACCCCGTCTTATTCAAATAACCTGAATTATGAAACGAAAGCTTACCTTACCAATAAATGTAATCCCGATGAGACTTACGTTATCCTACAAAGTTCTACAATATTGTGTGCACATTAGACACAAGAGTAAATAATGCTGTTGGGAACGAAGCTAATGCATAAGTTTACTTAATATTCGCATTATGCTACATGTAAGCTTTAGCATTACGATTTAAGTCTACCTTAACAATTGCCATACAGTTTACAGGAATAATACATTCTGACATTCACTAAGTCCTAATATATTTATGGGAATCACTGAGTTGTGTCCACAAATGATCCCTTTAGCTGGGTGCAATTTACGCAATCTTGATCAAGCAAATATATGTTCGCAGAACTTTAGGCTCTATTTATCACTCAACACTACCACTAAATATTTCAATCTAAACCAACGAAACCTTCAAAATTCTCGTCCAAACCGCCGTAGCTAATACATTTTCGGTTCAAATTCGACGTTGTATACCTTTATTTATTACATGTCGTTCACTGTCCAAATATGTCCTATTAATAAATGGGCAGTTGTACTGTGATGTATGCTGTCTACAAGTATAACAAATGCTTGAGAAATGTCCCAACTATTCTCTACTTAAGTAATGCTGTAACGAAGCTTTGGTACTAAACCTTTGTATTAGTATTGTGCCGTTATGTTATCGTCAATGTATCAGTATGCTTTTGTTTTGTTGCTTACATTTGTCATTGTGATCGATTGTTGGTTTTCTATCTATTTGGAACTTTATCGCCATAATGACGGACGGGACAGCAATTGTACTAAGCACATGCAGCTGTCATTCTCAAGATCCCCGAAATTCTAGGTTTAAATATTTCTGAATTTTCACTTATGTTTTAAGGTACATAATATTTTAAGCAATCTTATAAATTTCCATAAAATATTTCCCACGAAATCCATTTAGTCCCATCTAGATGCCGTCCAGTTTATCACATACATTACCCTTATTCCAAGCTCACTACACTAGCCCCTTAAACGCTGTTAAACACAATCTAAACATTTAGAAACAGTAACAAATGTGGGGCCGCGAAACATGACTTATAATATCTGCAACAGAATCCCACCGCGGTGGTCTTCAAGAAAACGGACGAAAGTCTAATAAGACAGCCCTTTAACTCGAGTGTCGGCCACGGGACGTTATCTGGCAGTGAAAAATAGCGCCCTTTGTGGAATTACTTGAAAGCTTAGCCACGGTACGAAAGTGACCCGCATTTTAAAATATCGCTGGCCATTTACTTAATGTTGCATGTATTTTAAGTGGGTTATAATTGTTGCTATGATAATTGTCTAGTCTAGGATAGAAGGAAAACATCTGTAATTTTGTTTAAATAAACTGAAATTTTGGGCATCACAAATTCTGGCAAATATTTCTATCTCTGGCAAAAAACCGATTTGGTTGCTTGATAGTTAAAATGTTGATGTGGGGTTTAGACTTAGATTGAAGTGCTGTCTGTATGCTTTGACTACTGACATTGATTTAGAACTTTGTCCATTCTTAGGCTAGCACAACAACGTATTAAATTTCAAGGAACAGAAATAAATTAATTGCTGGCAATATTATATCCAAACTTTCCAAACCATTTTTTTGGATTACCATCAAAATTAATTAACTAATCAATTAACTAAAACCGAAAAACTAGAATTGATATGTATCTTTTAATTCTGGTAGTCAAATCACGAAATGCATGACAAAGTTGCACCAATTAATAAATTTGAATAAACTTTAATCTAAGCTTTGAATACAGCCTGATTAATGTTGTTTCTTGTATCGAATACTAATCGATGCTAAAGGTTTAGTAACATGACCTTATTATATGTTGATTGAATTATTGTTAGACAGTAGCGATAAATACGTGTATGGTCTTCAATGACTAAGAAGTTACATCAGGTACCATCCGTCTGTGGATGATGTCATGTGCAAACCTGATGCGTTTAAGGGTTGTGGAGGTCATAAAATTATTTAAAATATGTTTTTAGTCTACTCGAAATTTTGGAAAAAGGTTTTACTCATCAATTTGCAATCATTTTGCCTTTTGTGATAACTGGCCACTTATTTTTTAGGGTGTACAAACGCTTAAATTTAAAAGGTTAGGACGATCTATGATTATAGTCAATAGTCAAAGTAAGCTGGACACTAGCTCTAATTTGTGTCATAATGTGTGTAAATTTGTTGTTTTATGACTAAGTAGGCTTTACTACTTATGTCTTAAGATACGAGGAAGTAAACACCCTGTCAGAAAATAAATAGACTTAGTCAAGTGGTTATTGATTTATTAACAGTTTGCGTACAATAGGAAATGAGAATGAAATTGAATGTTATAGGAATTCAGCGTAAAATAGAGTATTTCCATTTTTGGAGGTCTTTAAAAAACGACAAAATTTTCACATATTTATTTTCACACATAATTTTCTGAATATTTCTGATTGTTACCCAACCATTTTCTAAAATAAGTAATCGTGATGGGCTTGCCGACTTCTGAATAGCAGGATGAGTAAATACGCAGTTTCTACAGCGCCCTTAATGTTTATACCAAATTAATTACTCCACACATAGGCAAATAATCACAGTCTTAGAACTAGTACTTAAACAAGTTCCTACGAGGTAAGCCCTGACATTTGGCGGGAAACAAGAAGATCCCGTGATAAATATGTTCTTATAGTAATTAAAGGTTACCGAGATATCGCCGAGATAAAATAAAATAATGCGTGACGTCAAAATCGAAGTATTTATTATTTAATTATTGATATATCTCTACCTGATGTTCGTGATTATTTATAGGTTAATATGGATGATGAATGTTAAAATAACTGTTTCTAGTTTATGAGTGTTAAAATAAAAATTTAGCATAGATATTGATTATCAATTTAGTGTTATAAGTGTTAACCAATCTATATACTCGTAAGTTACAAAAATCAGTCGCAGTGTCTTTAAAAGCTCTGTCTACATGTTATATTAATACAAGTTCGTTGGAACATGTTTTACACGAAAACAAGATCAATTTCTCACGAACTTTGACATATCAATGAATCATCAAATACCCTAAAACCAGTTTTCATTTATATTTATATTATTCAGCGAACAGGCAGTTAATAAACAGTGGTACAAATCTTATCGTATCACTCGTGATAAATTTATTTGCTGACAAGTTTCATTTGCTAAACCAACTCTACTGATAACGATCTAGGAGCGAACTGCACACTTCATTCGGTTATTTGCTGATATTAGTACATAGAAATACCATTTGGGGTCTACTACAAACAAGAAACTATTTGTATATCACCTACATCAAACAAAGAAACCCACGAGTTATTCTAATTTCACAATAACTTACTGCACCTATTATAAATTCAATGCAGCCTTAATTGGAGCTTTAACTAGTATTTATATATTCATAGTATGCCCCCTGAACTTCAACCAAATTCAGTATGACGCGATACTAATCTTATATCCTTGTTACTTTCCTACCAGACGTGTTGGACAAGAAATAACTGTGTGACATAACTTGTCCCCTTAGGCGTTGCTCACACAATGCTTTTTGACAGCCTCCTACAACCTCCCGACACCAATAATCTCGATCTCTACGCCCATAATAATAAGATTGAATTTTCAATGTCACGTATTTTTCGAATCGAACCGGTAGATTGGCGCGTGCCTTAAAAGACAAAGTTATGTGTGCTGTCGATAAATATATTTGGTAATAAATTTCGCTGGTGTATAGGTGTTGGTGTGTAGCAAATGTAAGTTGGTAAGCGGTTGCGCCACTAAATCAAATTGCAGTCAATTAAGATAAAGCGGCGCGAACGACAGCTATGGACAATAGACCATATGACTAATACAGCGTTTTGTTTGGCTAACTGAATTACAACTGGGCCGGTTGTAGTGAATAGAATTCCTATTAATATTAGAGGTGTTACGTGCTGACCGATAGAGTCGGTCAAGCGCTTGTCTCGTTACGGATTTCGGGCATTATTATGTTGAAGGGTGACAGCTAGGATTTACTCAACTCTGAAACAAAGACTACGCAGACCTAACCACCACTACCCACACTAGATAATGGTGAACGCACGCTCATCCCAGCCGAACGCGTGGAACGAAAATAATTATGTACTGTCAACCCAGTTCGGGCGATTCAACGCGGAGAAATTAAAGGTTTCATGAGAATTAATAGACAGAATTCTAATATCCATTTCGTTCGTCTAGTTCAGCGGATAAGTTTGCGTTCACAATTATACGATCACAACAAGATTTTCTTAGAGTTTGTAAGCTTGTTTGCTAACTAATTGTCACCTATCACTGTAAGTTTATAGTCTCAAATAAATTAATTGATTTACAATGTATCAAATCATTAACCCACTATAATTCAATTTCAATAATACCTAATGCTTTTGTCGATGACGTCACTTACTAAGAACTGTACTATGACACTAACATAGGTGTAAAATAAACTAATAAAGTTTATATCTCACTTATTGAAGCAATGTTGTCCGGACAACGCGAAACACGCAATAAATTAGTAAACATGCGAAATTGGCAATAACTTTGCATCGTACAGGCAACCTCACATCAATTGTAAATCTTCAACATTCTCAACACTCTTATCACAAAGCAGTAAGATACATTATCGCGTGTTGGTAAAACAAAAGTCGTGCGTTTAGCTGTACATGTTTGCAGTTGAAAATTTTACAAAACCATCTGTCATAACATAGGAATTTAAACCAATTAATTTAATGAACATAATAGTTACACGGATGCCGTACGCTGATTGGTCGGCAAATAGGTCTATAAATCTAGTATTTAATAAATAGGTAAATAATAAGGCTGGAATTGCACGCAATGTTGACATGTTAATTTCTTACATTTAAATATTGTAAAGAGAAATATATTGTGTGTCGCTCTGCTTGCCTAGTTTATGACTTCGTTTTAAATTGTTGTTTTATACTAGAATATGACATAATTATGAAATAGTAGAAGGCAGTTTAGTAATTTAACCAATAATTAACGAAACACTGTTAATCCACGGTGTCAGCTAACTCAATACCAAAATTATATCAAATTAGTTAAATCGTTTAAACGTAAAAAAGTAACTTACAAACTTTCGCGTTTGTAACATTAGTAGGACATCATATACGCGACTACGTGTAATAAAGTTTATACTAAACATTTAAGTTAGGTAAAGTTATATAATATTCATCGCACGTAGATTGCGTAGTACATAATCTAGCCTCAAGTTTTGTATAGGCTTGCAGCGAGCTGAAACTGGTCTCAAATGTGGATCAAAGCACAATGTCAACAGCTGGCCGAACTGAGAGCTTTACATGTAGCCCGACTTCATACATACCTACCTATTAGGTAGGTAGGTAGGTAGTTAGCACGCGACTCTATCTACCAAATAGAGAAATCATTTGAGGTTTTATGTTCCTTCATTGGATGTAATATAAGTAGTTTAAGATGTGCAGTAATATTACATTCGGTTGACATTAAAAACAAATGACCATCGGTCTTGGTGATAATTATATTTCGAACTGTATTGTTTCGCTTTTGTTTTAAGAAGGTCGATTATTTTCTTTTTTGGTTGAGTATTGTTTTTGAGCGTCTTGGATAACTGTTGATTCAGAATATTTTATGAATAAAGTAAAATGAATTTATTCTAAGCTCCTACAGTACTTAGAATAAATAACATATTTGCAATAAATATTACAGGCCACTAAAATGTATTAAAATAGTTAAATGTCCTCTCGGTGTTTAACGATACGTCTATAAAACTCAACTATCACGAACCATGTTGTTAAAATGTAGTTAAACTAGAAATCTTACGCAAACAACAATTAAAACATCAAACGGACAATAAATTCATAATTTTCTCTTAACAACAACCAATTTATGACTACAATACTAATTAAAAACAACAATAAAGTTATAGACAACCGTGTAACAACATTATAGAGTTTAGACTTAATTAATTCGTGCTAAACATTGACCACAGATTAAAAATTAAATAAAATACATTATAATGATTTATATTCTGTAATGACATTAAGAATTACGTTAATAATATGGCTGGTAATTGGTGTAGGCTATTACCCCGCCCACCAAACCTTATAGGGGTATGCGAAAACACTAGGTGCGGTTAGCGATGATTTTATTTATATCTTAGTTTGAATTGATAGGACTGGATGTTGCTTCAGCTGTTTATGTCCGGTTTTGCTTTTTTTTATGCTATACGGATCTCATTGTCTGTTCTTAGGGATATTAGGATTCTGTATCTGCCTCTTTGTCTATTATAAATACTTTTGTGAGGCGGATTCGTAATTGACAAATATTTTTTTTACGTAGGTATATTTATCGGGAATACCCGACATGCCGACTAGTTTCGGACCCAACCTGTGTCCTTAATCATGAGCTCATGATTAAGGACTTTGGTGTTTGACTTCTTAGTCTCGGGTGTTCCCGATTAATACGTGTGAGTAGACCGTATAATTTAACTATTACGCCTATTTGTCCTTCATAAAGGATTTTATCCTATTATAAAGCGGGGTAGAAAAAAATTGTAAAAGTAGTAACTAGTTTTTTAACTAAATTAATGATTTAGATCATTTTTAGAAGCTAAAAAGAGGATTAAAATAAAATAAACTTTTGTTACGACCCCGACATATAAACTTATCCTTACGTTTATAAATTCTCTCTACTATTATGCCATTTATAGGATCCATTATTCAAGTCAAAAAATAGATCAGATTTATCTCTGAATCAGACATCACATACTAAATACACCATTCTCCTCTTACAAATTAATTAATTATATCAATAAATGTAATTCAAATCGTTAACAAGTTCTCATCAAATCCACGAATTTGATGTGTTAAATAAAGTAAACTACTCCAATAAAGTTAGTATTTATGTTTACAGAATTGGAAGGCAATCGTTGCAAAACAAACTTTATAGCTAAAATGTCAAATGGGCCATCTCTCTATACTCGTAATATATCGATTCGATATCGATTGCACATAAATAACTCACTGATTTACAAGCAGAACCGTTCACACTTTGACTTGAGATCTAATCTGTAGTAAATTATTAAAATATTAATGTCCCAGCTTAAATTGGGATCGCGAAATTGATTAACAGGAATAGTACAGTTGATCTTCGGTTGTTTTAACGATGTTTGCGGTTTGACATCACATTGAAATGGCGACCATTAGGACTAGTTCAGTTACTCTAAAGTCTAACGCAACTTTTATTGTTATTTATTGAGCAAATTAGTGCCCATGTTCATGAGATGCACCGTTCGGTTACCAAATTAGGTGATACACTAGCACGTCCCACTTACAAACAGCAGATTTTTTTTTTCGGCTTATTGGACCTTTAAGCCTAAAAAATTATTTATCCCTCATAAAATTCATCAGTCACAATGAAAAGTACCTAAGTTCTCTTATGTTTACACAATTCACATTCAATTCTCTGTCCTCGTATTGAATCGTACAGCAGTACCTTCATTTACATAGTGATTGCAACTTAAAAGTTAATGTGACTAATTACTAATTAGTGCCAAGATGAACCAAGTCGCGTCAATCAAAGGTACGTGACCCTAAGTTCATGTTATTTTAACAGCTTTTATGTCATAAGAGTTTTATTTCAACGAATGATTTGACGTGCTTATGCAAGTACTATTCTGATTTGTTAGTTTGAATTGCGAAGTGATTTTTTTTTTGTTTCAAGCAAAGAGATACCAGGCAGTATCGATTGGATTAAAAGGACTTTAATTTACTGAAATCTTTTGATCCTCTTTTGTATCGTCAATTAGAACCTTTTTAGATTTTTAAAGGTACTGGTTATAAATAATCACATTAAAAACAAAAAGCATTTGATAATAGAACAAGAAACATTTATTGATCATAGTACGAAATTAAATTATCTAGTGAATCTTATTTTGTTTGAAGATTGAAAGTGATTTAAACTGGTCTTTAAACCCTCAAATAAAAAACAAATAGCATTCGAAAAACAAAAACATTTATAATAATTAATTTTAGTATGAAATTAACACAGACACTCGTGCCTTTCTCTCGGTGACCCCTTACCTTGACTCGCCGCGCCCTGCGGTTCGCATTCCGGTCACACGTCACTGCGCCTGCGCACTATTTGTTTTATACTCGTAGATAACATTGTTATAATTATTATCCGGTGTTATGAGTACGCTTGAGGCCGAAATTTCGGGTGGCAGCAATGTCAGTATTCATTATGGTGACGCGAGAGGAATGCCGGGGTTAACTAGTTTTTGACTATTGTGTCTAAATTGGAAGAAAACTGTGCTATTATTTAAGTGTACTAAAAGATTTCTTAAAATCAGGAAGATATAATAGATTTCTTAATATCTTGACATTATAAGAAATGTTCCCATTCCTTATACACACATATAAATCAGTAGGAACGGAACTGAACAAACCCTGATGTTATTAGTGACAAAAGAGCTACAGTTTTCACTCTACAAAAACCAACATATTGTTTAAGATATCCTTTAAAATTTTCTTTACCTTGGAATCGATCTTAACCTGATGATTGCTAGTATTTAAGTATCTATTGATACTTGAAGCTTTTAAAGACCAATAAATCAAAGCTTCTGTCTTCTATGATGAGTTAAAACTGAATACCTTTTAGTAGTTTTCCTTGATATAATAAAACCGTTATAATTTCGCGATGACGCCGATGACCCAGCAGTTAGAAGGGTCCCCCTACGCAACAAGGGTTCACCTAGTAGGAGCCCACGCAACATAACCAATATTCAAATACAAGATCATAATCTATCAATCTGCATAGAATTATAAGAGCAATCTATAATTGACATGATACACTTAGATATCGACGAAAAGTATTATTAGGCCTGATAATCAAGATCCCATTAATTACTACAACTGTGGCTTACGTGACTGACAATTATAGCAATTTTCTTGTCACGTTACAAAATACTTATAATAATAACTAGATGTGTTAAGATATGATCGTATCGAATTATATCAAGACTTGACGGCCTGAAAGCGTGATATTTAAATCAAATAAATTAATAATAACAAACAAGGCCCAAACCGGATACATAACTTAAAAAATAATAAATCATTTTTTAATCTAACCTCATTAGTATTGTTATTTGTTTATTCTCTACTACTAACAAACGAGAGTAAATTTCAAAATTAGACTATCACATCCAATGCCGCGTTAATTCATAAGTAATATTGGAGTGGGCGTACAAGATAGTCAATGGATTTCTAGATATGAATTTTCATGATTCTCATTTTGAGCGTCGAGCCTATAACTCGGGTCACGTTGAAATGATTTAGTTTCAATATTCACAACCGTCGGTGTAAATACGCCTGTCGTCCACCGCTTAATTTATACCGATTGGCCCTTGTTTATTATTGCTGCTTATGTAATAAACCCAGTGATTTTGCAAGGGAATTTATTTTAATGCTAAGCAATGCATAAGCGTTAATATATGGGTATTTTTCTCGTTAAAACATTACGACCTTTGGTAACATTTATAGGTAACTGTCTGGTGATTGCTCGATTGACTGCAAGGATACGTCATGCGTCTCGTTAGTTAAATTGCGGGTCAATTATACACTCGTACCTAGTGCAAAAACATTGTGTTACCAGGATGTGATACGGCGTTGATACGTATGTGTCAGGCGCGTTATCTAAGTTTGAAGTTTATAGGAAGTCTACACTTTTATATTCACCTACTCTAATACCGAATTTGTTGAACAGAAATTAGATATTGACAGGCCTGTTGGTCTTGTGGTTAGTGGCCCAGTTTGTATACCAGAGGTCGCGGGTTCGATTCCCACCTAGGACAAATGTTTGTGTGATGAGCAAGATCATATGTCTTTTATCTGGGTGTAATTTATGAATAGTATGTTTGTATTTAGATGTATTTTAAGCATGTTTATTTATTTATATTTCATTTTCCTGCTTTTTTCCATCACTCCTACAATAGGTTGTCTACAGTTCTGAGAGGATTTCACTAGCCTATGAATTTTACGAATGAAAACTATGCGTTTCGTTGTTTATTAAAGCTTCCGCATAAAAGCTTGCAATTAGGTACAAAAGTTCAGAGTAGTTGTATCTAGTTCTTATTATTTCTTGATACCATTGAATTTACTGTCAATTTCCTAGAAATAAACAGACAAAGAGAACATAATAAATAAAACTATTAAGTAGGTAAAGTACTTGTGATCTATGAATAGACTAGCAATAATCATTGAATAAACTGCATGATTATATCTCACATATTCTTGTATAAAAACCCATTCAATAACTGCAGAACAATTACGCAGAAAATCCTATGAATAAATAAGATAAATCACTCCAAGTAACGCATAAAACTAAATTTAATTAAGTGCATAGACTAATGTACCGCATTAAAATCATTTATGTTGGCAATTAATACGCGTTGTAGGATGTTTTCCTACGTTTGGTTTGATCCTCGAGGCGGTTTACCCGCGGAGTGTGGCCAAATGGGCCGTGGCACGCTATACCGCGTCAGCCTTCTATACAAATGGTTATTAGTATGAGAACTTCGCAACATCAAGACCTAAGAATAATAATAAAGCTAGACTACATTTTGCCGCCGAAAGCTAGGTATTTCGAATTTGGAATTCATAGCAGTAGGTATTATGTTCAGCCAGTCTGCGGTAGGTATTGTGAATATTTATTATGTTGGTACACAAGCGCGGCCTTATACCGAGTTCAAAGATGTCTAAAGACGTTGCTTACCCATGGAGTTAAGCTTCGATGAAACCTCCTTAGATCGTTCGGACATTTTTTTCAAGTGGCCAGGATTTGAGGAAAATAGTTTTTAACCTAACTTTTTAGTTTGTGATACTTGCGAAAATGTTTTTTTATTATTAAGTTCTTCCTACGCGTGGATGTCAGAAAAGCATTCCCCTCATTTTAACGCAGTCGGGTAAAAGTAACCTTTCGTATTAATCCAGGGTGTCAACTAATTCCATATGCGATATAAATTGATTTGCATGTAATTTAACAACTAAATTGACCCAGAAGAGGTAACAAACATACATACACCCACACACACATATCGCCCTTATAATATTAGTTTTAATATATACTCACAGACACAATGAACTTGATTGACTACTTAGATACTAGAAACGTTTAACACAAGTTATTGGTACTTACCTTAACATAAGTTTTATCGTTTCTATGAAACGCCGAAAGGCTGAACTTTAGTATTACAAGTACTAAATATTTTATTGCGTTAGATTTAAACAGTATCTACTGAATATTTCATACCGCATATTTTAAAACGGAAACCTCATTTTACATATTTACATTTTAATTTAAATTATTATACAATTTGTCTGGATATGTAATTAATGAAAATAAATTACAATTGCGAGACATGCGAACAGTTGGACAATTTACTGTAATTATACGATTGCTAACTAAAAAGCTCTATTCTCAGAAATACTCAGAATGCATTAGGTACTCTACATTCTACTGAATTCGCAAATATTTATTACTTATAATTATAAAATATTTATTTATAATTATAAAATAGACACCACAATTAATAACCTACCTAATTTATGTCGTCGAGTAAAATTCTTAATTTTAATTCCTTTTCCGTTTGGCACGTTCGATTGCTTGTGTGTCCGCGCCCTAACATATTGTGAATGTATGTCTTGGATCTGCATAAATACAACATGCATTAATACACGCTTAGGATAGCTTTAAGTATAGTTAGGCACGTGAGAAATAATGATATAAAACTTCCATATGGTATCGATGTGAGCTTGTGAGTCAAGTATTTTTGATAATGTGAATGAATTAGAATTGGAGGTTGGTCTTTTAATTTTTCGACATCGATAAATGTAATATGTTGAGAAACTATTTCGCACCAAACACGGTTACGTACGCAAACATCAAAGCATTTCCAAGAGAACTTTCTTCTGCCAAGTAAACGGCAGATTCACACAATATTCGCAACATATGATGACACTAATCACACGCCTCCAATACCCGTAACAACATCATTACAGGCTGTTCATTACCTCACAGATAAGTGGCTCATAAACGGCCCCTAATACCACATTTCGAACGTCCCCTAATTCATGTTCCTACAAACTGTCAATTACCGACAATATAGTATTATCCAACCTTCTCTGTTATCTGCCTATCGCTGTAAATGTTGCTAGGAAAATACTGTTCGTTTGTTGAACTCCTTAATTATCAACAGATGGGATGTATTGCATCCTTAAAGGCTTAATTACGCATTGCCAACGCTAAAGGTTCCCGCTAAACGCGATTGACGCAGTTTCTATGGCTATCCGCGAATGCGTGCGACTATCGATTAGACTCCGTAATTCGAGCAATAATTCCCTATTGAACTGTTACCTCGGCTAGTTAAATGAGTTTATATCTTTGGTTAGACCGTTCCCACTTGTTTGCGCTTAAGTTTCGTACTTTATAATAGTGCCTGAATTAAATAGGGTTTTAGAAGCTCTTTATGTTTGTGAATTGTCTGAGAATCGCGATTTATTCAAATGCTGCTCTATATTATAATATAATTATACTTGAACATTTATTCGTTTATAGGTTTTAAGTGCCCATTATATGGACGGAATCAAATGCAGATTAAAGCAGACCCGCTTTACTTGACCCGTAAGTTAAACGGAAAGGATTTAAAATAAACGTTTAAACCGACCTAAAAGGCTTTTGTATTAAATAACCTAGACCTGCGGCAAAACGAAAATTAGTGAACTCCGAGAAATCTAAAACAATGTCAGCGTTTAACGGTTGTAGTTCCTCGAAAATGTATGGAAATTGCAAAGTTGTCGAATTAGCATCGTTTGCATACGTTGTGTATCATCCCCGTAACGGGGACGCGTGTCTAACGTCGCATAATAACACGTCCGCTCTCATCGCCGGCCGTCGCGCGACTAATCAATTGGCGCGCCGCGTGATGTCTTCATCAGCCGCCTGGGGGCGTAACGCCCTGCGCTTGCGCACCTAACATCGCTTTTGTGCTTTCCTTACCAATATGGTGCTTCTATTGTAATTTCATGCGCCCGTGAAAATATTGCATAAATGTGAGATAGAATTATTACTCGCATTATGTGAATTTATAGCATTTTTTTATTGCAACCCACTTGCGAGTACTTAATTGTGAAACCATGTTTTTCCTTTAATGATTCTTTTGTAGCAATTTTGTAATAATTACTTAGTACCGTCCCTATTTATAAAAGACCGTAGCCCTTGTGATACCTACCTGTGAATAACATTTGAATTTTCATCATTAAGGCTTAAAAGCTTGTCTGAATTTCAGTGTAAACAACAAACAGTTTGCAACATCAAATGCCGGTGAAAAGGTTAATCTTATAAATAATATCTAATCTGGCTCAATAAGCAACAATAAATCAGGGTATTTCGCCGATATTCACGTTCGGCACCGCATTCCATCCCATTAACATTTAACAATGTATGAGAAATAGTATCGGTTAGGTCACATAAGTACGCATGCGATTTATTTAGCAATTGAGTGTAGCCACTTAAAGGAATCACAGCGCGGAGAAGCAACAAATTGAACAGGGTTGGCAATTACTGAAGACAATGCGTGCGTGAGAGTCGGGCGCCGCGCACGCATCTCGCGAATTAGACTCGTTATCTGGACCCGGGTAATTAGGGAAGGTTTCCCACGCGCAAGCCCTAACACTCACAGGTGGACTAGTGCCCGTTTGTTTTTACTCGAACCTTCGATTTGAGTAGCTAAAGCTGATCATTGTTATTATAAGGATAGCACATTGTGTTGATCTTTTTGTAAGTTTACCTATGTTTTGTGATGAATCTCGTACATTGTATTTTCTTGCATTTCAGAACTTCTTTATTTGCGGTGCCTTTTTTGTTCATTCAAACAATCAAATTTTAGTTTTGATAGATTTTGGGAGCTGAGTTTCATACTGTCGCCGGCTTTTCTTTAATACAGCTGGATATATTTTATAAACATTGAAACCGAGAATAAACAATTAAAAGCAATGCACCACGCGATCATGAACCTGTCTTGAAGGACTGAGATGATTATTGCACTCAATCCAGTTTTAGTAGCGGTGAACTCTACAAATACCCGTACAGTATTCTCGTGTTGTGTTGTATTTTTGTCTATAACAAATGGCTTCTGATCTATGTGACGTTCTTAGCAAATTCAAATCAGCAGGGAGTACAAACTACTAAACGCATTCAGTAAACAAGGAGTTCCTATTAGTTATGACACGAATTAGCGAACTCGCATATTGCCGCTTTATTATCGCCAGTAAACCAAACATAATTCGACTAACTTAATTGAACTAGGAATAGATATTGCAGTTTACTTGAGAAACTGAATTGTTAAACCTATTAATAATCAATTAAATACACATCCATTTGAAATAAATCATACAATCGCCGAAGTAAACATAGGAAATAAACACTCGCAAAATGGGACACGAATAAATTTAAATATTGGAAAACTGGAACTTAAATCAAACGTACTTGGCGCGTAAACGCAGCTGCCAATATTAATTTGAATCGAGAACATCGGTGAATAAATCGATTCGCGGACCGAGTAAAGTGAATCGATTCAATTCGTGCAGTGCGTTTTTAATAAGGCATCTATTAAGTTGACGAACGTGTGAATGAGTTTTATTGCCTTATCGGTTTGTAAGTGAGGCGGGAGGCATTGGCACGTCCTTTAATGATTTACTGAAGTCACCAGCACCAACACAGGCGTGTTTGCTTAGAAAATACTTGTAATGGATGTACCATGAATGAATATTGATATTGTTAGAACATGGATCTCTGTGTTCGCTTTGATGCTTTTAGTATGAAACGTTCATGTTCATGCCAATTGTAGTAATTTGCTCACAGACTATGTCCGCTAATGGTCTATTTAATATTTATTACCACTTCGATTTATGGTATCTGATTTTATTAACCTTGACTTGTCTTGGTAATAATATAGGTTACCGATGAATTTATAATGAAAATTACCATAATTTGTTAAATATTTTAATGACTATACTTGCGATTTCGTCATTCTTCATGAATGACTCATAAGTTCCCTACTGTGATTAAGACTTCTAGTGTAGATTCATACTAATCTGGGACGTCATATACCTACATTTGCTTTGCTTTAACTTATCGACACTATACTTGTTCTAATTCCATTTCAACACCAAATACCTACTATCGGGTGTTCTGAAACCTGTGAAATCTTTAAAATCAATTTCGATCCAATATCAATTCAAGTTCAACGACCGTCTTAAAGAAAAAACCAATTCGAACTTTTCTAATTACATCAGCTTGCCCGTTTAAGTGTGCACGCACATTCTCCATTCACAGCGTATAAGGTAGCGGCATGTCGCGGCGACACGCGACAAGGCGCGCGCTGTCGCGTTGCCGCCTTGTCGCGCTACCGTACGCAGTACGCACCTGATATACGACGAGGGTTTTGTAGGAAAATGTTAGGGTATGTTAATAGATACTATGAAAAAAATAACTTATTAATGGGTTCGTAAAAAATCGCTGTTAAATTTTATTGTATGAGACGTAAATTACGTGTAAGTTCAGCTGTGGATTATCCAGGGCTAATCTTGCTTAGTCAGTTCAATTTCTTCTGCAGTGCTAATGATGTTAATGACGTAAAATACTAAGGCAAGCTTGTTCCAATGGAGGTGTTCTGAACTTTTGAGGATTTGCTTTATCTACTACCGATACTTTTGTTCAATCAGTGTCTACTTATATAGCAGACATAGGAATTGTCTGTACGCGCAAATTCCAAGATATATTTTGATATTATTTTATCTTAGAAGAGTGGTTGCGCCAATAAGTAACAGGTCAAATTAGTTCTTTATAGCAAGTTGGAAGTTACCCACTTTTTGAAAATTCAAATTATAACTTGCTCTGTAAAGTTTTCAACCAACTTAAACATTTTAATTTTCGTTCCCTACAACCATAAAATTAGCTTCTCCGAACAACATCCGAGCAAATTGATGCGCATACAGATTTCCAGAAATAAATAGCGCAGTATTTATAAGGTTAAGGCAACGGGAGATCCGGCGTTCGATTCGCGGTCCTGTATCACTTGTAAAATACTTTATTGCAGCTGTGGGCGGGACGAAATGTGACCGTTGAACACCTTTGGCATTTATGAACACAGTTCTAATATAAAATTACTTACTAAGTTTAAAACTTCTATTCGCAAACCCAGTGTTGGTATGCGATTCGAAACAGGTGTCCTAGATTTCCAATCCATTTGACACTTTAGCATAAAGTACGGATTAATTATTATTGTTTTATATCCTTGCTGTAAATTAATTAGATTGTGCTCATGATATTAACATACAATGAAATCAATGACACGATATCGCTTGCTGCGGTCAACAAATCCTGCAAATAAATATGTCTAGGGAACACTTACAATACTAAGATCCTGCATCTGTGAACTTAATAGGCATTGTTCAAGTGTTTATGACAAGGTTTTATTGTACTCTCGTATTTAACATCTAGTGTTTCTAAGCCAGACTGCGCCTTATAAAGTACCAGCAGAACAGAACCTGCTAATAACAATATTCTTAAATCTCTCTTTCGGAAATATTCCCGAAATCACTTAATGTTGGCTAAAGGTTTTTCCCCATTTCTACCACTCTGCTCTTTTCCTCCAGTTTCATTCGACTTTGCTTCCTGCCAACAACAATACTTAAGAAAAGGAATTTAGTTTAATGCTCCGTATAAGTAATCCTAATTTTCTTTGTTATTAACCACGGCTTCTACCTACGTATTCTACATACATATATGTATTAGCGCAAGTGAAACAGAGCAGTGTATCGTTTTAGTATTTATAGCAGCGCCTCCCCGTTAGCTTTATCTATATCGCTGTGCGCTATGCTATCGTGCGCCCGCGCTGCCATCTCCGATACATACGAACTGAATTTTGTTTTGAACTTTACACGTATAATTTTGTTTGTTTAGGAGATTTTCATAGCGAAGGAAAAGTTTGTGGTCGATTTTCTGGAATTCACATTTCTGTCAGAAGGCTTTTGCAGTAGTTTTGAATGATCGTCTTCAGGACGTTAACGACATGAACAAAAAAAGTAGCAACTCATCCCAGTTTAAAGATTGGCCAGTTGACATCGATGTTAGCTTTGATAAGGGTAACCTAAAATTCGACTAACATGTGAAGGCATCACTCAGAAAACCTATAATGTAACGAGGTTCCTTTTGGAGAGTCGGGCTAACCCTTATAGAATAAAATACTTTAATTAATTCCTTACACAAAATCGTTTAGTGTGTGTCGTACTGGCGAGCTAATGATACACTGATTAACAATATTCGGGGCAGATAGCAGTGAGTTACTCGCGGGGGGCGGGGCGAGGGCCGTTGCGATGTTAGATTGCGCGCGCGCCGATTTATGCCAGCCTCTCCGTATTAACTGATATCGCCCACTAAATATGCCATTATTATATGCGAAACAAATAATGCTCTCTCACATTTACGATCCCGATTGCGCATTGTTTTTATTTATTGCTGAGAGTGGAATTTGAAGGCGGTAAAGATAATAACAATATTTTGTTGTACATCTTTCGGATTGTTGCTGCTGATTGTGCTGCTATTAAGTAGATACTCATACCCACTTATAATGACTAATGTGAACTGCTCGCTTTCTTGTTCGTGAATAGAAATATGAGACTGCGAAGTGGTCGTGGTAACAACTTCATCGATGTTATAAATTGGTCTGACAAAAAATTACGAAGCTACACCGAACGATACAACGGGTACTTTGATATGTTGTGCATCCTAAAATTACAAATTTGAGTATACATCATTTGAGAAGCTATAAACTTTTGGCTATTTAGTGACAATATATGGATCAGAACTATAATTAACTGATGTAACTGTGTTCAGAAGATTTTTGGCACAAATAGATTGCAAGCAACCAATTTTTGGTATCATTACCTTGCCATTACAAAATAATCAGACACAGGATATTCAATAAACTTATACAATAACAGTTACCAAACAGTTTACTGGCAACGCATAAAAACTTGAAAATAGCTTCAGAGGAGCGACTCAGAATTAATATAGTCAAGGCTCAAGATGTTATTGCTTCGATAGCAAATTGGAATTCTATTATAGTCTAGCATGAATTCTGTTACTTATTTTCTTATCCACCATCGTAGAATTGCATAGCACTTAGCATTTCATATTGTAAAACTAAGTTACTTGAGTGAAGCTGTTTAGAAACCATTTTGTTTGTGAAATTTTGTTAAACTTTAAAAGTACCTACTTCCCTACTACTGTCGCGTCGTTGGTGTTTATTTATTTTTTGTATTAATCATTTTAGCAAATTGTCGAAATCGTTCGAATCCAATTGATTTCAAATAAATGCTTATACCTGCTGTACGTAGGTACTCTTAAACTAGTATTTATTTTTTCGATATTAGAAAATAGTGCCACTTAAGTGATTCTGAGATTTGCATTTTCATTCCAAAAACTACCACATACAAAAAAAAGTTAAGGGAAATATTGATCACAAATGCCTTTGATATATCTAATTTCAGAAGAACCGATGCGATATTGACTAATATCATCACACATAAATCCCGAAACGATTCGCTAATTATGTCGCATTCTCGTAGATTTGCTATCAGTCCTATCACACATGTCCCTTTGTTAAAAACGGAATAAAGCCAATTTATAAATTCGTCTCCAAC
The DNA here is from genome assembly GCA_941860345.1 of Chrysodeixis includens. Taxonomy (NCBI): domain Eukaryota; kingdom Metazoa; phylum Arthropoda; class Insecta; order Lepidoptera; family Noctuidae; genus Chrysodeixis; species Chrysodeixis includens. Next base: position 6,608,509 of record OW796113.1, on the reverse strand, counting down.
ACGAACATCATTAATTATGTTGCTGGCTGGGTGGCTGAGAAAAACTTACTCCACTCATTTCGCTATCAATACCATCGTGTATTGTCCCTTTTGCTCCTTCAATTGTATCATCTCCTTTCTCAGCTGCAATAAGACTTATGTCAACTATATTGTATACTACTTTCAAACCTTATTGACTACCGCATAAGACTCGTTTTAAAATGTCGATTGTGCCAAATTAAACTTTTCGGAAATGAAGCAATATTAGCGTCCCTTTCTATTGTTTTGCTCGCCAGCCTCCCCGGCGTTAATGGTGTTATCTGGACCCTCGAACGCAGGCACCTCTTCGTATATTTCTTTATCTTGTCCACTCTGTTGGCGGTTACCAACATTTTGTTTTTTATTCATTTGCTAATTTCGAAAATGAGAAGGCGTTCGCGATCACATCTCTCAGTGATCGTAGATTTAGGCTCGCGCACATTAATAAAATTAACGAATGTTTTTTAAATTAATTGAACGCATCGTACTTGGAATTTTATTATCCTTGATCGGATGCATTCTCGGTATTAGTCCTTAATTTATTTTGACTAAAAACGTAAATTGTATGTGATTATGTTTTAGTGAGTTCACTTATTTTGAACTCTTGTTAAATGTCGAGGCTGAAACTTGAACTAAGGAACTTAGATGACTCATCGCTGGATAGCGAAGTAAAACTCCATGTTCTAATCATGATAATGTTCCCATAATAACAGTTATTCAGCATTTATAATTTAACAAACGTACGTATGTTATTGCCGTTATTACAACTTAGGGCATGACTACGATTACCTTTACGAGTACACCTTACAATAATATGAATAAATGAATATGATATCGCAAACAAATATGACAGAACAATCCTGGCCACTTCCCATGATTGTTTACATTAAATTACAACATTGGGTTTATAGGTGGTATGTTGATAATAGTACGAGTTGTCGGCGCGAGCGCAGCCTCGGGCGGGGGCGGGGCCGACGCATGCGCGGGCCACCCCGACGACGACGCCCCACGCCGCACGCGGCCCCAAACACTCGCCCTATGTACGAATTGTCAAGAAAATATATGTTTCTCTTATGATAAATATGATGTAAACACAGACTTCAATACAAATACAAAAGCTTTACATGAGCTTCTGCACTATGCAAGTATCTAACCTTGATATATTCTATAATACGAAGCATCACACCATAAATAAAGCAACGTTTTTCGAATATACGACGATTGCCATTTAAGTTCCATTGTGCAGTGTGAGTTACATAAATATTTCCACAATTACAATTACCCAACACACACAAAGAAGCGAGGTATCGACGTAGCTTAATTTCAATCGGATCATTGAAAGAACAATACGGTATGCGCACGAGTGGATTGCGAGCCGACCTCATTACGCTGCGTACGCGCAGGGTACACATGTGATTTCACCGCGTTATCTTTACTAATACATCAATGGCTTGTCCAGTATTGTTAGTGACGCGTCTCGGGGCTATTGTGATGTGTTGCTTTACATTGACTTGAATAGTGAGAGGATGTGACGGATATCGATAAATATAAATTCTAGACACAAAACTCTTTAAAATACCTTGACTAAACAATATTTTTGTTAGACAGTTCATCGATATCATACATGATTATTAAATTCACCCTATATGGTGTGGAACGGAGCCTACTGAACATTAAACTTACTGACCGGATAAAAAACACCGTGATCAATTCCACAACAAAAATTGTAGACGTTACTCAAAAAGCTGCCACGCTAAAATGGAACTGGGCTGGGCACGTCTGTCGTCTGCCAATAAACCAATGGGCCAAAATAACTACCGAATGGTCACTTGTACATAATAAACGTCAGCGAGGCAGACCCAGGCGGAGATGGCGAGATGACCTGGATTCATTTCTACCAAACTGGTCAACCGTGGCTCTTGAGAGAGGCAAGTGGAAGAAGAGTAGGGAGGCCTTTGCCCAGCAGTGGGACATCTCAGGCTAGTAATAATAATAATAATATATGGTGTGGAAGATTTCAAATAATTTAACATGCTTCAGGGTCAATTTATTTCTTAGTACAACGTATATGGTTTAAAGTATTCTCAAATAAACTTGGATGAATCTACTGACTGAAACGGTCTCTCCTAAGCATAATTCCAAAAACCGCCAGAGTTTTCTCGTTTTTATATTATTTTTCTAAAATTATTGACATAACTACCGATATTGCCCCATCACTAAACTACAAGTGAATGGGGGTACATATGGCACAAAGCCCTTGTTACGTAACGCGTATTGTTACAGTCTGCCAGCGAGGATTAGACTTGTGTCGATAGCTTTAGTTCTAGACTTGACATTTAGATCGCTTTAGTCCCAGCATAGGTATAACTTACAAACAAAGCTGACTGTAAATTATTATCCTGTATTTCATTGTGTGATCTTGGATTAAATTCTAGTTTTTAGTAGCAATGACTGACAAACATAAGATTTTAAATCAGCAATTCTAATTTGTTTAATTAAAAAAATGAAAGATAAAGATTTAAGTTCGAATAGAAAGGAACCCCATTCGTAGATGCCAAAAAATCATTTCCTCAATATCTGATTTAAGTCAAAAACTATATTATTTTTAGTTATTAGATACCACAGAACAAGAAAAACCTACAAAGGAAATCGGCACTACCAATCACCATCACCATCTTCCTGCCTATCCCATTTTACTTAGGGTCAGCGCAACACGTTTTTACTGACACAAATCGTCACTATCAATAAAGAAAAAAAAACAAACGCCTACCAGTAATAATAGTTCACTGAAGCTCGCAAATCAAAGTAACAATCATTAGTTAGGGTATGATTTCATAATGATCTAGTTAAAGCGCCTCAAGGCAATTAGTTGGGCAACAAAAGGGTCGTTATTAAGCGGCAGTGACACGGCCTGCCCACCTCATTACTCTATCAATTAGACATTACTATATCTCGACCCAAGGCTTTGTAATATCTAACCTCGATTTACTATTACTTTGTTAATATTTGGAGATCAAGTCCTCCAAGTACCTTTGGGTGTGCTGATATCATAATTACCTACCATCAATAATTATCTTGTTTTTTTGACATTGTTTTAAACATGTGGAATCCTTTGCCTTAGATAAAACTTGTCTTATTTTTCTGTATCAGATTTTACCAAGCCTACCAGTAAAATAAATTTCTGGGATTTTATTTTGGGCCCCAGAAACAATATTTCAGTTTGGTATTGTATTGCATTACGAAAAACTAACTTAAACTTATCCATGGCATATATTTTGAAATAGGCAATCTTTTGCATAAATAGTAGTACCCAAAGCACAAATTATCCCGAACGAAATCTCTACACTAAACCTCCATCATCAATTTCAACATCAACGAAATTCAATTTATCGTTCGAACCTAAAATGCCTAACATACTGTCAAAATTGGCCCCAAATTGTTCAAGAGTTACTTAAGCGAGAGGTATATTAAGTAGCTGCGACAAGCCCGTCCTCGGCGATCTGTCAATTAGGTGGCATTCCTGTGCCCTGACCTGGCTGCTGCTGGGATGACTAACGACCGTGTTCAGTTCACCCTTTACCTTGCCTACGTAAGTAATCTTAAACAATATACGCAACGCGTACTGGCTTTAAACTTTAGAACATTGTTGGTCTCGTATAAATTGTTTGGTATAATGCATGCGAGTGATTTGGTTTGTTGATATGTTTAAGGATAAACTGCAGTCCTGTTGATTCTTGATAATACTTTAAATGTATTTGAGTTGAAGTCTTGCAGATATCTAAGAAAAATTAGAGCAGTTTGTGTTTTGAGTGATAACTAAACTCTTTGTTTGGTTTAACAACTGTTATAATACAGTCAATAGAAAATGTTAAGATTATTGTATTCATATCATAGTTCACACAATGTAAATAATAATAAACAAAATAATTACAACAATAAATCAAATTTAAGTTCAACCCTACCAAATCTTCGAACACTTAACTTTCAAATGCCCGCTAAATACTAATAAGATAAACAGCCTTCATTTATCTACAAACAACTAATCAAATCGTCATCAGTGATTAATTAACTTTAATTGAACACTTCGAATCATGTTACTAAGATAACTCGATACTCGAACCAGACGCTATCGAGTCGAGTCGACTCGACTCGAAGCGACTACGTGACTCGCGATGCATTAAGATAGTGTAATACATATTTCGCCACCTATACGACCTTTCCTAGGAACCTTTGCAGTGACAGTTTGCAGACTGCGCCACAAAAATTTTTTGAAAGTAAAAATATTGCGAAATGAACGATGATTATCATTATGAGAGCGTGTGAAAGATCTTATTTTTTGACTGATGACGGTATATTTTTTCTCGAATGTTTAAAACCGTATAACTTTTTTGCTCTCACGATTACAACTTGCTAAGTTATTTACCTTATAATAAAGTCAAAAAGTATTAAGCCACTGAAATACCTAGTTGCTTACTAGAACCATATTTTTCATTCTATTCTTGTGGCACAGTGTGTGAAGGCTCGGAGATTATCCTCATAATGGCTTCATTACGAACCACAAGCGACTCCAACTACTTTATGTTAATAGACATGCTCGGGTTATACCATCCAGGCACGCGATACATTTAAAAAAAATGGAACAATTTTAAATTCACCCCCCGCAGTGAAGCGCCCGGGCCTCTCAGATTGGCAGAGTGAGTGACGTTCGCTGTCCTTATTGGTCGATAAGATTTGACAGATAAGAGGAAGCGGCCCACATAAAAGACGATGTGTCTCTTCCCGAGCTTTTTCGACTTGTAAAAATTTCAAAACGGTATCGCGGTAACAAAAAGGGAACGCTATCTGAGCGCTCAGGCCGGTCATCTCGTATCTATCATATGGGAATGAAAACATCTGTCGACATTTTATGTCTGGACTTTTTACGTGCGCGCGCATTATGAAGTGGTAAGGCGTCTTGGTTTTGTTTGGATTGTGTAATAGCGAGGTCGATCGCCCCTGGTCCGTTTCAAACATTGTTATAAACTCGAACAGGTCCAGACGGGCGAGGAATCCCTCTGGACATTATCGAGTCCTACCATTGTGATACGAGTTAACACAATAAGGAGATGTTTGATAGTGGCGTACGATGGAACTTCGTCATTGCTATCTTTGATCTACGATGCACAATTGAATATGAACCGTTATGAGGTCAATGGTATAGTTAAAATTCGATGGATATGATCAAGAACGAAGTTTGTATGTCATAAAAAATAAATACATTAACCTAAATATGTTGATTTTTTGTATTTAATTTCACAAATCTGCCGTGTGTTTTTGAAATGTACTCTACCAACAACCAACTGATTAATTGTAATTCAATATTCAAAAACAAAATTTAATCAAAGATGAAGTCATTTAACTTAAAGCTCAAAATCGAATCTTTTTATTGCAGGTGGCAGATTTTGTTCGTTTTCTCCTTGCATCGAGCAAGTACAAAGAACTTGTCTTGCACTACAAGAACATGGCTTCCAAGAGATATCTACTATGGAAGTACTGCAAAATGAGCTCAAAGTCACCAAAAGAACTGTTCCCGTCAGGGATCTATCGTTCCTGAAGCAAAAGGTAAGAGTTTATAATTTAAATGTTTTGGAACTAATTGGATTTCTTGCCGAACGGGTTTCATCCTTCAGCATTTACGTCAGTATATCTATGGATCTCGCAGATGCCGACCTCTAGGTTCCATCACAACCCTACTTTTATCAACAGTAGGTACGCAATCGTAAATAAAAGGATTATAACATAAAAGTCGCAACACAAACAACATTGCATCTAGTTTTCTTGTTTTAATCGTCGTAATAAAGCAACTAGCTCAACAGAAGCATAATTCTCATAATCATTTTGAGGTTCAATAGTAAAGCACAGCTACTAATTAAACACTTTACGACACCATTCCACTTACAGCAAATTATCATACACCCCGCAAATTTACAACTAAATATCACGCACAAAGATGCAATACCAGCCATACTTTACTCCTTAATATAGTCTAATTAAACCAACGTACTTAAATATTCATGCAAACAAAACGTAGCTCAGGCGTATCAGCAATCGGGTTTTAATTTACTAATGGTTAGATCTGGGCCATACCACTGACCTCCCGGGCTGACACATTAAGTCCGTTGAGTTACGAGTCTTCAACACACGACGAGGATCGATCAGGTCTAACGAGCAGATAATTGACAGTATCACTTGGAACAGCCTACTGTACTATGTGCATGTACCGGTTTGAACCATTCAAATAATTGTGGCGCGGTCGTGTTTCGGGATTGCAATTTTAAGCTAGTTACAGGGAATTTATGCAAAGGATCTTATTGATTTAACGATGTCTAAATTGCTCAGGATATACAAAGTAGGGCCTTCTGTGTTCTATAAAGTCGTCTTCGATAGAGGTCTAATTTATTAAAATTGATTGAACATATTTTTTTCTGTTTGTTTACCTCGCAACAATGTTCATCAAATTAGGATCTGATTATAAAATCTCAGGGGAAATAAATAAATTTCCTAACAACGATTTTCAAAATTTATACAACGATTAAATAGAACGATTCAAGAAATCTTATACGATAAATCTTTGTATTTTGCGGTAAGTGACTTTAGGATTTGATGATATATTTGTAATCCTATGTCCAAGTGATTTAGTGCTAAGCTCTGCAATTACAACTCGCCGAAGAACTGACACGATCCGTCTTACTGAGTAATTCTAGGGTGAAATATAATTCATCAATTAGGAATGCTAGACGCTTGAGATATTGATCTCCATTTATAATGTGTGTTATTTTTTTGCAGGATTTCTTGTTTCATCACGTTGCCATGGCACCCCATGTCAATTTCATTCCTATTGTTTAAACCTTTCAAATCGCGAAGAGGTGATCACGTTGATCAGATTTTTTTTATAAATCTCGTAGTTATTTTCTTTGATTTATGATATTTTCATACCTAAATATTCGTATCTTAAACCCTTCAGCACCTTATATTTAAACAGGCCTTGAATATGAATAGGTTTTCCGCGGATGCTAAGTCGATTCGGCGGGTAATTGGACCTGCGCTGATAGGTACGTGAAATGCGTAGTGCTGAGTAAATGCGGTCATAACTCTTAATGGTGGAGCTGCTAAGGCCGCGATTACGATCAATGAGGATACGGTATTAGGTGAAATCAGTTCAGATGTCTCGAAATTAGTCAGTATGGTTGAGAAACACACAGGGGTTTTTAATACAAATATATTATAGAACTAGCTGTACTTCACGCTGTTCCCGCAGTTTATCGGACTGCGAGGCCCAGCTATTCACACAAAAAATACTCTGAATACAACCGCACCCCCCCCCCATTCCTTTTGGGGTGCAATATTCAAATTCCGTCAGACTAAATAAGCGCAGGTTTAACAGAGAGACTAAATTTTTAATGCTAAACGCGTAATTTTTGGTTTAGCCCAATTATAGATCAAATTTCCTTCATTTTATTCTAACGCAGCGGTGGTGGTCGCTTGTACAACTGTTCAAATTGAACTCTTCACCGGCTTTAGAAAGTTCTCATTCCAAACGCGGTTCTCAAAGCCTTACACCAAAGTACGAGAGTGACGTAGATTGAAGTTGCAGAAAGTTGAGTTGGATGGTGTACTAAACCTCCCATCACAGTGAATAGTGATCGTGTTCCGAATCAAATGGAAGTAACTTAGGTAAACTCATTGATTGATTGATGTAAATTGATTGCCTACAGCCACGATATATGTGAGAATATTTCTATTTCCTTGAATCACTTGCGCATTTTAAATGATTACGTACGTTTGGTTTGTGGCACTAATTGCCTCGAAATCACTGGGTAAATGAAGGTTGAACTTACAATGTTGGTACAGATTTATAATGCGTTGAGAGTATAGGTAGGCAATGCGCATGCGTGTATAGTCATTTGTTATTAACAATGTGTAGTCGGTATGTAATTGGTTGAATGCTAAAGCCACCTATAATTCGCTACTAGTTCTATTAAGAGTTTTATAAAAGCAATTAAAAAGATAACTCGTTTAAAATAGTTACATCTTTAACAAGCTTCAATTTTCATGCGCAAAATTTACAATCGTAAGTTTTGTCGTTGTTCTGTGCATAAAATTAATAAGTAAAAAGTATTTTGTTAAGCTTGCATTCTCTTGATAATACCTATCACACAAAAATAATTAACCTGAGTAGCTAATATGAAATGTCAAATGACTAAACACATAACCCAAATCATATCAGAAAAAAAAACCTACTGATTGAGAATCGTTCTTGTTCTTTTTGACAAAAACGTACAACAATATCAATTCTGTTATTCTCATTTCCACTTGCATACTAACCTAGCATGATGACGTGTGTATCAACGCACGGGGTACATATCTCATTCCAGGTGTGTTATAATCAGATAGCTCGAGCTTCACCGCGATTGTCTCTTTGTTAGTCATCATGCCTGTCGACAGTTGTCAACTGACTGTATTTACAGGGTAAGCGCAGGGAATGCTGGCAGGCAGGCGATGTGGAGAAGGTTTACTTGTATTGTAATATCTATAATAATTATTTATTTCAAAAACATTTTGTTGTACATTTTCTTAATTACCAGTAGGTAGGTACATAGAATGGAGTTCCATAAAAAATAAACTTAAGTCTATAATACATTTGTGGATGTCATTCTGTGTCCTTTTTTAGGCTAAGAAATAGACTGTGTTAAGGAAACACAGTTAATTATCTATCGTAAAGTGGATTCGTAATTATATATTGACGGTTTACTCACTCATATTTATCGAGATAGCCCTAGACTAGTTTCGGACTCAATTGGAGTCTCTCAACTCATGAGCTGACGCGGCGAGTGAGTGAGTCGAACCAGTTCATCGACGATACATGATTGTACGTCACGAAAAGTTTTCGGATAAACATAGGAGCTAAAAAAAAATAAACGTTAATTTATAGTTTGCCATATACAATACAAGGGCCGTGTGGCGATGAGCGTATTTGATGTTTGCTGGTCTATACTAATAAAATACAATTTAAGGGTTTGATAACTGACGCGTAAAATAAAGGGGAAACTTACGGGTTGCTTCTGGCGTATAACATGAGTTTTCTTAAGTCCCTTTCCTAATTACATCTAATTTTACCGATTAAAAAACATGAGGATCATCATCTTCCTGCCCTTATCCCATTTTACTTGGGGTCGGCGCAACATGTTTTTTTTTTTTAAACATGTTGCTAATGGATTTGGCTATGGTTTTATAGTCGGCCGCCTGCCAGACACTAACCCTCTTTGGGAATGCGATTGTTGGTTGTTTACCCGCCACCATTCGGGTGACCCAAGGTGCTTGGTACAGTGCACTGGGTCTTAAGGTCAATTAGTCGCCTTTTACGACACCCAGTGGAGGATATGGGGTGGTGCTATTCTTTATATCCGGACACCACACGGAAAAAAACATGAGGATGCTACATGATAAATAGTGTGTTCAATATTAATTAAAACCATTTATTTGGGTTTTTCATACTAATGTGCATATTGTAAACCTTCTGTTCCATTATTGTTTGGTACGCACTATCGGCGATCGTAACCTGAATGGCATACGCCTGTTCGGAATTGAGATAGTTGTGACACTGCATGATTTGACGCAGAAAGTGTAGGCTTTTCAACCGCACGTTATTTATATCTGAATGTTTAACAATGAATAAACATGTTGCGGTCGGTAAGTAAGGGATAAATGTGTTAACTGAGCGTTGGTTGTGGGGAATAATATTGAAAAATAGCATATTGAATTTGTAAAATCGAAGCGCATATAATATCTACTTTTGTTTTTCCGTTCTGTGTTTAGTAACGTAATTATGTGATATATAATGAATGCTGTAAAGTGCCATGTTTGTGTGTGTTTTTTAATTACGTATGATGGTATTTCGTGCTTATTGTGATCCTAAAATGTTATCTGCACTTTACCAACACGACTGATTTAGAAGCTTAATTAGCAGGATAGCTAATTATACACATAAATCAGTTCGCGCTAGTTCCGTAACACGTTAAGCAATAAAATTGGTGTACTAACGCTTTTAACATAAACTCTATATCGACTTTAAATAATACGTAGGAAAAATTTGTGACGTGTCACGTGCATACGGGAATATGGTTACTAGTGTTCTTGTTACAAAGATCATAGTTGTGTGTAGTGATGTGCCTCGTATCGGCGACATATCGGGCTGCGTTCGGAAACGTCACGCGCGCCGTTTGTCGCGGGCGGTCACGTTTCGCGAACGGTAGCCGAGTGTTGTCGATACGACATGTTTAGTACTATCGATTGTCGATAAAATACTCGCTTACAATAATACTTCAATTAAATTACCGCTGTTTGTAATTTAGAATAGCTGTTGACAGCGTTATGAATCGTAAATAGTTTTTATGCTCAAATACTTAGTAGTCGAAAATGGAAATGAAATCGCTTTGCTGTTATCAGATATGCAAAGTATAGTGTTAAAGTGACTCAACTTGAACATTAATAGACAGCTCAGTCACTTTACTAAGATTGATATCGAGCTCCTGATAATATCCACGTTCATGCTTCATTTTACATTCGGTTTAAGACATTAGTATTCAAAGAAAGTCACATTTCACGCTTGTCAAAAATCTGCATGAGATTTGAGTTTATCGATAACATTCTTTTACTTGCGAACGTGCCTCACAACAAAGGCTTAGCATCCGTGGGAAAATCAGCTGGGCTTTTTAAAACCTAGCTAAAAGCAGGCCCGGGTATGCCCATAGTCATATATTAAGACTGCATTACTAGATTACCGAGGCAGGATCTTATGGTGTTTTACCTATTTGGGTTAAGCTGATTTATAAGTAGTGCGCAACGTTGTCGGCCTAATGACGATGCTCTTATAGTGATGCATATCATTGATCTAACTTATGCTCGTGAGTATGAATATGCATGGAACGACGCGGCAATAAGTCTCAGATTATTAAATTGTTGCTGGAATAATCAGCGTTATATGGTACATCCTTATTCTGAAATAATTGTGTACAAGGTAGGACATTGTTTCGAAATGTAAATCAAGTGACATGTTACAATGAAACATACTACAATAAATATTAGTAATTAATGTCCCATCAAGTTTTGTATAAATAAGATAAATTTCGTCATATCTTAATCCCTTTCTCTCACATGCAAATAACCTTAGAGAGCTTATTGCAAATAAATATTTGGTATGTTTTGTTCTAAAGCCAATCGTGAGTAAAATTTGAGCTTAAATACAATTCAAATAATTTACAATACAAGTTTATTATTATAAATAAATGTCATTATCTTAGAACAATTAATCTGACAATGGATATCCGCTAGTCAAAATACCCTAGCAACTGTATAAATCACACAAATATTTATATGCAGGCTGCAATTTCTACAGCTTTTAAATCATTGCCCGGCCAGACAGCTAGTCGCCTACTATCCCTCAGTTTATAAATCCCTTTTAATCTTAAGCAACGTATCGGATAAGGCTGAAAGTAGCCAATCTCGCACAATTGAGTGGCCGGACATTGATAAATAGCGAAACTGGATCTTGTTAGTCAGTTTCGGTATTTAGTATTCATAAAATTTGGTAAATACACGCGGGCCTGTGTACACGTGCGGTCTGCTTGTCTTGTTTAAGTGGACTTGAGTGGACATATTTCACAGTAATATATGAATTGTTTTCGTGTGATACGATGATATTTGTACATGTCTTTAACTACAGTGAATCTGGTTCAGTTTGTGCTCATGGTAATACCAATCTGCAAATAATCCACTGCTGGGCTGGGTGAAAACTGATCACTACGTTTGCTCACTGCGGGTTACTTTCCAGTATTTGGAATCCAGATTTGCTCATCTTTTTATGCTTCGCGGTTTGACAGTGGTGGCTTAGAATAATAAGCTCTTGGTCAACAAACTAAAACTGCTGTACTGTGACTACCCATGTTAACGTATAAAGCGATAGAGTATTGAACGATATGAGCTGATATAAAATTATAATTTCACTGAATCCATTTAAAGGCTTCTATTAAAGGTCAGGTCTAGTTACTCGTATTGTAAGCATAATGTGAATTGGATTCAAAGAGGGAATCTATGGATACACTTATAATTTTTTATTAATATCACGTACGAGTATATAAATACCGCTGTGGCAATTGATATGTGTGATTCTAAAAATAAGTAAATAGGTCCTATTAGCAAAGTCACAGATTTTCATAAATGTTATAAAGTTCTACTTATTTTATCAATTAAAATACAGAATAAAGTTTTAAACCAAATAGCTTTCAAATAGATATAGATTTTTCTTGACATAAAGTTTTTCCATCCACCCACATTTCCTTTCTGGATGTTATTTGCTTGTTACCGAAACCTTTAACGATTTTAACAGCATCTCCACATCATCCTCTATTTAACATGACTCCTTACTCATTAAACTGGCCACGCTGCCATCCTGACGACAGCAGACCTAGCGCTCACATATTTGCGGCCCTAATAGGGTCCACTTGAGCCGTTTATGCCAAACGAGAGCGGAGCCCCCATCGCAAATCAATGGCCGCCTAATAGCGCTGTCACCATTATACCACCATTATAGGACGGGAGGCTTGTTCCTCTGTAGTGTATGAGGGGCGTTATGTGTGCCTAATGTGGCCTTATTCTGTGCGCGAGGCCTTAATCTAGTCTGGCGTATAAAAGGTTTTAGAAAGTGTCGTTTGTGTCGATCTGGTGTTTGTATCTGTTGTGTTTACCGGTCGACGATAGAATCGCTCCTTTTTTGTTTTTCTGTACCCTTAAAATGCTTTCTTTATTGCTATCACACTATTTTTTCTCTTACAAGAAAATCTAATTTGGGTTGCTCTTATTCAATAGTTTTTCATTTATACTCTCACACTCTCAAGAAACAAACCAATGTTGATTTATAGTTGGGAAGTCTACTTAAACCATCTTGACCAGACTGTAATCTGACAAAGCAACTTAAAATAATTATCTAATTACAATGAACAAGCGTCTGTCCTAATTTAGATAACGCATTATTTACGAAAATGATTTATAAGTCGACGCAGCTGTGCCAGACAAAGGCTCGCCTGCATTCCCACATAACTTACGAATATGAATGATCACAGTACGGTTATGTTAGCTTTCATGTCAGCAACTATCTTTAATGGTCTAATAAGATCTAATAATAAGTTTTCTTTAGCTACATTTACATTTTAATCATGACTTTGTAATTGCTTTAGTTAAATTTATTAGGTGAAGTATTGAAGCAAGTCATGGTAATGCAAATTTTCTGATATTTGAACTTGATAAGAGATTACATCTTAATTTTCAGATTGTAGTGTTTATATTATTAAAATTAAATTGTGTTTACAATATATTGTCTCTAGTATATAATCTAAAATTATTGTTTTACTGAATTTTAGCTACTCTAAATAATTATTCTAGATGAGATATTAAATAAAATACCTACATGGCGAAACAATTTCTCATATCCCAAACTTTACCAAATGAAAAAACACTCCACTCTCTGTACTCTCTCCATAATAACATCTGTTATCTCTTAATTCATGTTGTAAGGACCCTTCAAAATTTGAACAGCTCAAATAGTCAATAGAGCTCAAGATTGGTGATGCGATAGACGCCCGAACTGACTGTATCTTAGCGACTGTCAAGTCAAGTACGTACCGCACAAACGAACACTATCATGTTGTCATTCTCATCGTAAAAAAAACTAGTATAAACTTCGTAAGAGTCTGATTGTATTTAGATGCAGATGATATGGGATCATTACTTTAGATCTAGTTCAGATATATGGTGTTTGTAATTAAGCTTCGCTTTTAGGTTAGGCTTTCTAATTAGTATTAAAATAACTGCACTGAGTAAGCACCTGTATCCAAATATATTAAAGGTAGGAATAAAAAGATAATTCTGTCTAATATAACAATGTTTTCTTATTTTATTAGTAAACAACTTTACTATACACTCTTGTAGTCGTAACATTCAAAATGTTTCAAGTGTTCAACATTCTATCAGTCATCAGCTACCGCTAACCGCACCCAAAATAGGCAATACCAAAAGTGTAAAGTCACCAACTCGTATAAATCAAATTCAATCACTCTAAACAAGCCAAATCCCACTCAATACCCACTTAAATAAATAATCCAACATTAAACAACGTTTCTAACAATTAATCCGTAGAACCATTAAGCACAACTATAAATCGCTTTTAATTTCACGGTCCAATCTAAACCGGAGCTCGGCGCGTGCGCACCGATACGATCTAATCGCGCGATCGAGACGCAACTCATTGTCGCTGTCGCGCACCCCGAGCGCGTGTCCAAACATTGTCCCCTGTGGCACGCCGCGACCGCGCGCGACTGTGTATATGCTAATACAAATTAGCTTGATAACTGACATTAAGGTGATGGATCTCAATGACTATTACAAGCTCCTATATCATAATTAATACGATTATTTGATATCTTAATTCGATATTCCACAAAAAACACACATCAATATATGTCAAAAGCCAAAAGCAAATCCAAACTTGACAGTGTGATGATTTTATGATAAATGAAACTCATGCAGCAATGACCGAGCTTAAACAGTATTCCAAGAATGTTAGTTAGATGTAGATGATCGAATGAGATTAAAGGAACGGAACTTCATAAAAATCTAATGAATATCTTCGACTTATCTAATCATCTATCGACGTCAGAATGATTTTGAATACAAGATTCTAACGAAGCAAAATGTCTCAGGATGGCGTTCTAATTATCATGTAGACATATTTTTGTATCGGCTTAGTTCCTAGTTTGTTTCGGAACAGAGCCAAGATCACTCTATTAATTAGGTTGATTATTTTTAGACTCAACCACAAAAACTCAGAAACGGTCGTACGCAATTACTTACCTACATCTAAAATTACCTGAACGCGTAAGATAAAAACTCAGTAACTATGTTTTTCATTCAAATTCTATTATTAGCAGCGGTACAGGGTACAATTACACAAACGTTGAACAGATTTACTTTATGATCGTAATCGTCATTATGAAAATCGCGTTCGCATTTATTGTTAAGATATTATCTAGAATTAATGAAATCCAATTAATCGATGATTTATTAGCACTTGAAAGTAATTCACAGTCAGAACAGTTTGTTACAGTGTAAATGATATGCGCATGCTTTAAACGCTATTGTTTCCAGCAATGCTATAACCAGGGTAATAATGTTAAAGTTACAGATACTAATTTTAATACAATACACAAATGTAGCGTAAATATTTCCATCCCACCGAGCAGGTAATATAATACCTGTATAATAATAGAAATAATGACGTTACGTCACATATCGGCCGCAGTGTAACATCTCCATTATAGAGCAACAATACTGCAATAGTGCACAGCGCTAGCTAGACATGTACACATGCAAATCAAAGAACAAAGGAGATTTAGGGCAGTGTAACACGATCCTCTCTATATTGTTGGTGTGATGCAACGTATCTGTCGCATGCGCAGCCAACATGGCGGCGTGATCGAGGGCCGACAGCCGTGGCGAAAGGATGCGCTTGCGCCGTGAAATCGCTCGTTACGGCTCTTGTATACAACACTCATACACTACACCATACAACTTAAATTATTTGATTAACAGTCTAAATTGGACCAACTGTATCTATAGATCGTGGAATTTTAATACAGAATTTTAGAATTTCAAATAATTGAATACATTCCAACAGTGACGGGGTTAGAGGTGTCTCGTAAAGCAATGGACAGATTCTGTGATAAGTATCTATCGTTAGGCAGGTCGTGCTTGTTAGTTATAAGAAAAGATTACCTCCGGATTATTGATATTATTTGTACTCCGCTGAAATAGAATTTGTTCTAATAGTATAACGCGAATAATATTGATTGCTTCCAAATGTAACTATACACTAAGGCTTCGATTTGTATTGGTGGTAGGTTGATGTACGGATCAATGCCGCGGTTTAGTATTACAAGATATGTAGTTTCCAATAGGGACTAATAATTTTGTCAACTGCTCATGTTGATGTTTATTGGAATTCAGTCTGAATATGCTGTTTATATTGCAACTGTACTCTTTAGACCGTTATTAAAAACAATTATTTATTATTTATTTGTAATTAGAGATCCTGCAAAATCAGTTTAGCTCCTGAAAGCATTACGAACAACAGAGACTACAGTTACCCAATCTAAAGCGTAACTCAATCCATTCAAAGAACACAAGTAACCTTTACTTAAGTCCTTATCCTGTTCTGATACAATCAACGAATTGTACAAACGCCCTATATAAGAGCATACACTGGCAAATGTTCATAGGACTTCGACACGCCCGTACCGTTACGCGCGGCAATCGATAAATCCCAACTTGACAAAATAATAGGCTAGTCGATAGGTTCCTCGCTATTAACGCCCGGCAAGATATATTGAATCTACTCTTCTCAATCAGATACCTTAATAGAGGCTGCTTCGTAATAGAAAGTAAACTACACTTTAATGTTACCGTAACGGTCTGTTACAACCTGTCTCACAAATCTTAGGACCCGAGTTGTTATGTACTGTAATTGTTAACACCTTTGTGATTGAGTCGCATTGTGCTGTGGATGGATTATTATCAGTAACGTTACTTTCATCTTCAGTTCTTGTTGTGTAACTAATTAGAGGTTTTATTATTTCATTAATAATTGCAGTATCGACTTAATTGTCTTTAATATCAGCCTTGATCCAGTATTGAAATCGACAAATTCGAAGTATGTAATCGATGCGATATATGAACAAGTTGTTTAATAGTAATATTTGTTTTTCCATTTGACTTTCAAGTGTTGATTTAACATTCACGTGTTTCATTTACGATGGCCCAAATCACCACAAATTTTATAGTGACTAAACAATTAACATCGTCTTCATACGTGTAATTTAAATGTTACGACCCATAATGCCTAACGATTGAATGTGAAACAACCTATGGATGCTCATAACTTGGACTTTTACGTCCAGCATTACATTTATTATTTATAGACGATATATTTATATCTTCATCGTTTATGTTATTAATATATTCGGTATCATCATTTACTAGCAATTTACCGTACATCTCATGTTAATTTATATTTCATGTGCAGAATAAGTTAAAATTGTGATTCATAAACTATAAAGTCATTCAAGTCGCATGCAAGGTAAATTATTTGTACTTGGTTTTATGTGGTTATTTTAATGATTATTTAGATTTCGTTACTTGATTTTTTTTTTTCAATTTATTTCTTTTTTTATAGTTTTATGGCGTTGTTTGATGCAAGTGCCCAATAAAGATAAAAATAATTGTATTCGCCGCTTTCTTGCTTGTTAAGATTCTTCTACTTCACATATATTACCTAGGTCACTTGGACATATTGCATGATGTACTGCCACGTACCGACCAAATGTCATACAACGATTTAATTTTATGTCAATGCAAAATCCCCTTCTATGAACAGATTCCTTACTAAGCATTTCCGTATTAGTATTTATTCCACATGTACCCCATCCCTACACGTTAGTTTTGCATGGAATGACTTTAACAGTATTTATTTGTCGTCCATGTATACAAACATGTGCGATGTGTAGTGCGATGTAGACATCTTGTATCTAACGTGTGAAATGGACATCTACATCAATGACACGCGACACGGAATCAAACCGACTAGTGTGTGCTTGTATCCGCTATGCGTTGGTATTGAGGCTAGTTTACATAAAGCTTGCCGACTTATAAATATAATGTGTCAATAGCTGATTGATCTCCGATTAATGAACTTAATACTATTTGAAACTGTACCTTTAGGTATATGGAAATGTTCAAAAAAAAAATACGCGAAATATCTGTAAAGATTACATCAGAGGTAAAGGTTCTTATCCGTATCATTAAGAAGGAAATCTCCATATCGTCAAATACAGATATGATAATTATAACCTTATAAGTAAGTATGATGGGTAGGTATGGTTTTGGGAAGAATACCAGTTAAATTGAAGACGCAAACGAGTGGTATTTGAATTATGACCCGGCCACACATTTTCGATACACATTGCTTGCCATTTATTTGATCGAATTCTTCATGGTTATAAAATTTGTTAGCTGAACCGCAAAAATGTATCCTCGAAGGATGAGGTCAACAGTTTTCGAAATTATGGTATCTACTAACAGTATGATATCAGCTTACAACAATTTCAAAGGTCTCACATTATACGTAAGTCATTCTATTTATAGGTCATATGCAGTTAATGTCAGTGTCGAAGATTGTAAGTTCATGGCCAAATAATATAACCCTTTATTTGCCCAAGTACCTAATGTTGGAACAATTTTTCAGAAAGATAGGTCAAGTTATGTTAGCCAATAGGGATGACATTTTTTTCAAGTGTTCATCAGGTATGAATAATATTAGAAAAGTATTTTGTCACTGCAAACACAGATTGATCAAAGTATGGTGAATGAAACTTACACGTGACTTAACTTTTTCGTATAAACTTTACGAATTCGTTACGTCACTAGCTCCTCCTTAACTTTAAAGCATATATTCGTCAATTTTTACTGTTCAAATTAAGGCAAAAATACGTGTCTAATAATACCTTTTTATCTATCTGACGGACGAATTAGATTTTTACTTTTCGGGCCCTATCATAATCCCTATTATTTCTCACTGTAAGGTTTTCGCTAATTTTACTTTCCTTCATCAATACCCATGATTAATCTGAAATAAATCATTTAATTTTGCAAGTGCTCAAAAGAGTCTTTGTGTAATCTGTACAAGCCTTTATATAGTGCAGCGTTCGAAAATGTGAATGTCAAGGTACGCTATGTGAGACAAATCTGTGTATTTGTATACAGAAATCGATTCCTATATGTTTTAACCCTTCGATATTGCTTGAATTCCTATAGAGTTAACAAATTGTTATTTGTAATGTTTGGTATATTGCAATGGTAACCATTTTTTGCCTTTCTCTTTGAAGATCTTCCTATGATTTATTTTAGATTACTTTATTTTCTCTGGATCCTTGCGAGAGTTCCCTTTGTTTTTCCTACCTATCTCGGTGAAAGATCGACCTACCGATTATACCGCTAATATTGACCGTCACAGCAGCAGTTTAATTTGTATTGATTTAATTTACTTGTATAATTACTAAGATCCTACTCATGTTTCAAATGTTTTTACTTCTGATCTTAAGTTGGGGTTAAATCCAGCGGACGACTATAATTCGATGAAATGACTTGTTCAATTTTCAAATTAAGTACTCAGCTTATAACATTATATGATTGTAAATAATTTATGTTTGAAACGAATACTAACATCTTGTGCGTGGTTAAGGTAATTGTTTATTATAATTTATCTAGCGCATCCTCATTTAATAACCGAAAGGCAGGCAGATTACATCACTGCTGATCGCAATCCCAGTGTTATAGAATCGTATTTATGAGTCCTAAGGTTTGGAACGTTACATGTAACTATTGTGTAAATGATTAACGTATAGCGTGAATCGTGCATCATTTGGCACGCTCGTATTTATTTATGCCACCGGTTAGTGAACGGATTGACTCAATTTACTGCTTAATCTGATTCACTGAGGATGATACGCTGTGGTGTATAGTTGGTTACACAAGTTTATAAGGCTTAGGTGGCTAAAGACGCTAAAGATAAACAGAAATATGGAAAATATTTACTGCTTAATGATGATATAAAATCAAATGTTTGATGTCCATTTTCAGAATGTAGAGGTTCAATAAAAATGGTTATGAGTATTGATTACACAAATATTAGATAGTAGACCTTGGTTTGAGAATATAGTAGCCGTGTGGAGCCGCGACCTAGCAAGCCAATTTAGTGCATTGTTGCGACGCAGTGAGGCGACCGCTACACATAATTGACGCACTAAATAATCATATACGCATAGCCAATGTCGGATGTCGAAACAAAAACACATCAGGGTATTCGAGGTGTTTCCAACCACAGAACGGCATTAACAATTTGCTTAGCGTTACCCAACTATATAACTCAATACGCTGTGACAACGTAGCATCGTTTGACAGCGCACTTGTGGATTTCGGCTCGCGAGCTCTCATTTGCGATGTGAATTTACGAGGTAATGTCGTGGCAGGCGGGATAGAGTCGTCAGTCCCATGTAGTGCAACGCTAGGCAATAAATTAGCGCTCCGAGAGGTGTGTTCCCACGAACGCTAAACCGTATCAAGATGTTGGTGCGCGGAACAGCGCCCGCGCCGCTCCAAGCCCGCTCGAAACGGGGACACGGGCGAAATGCTTTATTTTCCCCGCGATTTATTTTCTCTATGTGACATTTTGTTACGTTTTGTAAGCTGTCACTCGCTCACACTTGCAGCGTACATTGTTTCAATTTATGCAACAGCGGTTTCTGTGTTTCTTTGCAGATTATTGAGAAATTTTTGTTCTAACAATGTTAAAACAATTTCAATTGGACCCGTTCTGTCCTTGCGTTCTAGACCATAAACGGGTATCTCTTAAATCATGGTCTCCTTTTTAATGATCCATATGAATCAGCCTACACATTCCTACATGTTCCTGATCGCTCATTAAATGCAATCGAAACTGAGACAATGAAACGAGCGATCAAATAGGCTCACACGAGCAATGCAACCTTGAGCTCATTGAAATTAATTAATTGAATAAATATGATTAAGTACCACATCCGTAATTGTGATCGATCGTGTGTCCGCACTCCAAACAATGGTGTTCGTGGGTTCAACCGGATAGAAATTACAGCGACTAATATCCTTGGATCACGACATGAAAGTGGTCATTGATAGTTTGATAGGTCATTTGACGAAAGCTCTCATAGTTTTTGTTCTAGTGACAACTCGGGAAAGTTTGGTGGGCAGCCTTCAATGATTTAAAATGACTGGGTTTTCGATCGCATTACTTTACGTAAGTTTATATTTTGCGATATTGTGCGGCGATTAGCAATTTATTCTCAAATTTTGTCACAAAAAACACTCCTTCCAGGAGTATTCTTATAACACCAGTTACACAGTTCACAGTTAGCTGTTACACTGCCTTATACCAGCAAATACAAAAAAGTTCTGCAAAATACTAACAGTACAATACCTATCCATCAGTAAGGGACTTTCCCGAGTGTAAATTACAAAAAAGGATTTATCCACACAACCAAACCTCAATATTACTCAAAGCTATGTTAACAACATCGTACTTTCGATATCTACAGTCGTCCATTTAATGACCTGTATTGTTTAAGCTGACCACAAGCCTACCTAAGTCTGAGGTCTCATGGTAGCTGGCCAAAACTGGCGAGACTCAGTTCGTGACCCGGCCTGACCCCGATCTAGTAACCGCTTCGGAGCATTGTCTCTACGCGGATGGTGTAACTTATAAACTTTTAATTTACTATTGCAATAGGATAATAGTGTTACAATGTAGGAGCAGATAGATAGAGATCTTTTGTTTTGCTTTCCTTGCCTCATAATATAATGTGTATTATAATAAACGCTAATGAACTGACTGCTATGAGCTTTTAAAGTAAGATTGTTACTATTGTGGGAGTAAGATGCTGCTGCGCGTATTTTAATATGCCGTCTCGTTTCCATAATAGCGACAGTCCCGCATGTGAAGCTCATTGTAAAAAAACTCAGACTCAAAAATCTGTCTCTAGAGAACCACTAGAGTTATACTATAATATAGAAGTAAGAACATAATATTTTAGTAATAAAAACTAAGAAGAGCTTTAAGTTTGTACAAAGTTGTAAACTCATATCGAGACCACTAAAACAAAAACAACATAAAATGGACCTCCAATTTGTGACCTATTTGTCCTACACAGCGAGCACTAAAGTTTAATGGAAATTAAATGGCTTAATATAAAGTTAAATTATCAATTAATAAGCAATTCCAAGGAACGTGGGTGTAAGGAATCAAGTTATTGAATAATAATAATAAAAATAAGATAATATTTAACAGCCGCTTGAGCAAGAGCAGTTTACGACAAATTAAGCAATCCACATTTGTGACTATCAGTAAAATAGGTATTAAATATTTTATTGATTTGCTTTATAATCATTATTTTGTATAAGATTAGAAACTCGGACGACGGAATGCTATAATAAGGTCCTCAAGCTACATTTGCATTTGACGAGTCTTCGCCTAGTTTGATCAATGAAATATTTTAATAAATTTAATTACTTCAATTTAAATTATTTTATTTCATGCATTAGGTCAATTAAAAAGTGAAGTTGTGTAAACGACAGATTGTAGCTCTTTTTTTTGACCTAAAGCAAAACTTTGTGTTTCTTTTTCTCTAGGATATAAGACGCCTTCTGGCATAAAACCCACATAGATTTAAACTCCATAGTAGATACTTCCACAAAAACTTTACCATTTTGATGCCTGGGACTTTACCATTTTCCCTATTAATCATCGGAATTCTCTCTTAAGAGTACACCTCCTATAATGCCCGAATAACCTCTACTACCTAACTTTAAACAATGGAATGCACTAACTCATTAAGTATTTACAGAAACTACTTTAATTACGGAAGTTAAGTACAAATATAAAATATGTTGTCCACATCATTTCTGTTTACTCTCGTGACTTGCAGTACACCGCTGATAGCGCCATCAGCCGGATAAATCTCGTAATCTATAATTGAAATGTGTCGTTTTGACAGTTCAGTCATGCTTACGAACATTGCTTAATAAAAATGTACTGTGACGAAATTATTATGTGCATTGTGCAAGTCTATTAAGACTGTTAAAAATCTTACTAATTTGCCGTGACGGTGTTAATATATTAGGACATATATTAGCATTTTACATAATGTAGAGTTTGAAATAAACTTTATTTTTAAATAGATGAATGGTAAGCGTACCTACCTCATTCAAGCATACACAGGCTATATGCGTACACGGGCTAAATGTGGTCTCTAGTATTTTTATTAAGCTACAAGACTATGCTAGTCCAGGGAATAAATAGCAGTCTTGTAACTTAATGAAAATACTAGAGGCCATTAAAATACCTACGGAAGCTGGTTGTGTTTTATTTCCTCAACATAGGTCGATATAAAAATATACGAAGATGATGAGAAAAGGAAGCTATCTTAGCCTACACAAAGACCTCCACCAGTGAATCCATATCCAACCTATTTATACGCAAACTTACCAAACTATCACTACGATACGATCAATACCATATGTTGTCAACCCTAGTACTCCCAAACGGTTACAATGTTTTAAAACAAAAGCTTGCACAAACAATAAATGATCTGATTCGGGCACCATTGTTTGGCAGGCCAGATTAATGATATTGGAGCAAGAGACATACATTGCGTTGAAGGATGATTGTATCGAAATATCTGTTGCGATCACAACTGTCGTTTGTAGTACTATTTGTAGTACCTACTCTGTATGACTGAGTTTTCACTTATAGTTTACAAATCGGAAAGGCTCGGAGATTACCGTGCCTAAATGAACATCAAAATGTTGTCCGCCTTTCTGTGTGAAGTGTACCTATATCTCATTTTCCCTATCCAATTGCGGAACCCAATTGGAATCACTTGAGAAAGATTTTTGGATACAGTAATTTTCTATTTGTACGAGTACATAAAATCATAGTTCAATATGACTAAATAAACAAAATAGCATCTCCATATTTCCGAAGATTGAAAACTAAACGAATAAAATTTGTACTATCAACAACCACACGTTTAAACAAACCTAAAAATATATACCTAATCTATTTTGGACTCTCGTCCAAGTAGTAGCTACTATCTCAAAGAAATCCAAAAATAATCAACAATACACAACAGTTACACGACAAAAATACTTCAGGAATACCGTAAAGTAATAAAAAGAGAATAAAAGCTGTTTCAAAACGTTTACGCCTTAATCAGCACGCTCTGCAGGGTATCAATTGCAAACATCCAAATAAAAATACTAGGAAACCGATCGTTTAGACCAAATAATTTTAAAATACAATGTAATCGGAATATTTTTTTCTAATCACGTATTTTGAACAATTATTATTGAAATTATGGTTTCCTGTACTTGAAAGTAAGGAGAGCTATAAAGATTTGTAATAATTATTGTATAATATTTTAAATTTAAAACCGTCTGCGTGTTGGGCCTGTGTCTACATGTACACTACACTTTTTAAAGTACCAAGAATAAGAATCGTGTAATTGTACTGTTTAAATGTGTCCTGCAATATAAGATTTAACCTTTGTGTAGCAGGTCTTTTAACAAACATTCAAATCACATGCACAAAGGCGCCCAGACTTAGATCAAGCATTTTATCTTCAAACTGGGCATTAGAATAAATAAATAAGTTGATATATAAATTAGAAAATCATTAAGTGATAAATGTAGATCAAATATGATTTATATGTGTCCTTTTCTACATTTGACGTACACAAACAACACAAATAAGTATTGATTATAACAAATTTATCAAGAATATAAATTAAATGATATTTAAATCAACGCAACTAATTCCTAATTTCATCATATCAACGTATTAGTGAATGTAGTAACAGCTTTATGCATATTTAATATCATATTAAGTACATTTTAATTAAGCTTTAAAATTCAAACTAGAGGAATTCCAGATCTAACTGCCAGTATTAAATTTGAGGAATCCACAAATACATTCCTAAGTCTCTATCTAATAATACTGTTTAGAGAGGTTTTCGTGATTGCACGGTTAACAAAACAAAAGGATCGGTTCATTTCCACGGGGATTAAGAAGTTTTGTACTTTTTGTATGGGTTTTTGAAAAGGGGGGTAACTGGAGATTCATTGAAGAGTTGGAGGGGAAGGGGTTTCGTGACCGTTGGACCGCGTCGGGTCACGCCGCGGCTGATGACCGACGACCTGACTGTTTCCAATGCTATGAGAAATGTAGAGTGAATGTTGATGACATGATAATAATGTTTATTGCAATAAAGACTAAGAGAGATATAATAATATAGTGAGCTTTTAAAGCAAAGAAACCGAAAGTGAAATAAAATAGAGCAGAAGAAGTGATGATGAAAATTTTACAGTGAAAGCGCCATCTAGCGGATTTTTTCAGTTCAAAAATAGTTCTTTTAACCAATACATTAAAATCACAAAAAAGCAAATTAACTACAAGTAAAAATTGTATAAAGTAGTAAATGTGTAAATTTAAAACATTACTCTCCTCGCGCATTCTCTAAAAATAAATATTTATGTCCGTGAACATATTCTTCTCATTACTATTCACCGGTCACTGATCAGCAATGGAAACAGTCCGACAATCCGACCTCCGACACGGAAGGCGAAACGTCACGACCCGACAAAAAATCGTCACAATACGAGCTCGTGACTGACTCCGGTCCATTCACGAAACGGCTGAGAAAAGCCTACGTGTAACTATTTTCGCAGCGAAACGCATTCGATGCGCCACGAAATAAGCCTTTGTAACGCCGACAATTAAAAAAGTTCTATTCATTGTCTTTTTTTATATCTTTTGTTATATTATTTTTATTAATACAATAGGCCGAAAACAAACATTGAAGCGTACATTTCTTATTACGCTCTAAACTCTACACAAAAAAAAGCAAAAATTTAAATAGAAACATTTATTTAAGTTATAAAAAAATATTAAAAACATTAATTCTATAAAATATAACAATAATTTATAACCAAACATTATTTTGTAGTTCCACTTTCAACCGACTCTACCTTGTCGCAAAAGTTTGACCCCTCGCTCGATAGATGGCGTTGGCGTCGAATTAGATCGCGCTATGGTTGTGTTACACCGATTCACCTAGTCGGGCCGCGAGTCTCTGTCATGTTAACTTTGCGCAGAGGCAATATCGTAACCAATGAGGTTAATCCGAGGTGCGATTATTGCTAGTTGAAAACTTTACCAATACCCCGCCGTGTGGACGTGAAATACCGTCCGCGATGGCAATTTTTGAATGGCCGTAAAAGGCCTAAGAATTTCTTGAAAATACTCGCTAAGACACTAGCGCCCTCTACGTTGTTGTATGTAGAGACGATTGGTACTAATTGGTACCAATTGTAGAGTTCGGTGATATCTTTCATATCTTTGTTTAATAACATAAGATAGTCAATAATGTTGCTTCACATAACGTTATATTTTGCTTAATATTTTGCTCAATGCTGTTAAAAAAAAAATTGAATACATATAAATGTGTTAAACATGTTTTGATTTGTAGTGCGCTTAAAATATCCTTCTGCAAGTAACATCATTCAATATGAATAAACAATTTGCATTACCGACGGCCGCTCAATTTCATAATGTACAAAACAATATTTTTGTGTATAATTATGAGCAATACTTTTGACACTTGAATGACTTATTAATCAAGTAAGCTGCTTGTAATATTGCGTACCGACTGGTGCATTAGGCTTCATTTATCTGCCTGTCCACGTAAACTGCACACGTTTCTGTTAAGATGTTGAAATTATATCCATTAAAATAATTGTTGATAACGTAAGACTGGCTTTATTGATGTTTAATAAAGACATTGCCAATGTTGTAATAATAACAATTTGGTATGAGCGAAGCTGAATGTGAGTTACGGGTTTCTGATGACTGGACTGGGGTCAGCGAACACCAACTATAGTCGATATAAGTAATTATTTTATAGTATTTACTAATTGAAGAAGAGACGCTACATTTACATTATTGATATTATGCGGTGGCTCTACAATTAGTATGACAGTTTCAAATAATGACACAACAGGTACAGTGATCTCTCAAGTTACACTCTCTTAAATCCATGTCCTCATAAATAAAACCAGTAATATTAATAATCTTTAATCATACTTGTAACATAATATAAGGTTTTAAAACAAACGACCGTCACTAAAAGGATTTAAAATCGATACAAACACGCGGGCGGATTACGTTTCGATCCAGATTTTATACTCATGATTTGACATTCATACTCGGTGAAAGCGCTCGCTTATTACCAATCGATTTAAACGATAATCGATTGCTCGGTTCGCATAATCGCATTAACATCACGGGGGGTCCACCCGTACGCGTGCCATTGCACTTGGGCTAGTGTGAATAACTTAGCCATACAAACTTAACTTACGATTTATTTCAGTTACAATAGATTTGTATCTCCATGTTTAGACTCCGATATCAGATTTTACTCCATACTAATTAGCTGTCGAAAAAACTTTCAAATTCTACAATTTGACAGCTATTTGCTATCGATTACAAAATGTTTTGTTATGAATACAGTTGCGAAATATAAAATCAATCAAAGCAGTACTTATCGAAATTAAAGGACGTCTCGAACACGATCTCAAGTCTCAGAACGTTTAATGCTAAAATATAATATTAATTGCGTCCTTCGCGTCCATTACTTCATTTGGAGTACTTATCGAAATTGTCAGAGATGTTCGTGGTATTAAAATGTCGCGTAATTTGAGCGGTGAGTGAAAGGTAATGAGTGATTTAGGTGGCTGGGTGAGATAAGGTGTTGGCGTCTGGCGGAGGCGTAAGGAATGTCAGGGAGCTGAACGGTGAAGATAATCAGATGCTGCGGATGCGTGAAATTGTTGTGGATGGATTGGGATGGTGGGGATTGATGCGACTGGAAAAATGCAGTCAGAAAAAATCTACAGGGGAATAATTGTACAACTGCTAAAGAGCAAAGAGTAAAGGTTGTATGTTGGAATGGTTTTTGATAAATTTAGTGAGAGGATGTTTTCTGTAGGATTAAATTAATTTCAGAGGATTTGGCAACTTTTGCATTAAATAATATTATTTAATTATTTTTGTTTATCCCTCTCTTTTGCCGGAAAGTTAGTAATGTCATGACTTAGGTTAAATCAATTGTACAATATTCAGAAAACATTCTACAAAACTATTTAGGGAGTTTTAAGACTCAATAAAGTCTTAAAAAACAATTATAAAAACCCTCATAAATATTCAGATCCACAAATTCTGTAATATAAATCTTTGAGTATGATAGCGCGGGCGGCACCAGGCGTGATTCATACGCTCTCATTATTGACAGATGGCAGCGTAATAGCTCGATTGATTTACGATACTGCTCGATTTAATCCTTGCGTAATCGAGTATCGAATGTATCGATACTCTTGACGTGCCGATCGTATCGTCCTTTTATCGAATAAAACACACGTCTCGCTGTGGGATTGTTCGCTGATGATTATTTGTCTTGCGGTATTTATAGTTAGGTATACGTAGCTTTGATTAAGGTCTTCATATTGAATATTTTTTAAATCAACGCTTGTGTTTGCAAGTGACGGTTCTTGATTGATCGTATGTTGGATTTTCTTTACCTAGCAATAACTACCAAACTACTTTACTAAACCTTTACTAGCAAAAACTACCTACATGTCATTATACTATGACTGCTAGGTTTATGCTACAAGACTTGTGCTACAAGAATTTTTTGGCACGTGGCCGAAATCGGAACTAATGCCTCATGAAAAACTATCACTTTTAACAGACACTTGAGTTGATTCGATGATGATTGTTGCGAATATATACACCATCGCCCTCATGTTAATATCATCCACGCCCTAAAAGATCCCTATAGCTCTGTGAACCTTTTGACATTAGTTTTGGTCAACCTTCAACCATCACTCATCCGTATTCGAATGTCTCTACATTTAACATCACCTCGCTGTTTTTCTTTATTATTTTAACCATTTTTCTCTATCCACGTCAATTTGTAAGTAACACATTAAGACAAATGCGGGATGTTAACACGTCAATCAGTCGCAGGTGCTGCTCGCGTGTGTCCTATCTCGCCGCGCCGCTACCGATGCCTTTTACCGTGTCTTACCATATCTACTACATGTAGGGAGACCAGCTATAAATTATTTGATCGACGACCAAATTCCTCATGTAATTTTAATGTTAGAAATTTTCTGTTTTAGTTAATCTTTTGGCGGCTCATAAAGTAACGTATCAACGATTTCTTTAATTGTAAAGGAAATTGTTGGAGGTACAAATATAAATATTTTTTTAGTCTTGCGTTTATGATCAAATGAATGCTGTAAGCTTCCTTTTTTTATGAAAAATCTACTTTATGGTATCACAATTTCAGGTAATTATGAAAGCCAAGTCAAACCGTCCTCCTTCAATATAATATCAAAGAAAACATAAACAGCAAAAAATTTACTGCCCACTAAAAGCCATTTATGCAGAGTCCTAAATTTCGATCTGGTAATCCTACCTCAGCAGGCTTTTATTTCTCATTTATTTGTCCGCGGGATAAACGTCTAAATCCGACGTCCGTCCGTTTGTCACCGCGGCGACAGTGTACATGCCCAGCGATAACACTTGTTTATTGTAACCGTTTTGGCAGCTGGGTGACGTTTTATCGATGTTTCTTTTACGGTTTTGTGAGATCATTTGCATATCGTATTTCTTGGTATTGTATCGTTCGACTTTTGTTTTTATTCGTGTGTACGATTTGTAGTAAGCTAAGCGTAAAGATTAAGGAAAATTTGAGACTGAATACCTTATTTACAGATATTTTTAGAAGCATTTCAAAATATAGTTGATATTAAAGTTTATACTCGTAGTTATGACGAACCATTTGATCATACATAGTTAGGAACAAATTGATAGCATAAAGGTTTTATGTTAGCCAATATGGGTTAGTGACTTTATATAAAAAGCATAAAGCAAGCAAGTACTGCTTTAGGTACTTAACCTAAAACAGTTACTACGTTTTACTACTTACGACCACTTGGCTTATACTATATCTATTATGGTTCAAACACATCGCCAAGGTCTTCGACACGAGAGCCACATTCGGCACGGGCCAAGCGGCCGGTAATTATTTTAAGTGTCAATAAATAATAAAGTCGGCCGCGCGCCGTTGAGTGCCCGTCCATCTCTCTTATCTCAATTCTTAATGCGCCTCTTTGCTCGTTATTCTTTTTTCAAACCATTTTTATTTCCTTTTTCGTTTATGTCATCCAGTGGAGAGGTTAAATTCTGTGTTGACAGCACGAAGGTTTTATGTTTTAATCTGGGCTTTATGGGCGTTTAATCGCTTGTATTAGAAAGAGTACGTCGTCGTTTATTTCTTTATAAAAGCTTATCTATTTTATGTTCGCTGATGGAGGTAAAACGGAATGTGTGTTATTGTATTTTAATATATTCAAAGTTTAATAAGGCGGACCTGTTGGGTTAACTGTCGAGTAATAAAATGTAAGAGATACGGTTGACTAAAATTAACAATGCGATCTAAATAAAGTTGGTATAATAAATCAAAATGTAACAAGTGGACATGGTTTTGTTGTGTTTGGGAACGCAGCGGTCCATCGATCACGGCACGTTCGACTCTGGATTTATGTTACGTAATTGCGGTGCGTGCGCGCAGCTTATGCGCACAACGAGCGATGCCTTCGACATTATGTTGTTTTTCAACGGTTAATGTCTTGATATCTCTGTTAATGTGGCAGGGAAGTGCAAGTTTATTATTGTACCTTGAGTAATACCTTCACACTTCGAATAAATATTTGTTGAGACGTTTAACTCGATTACAAATCAAGACTTAAGGTCAACAGCGAGTAAGAAAACTGAACTATCTTCTTCAAAAAAGAAGATAGAAACATTCTTGTAATCTATTGTAACTAAATAACTACCTACTGATGTAAGAGAGGTCGTCATGAGGATTTCAAGTCTACTGGGACCCCAACCTTGGTTTACTTTTATTCAAAATTTGGTTTTGTATAGTTCAATACATTTGTTTTAACATTTAAGTTCGGTAAAGCAGCCAAAACCCGAGCTTCGGCCAACTTAGCACCTGGCTCAATAGATCGATACTTTGCTAGCAACTTCATCACACCTTTACGCTAATTTACTTGGGTACCTTTTCATCACCTTAAGACTATTATATTTTAACTTTTAATGTAAAACTCACAAGTTTTAGAAGAGGCCAAGGTCACGAGATAAGTTCAGTTGCGGTTAGTGAGACACTGGCGATGCCGGGGTTAAATTAGTGTAATCTTCGCCACAACTCTGTCAAGGCTCACAATTATGATTTTATGCACTTACGTGGCCATTACCGTGATTGAGCTTAGGACTTTGTTCGCTTTACTTAAATAGTATTTTGTTGACTTTTTAAAGGTAAAATGAGAGGTCTATAAATAGGAAAAGGAGGTAAAATGAGAGGTCTTTAAAAAGCTCTGCACACACACTTTTTATGTTAGATAGGATATATATGATGTTCCTACGAGAGATCGAATCTGGTCACCGGTTGATGTTTGGTCAAAACATCAAATTCTGGTTTAAATTTGATCTTCAATTGTCCTGGTAGAACGCCTTTGCTTAACTGTGGGTCATTTATTGAATTGATTGCTTTTGCCTTGCTGTGGGTCATTTTTAGCCTAGCAATATAAAAATCACTTTTCCAAGTTATAATTTTAGGTGCTGACCGACTTCATTCGCATATCTCTTCGTCACACATTTCCCTGTTCTACTACTCAACACTCCATCCATAGTTAAAGTTCCTGTAATACCAAAGTTTAGGGCTCATAAATCAGTCTCGTAACGTCCACTGCTGAGCATAGCCCGACCACGGCAGTAACCGGTCGTTAGAGAATTTTGCCACAATCACCGCGATTGACAAATGGATCGATGCTCGTAATACGATTCTATTAGCGTACTTACATGTTATTGCTGGCCATTATATCTTAATCTTCTTTTACGAGTATGTAGATACAAAAGTTGAATTATTGTCGTAAATATTTGTGAAGCTATTACTTAAGCTAGTTATTTATAGAAACGATGAAGTTTTGAATATCAGTAAGCAAAGTTTTGATTCAATATCGTTATAGTGCCTCATATCGACTAGGTTAAAGTAAAGGATATTGTTTTAGTAAACCTGGTAAGCTCAGTCAGGATTTTTGCGATGATGGTCTTAGTCTACCCAGAGAAATAGTAATGACCTAATGGGAATTGCTCAAATTACTTTACAAAGAGTCGACAGTCACTGCATGTCTAAAGCTTCCATTCCGTTCTTCTTCCTTCCTCTGTTGGCTATTCGGGACCAGTTTTGCGTATAGGAGTCGCAAACGTCTTATGTATTATAGGTTTTTTTTGTTTATGTTATTTTATGTTTATTTTATGTTGTATTTCGTTATTTCATGTTTTTATGTTTGATCAGCTTATTACTTAAAAAAAAATCACTAAACATCATTTTGGCGCATCATTTTCAACACATTCTATTGCTCAGAAATATTTCCTTGACAAAACAAAAGCCGTTGGGTGCAGTCGCGTTTAGTAATCTTGCTAATGAGAGGGGACATCTCTGGCGCACAGCCTCTCTGTTATTAGTGAGCCGCGTGGCGCCACCGCAACCGCCTTGTCATTTCACCGGTCGGTTTGGACAGACGGGCGACAGGACCAAGGATATGTGTTACCTGTGTAGTCGTAGCTTTGGAAGAATGAGTAGATCTTTAAGTGAAAGTCAGTCAGTCAATTTAAGCAGCTAAAGATTTCTAAAGTCTGGATAATGAGAAAATTTATTAAATAAGTTATAATAAAGGTGCTATTGAATATCAAGGTTGATGTCCGAGAGTCCAAAAAAGCAACAACACAACAAATAAAAGTTTTAATAAGTGTAATTAAATGGAACACAAGCAAGCAAGATGACCCCTAAGTTTGTTTCGACGTTTCTTCTCAGGGTAGCCAGTTAGGAAATTTCGAACCCAGCTTCCTCACCTCCTTCATTTCCAAAATTAACTTCTTTTAAATTTCAAACTCCTATGGCAAAAAGAAAACAGTATGTACATGTATATCCTCTTGACTCAACAGTCGTCAAACGAAAAGTCGTTCGTATGCGTAGCTCTTATTACGAAAGGCGTTTTTCGGTGGGCATTGTCGGTGTCGCTAAATTTAAACGCGACTGTATCTAAATCTGTCTCCCTATAATCCTTTTGTTTTGTATTTTCTAGACTTTACTGTTACTTTGTTGCGAAAGTCATTATTTGTATTGTGATTTCTGTTTCTCAAGTAGATATGTTGTATTCAGGCTATGAAGGTTTTATTTCTGCCTGTTTTTAATGATTTGCTTACTTTTGTTAACTTTAAAAAACATCGAATATAGCTGGTATTTTATAAGTTAGTTTAAAGAATAATGTCATGAACGGTGGCAGTTATTGTGTAGTTTAAGTATTAGTATAACATTTTTACTGTATAATAGTTTACGTCTATAGCAATGGGATAGAAGTATTGCATCAAAGGAAATTTATCAAGATAAAGACGTGAATTTATTTCATAAATACCATATTACCTATTACACAAAAGTGCTCCTGCGAAACTGATCGATTGATTGATTCACACGGTTTTACTTTCGAAATCGAGTCTATATTGCAACTTACAAACAATAGTATTAACAATTTTGCGTGACGCCTAAACAACTTTATTTTAGTATTTATGAATTCACAGGCTTTAGAATAATCGATAACAATTATGTATTTTTATAGTTTTCAATGCAACGTTTATCTATGGATTAGATTGTGGTTGCGTAACATTATAAAAGAATTATTCTGGAATTTAACATAATTGTGCTTAGATTATGCAAAAAGTGCGAATCTAAGATGAATTTAGAAAGATATATGCATATCTGACAACAATATATTTGCATGCATTTATTTTTAAATGATTCTAAAATATAACATAATTGTGCATATTTGCATAAATTATGCAAAAAGTTTGAATTTAGATAGATACATAGCGAAATATGTGCATATTTAAAGAAATACATGGTGCATTATACTAAAATTTTAACGTTTTGAAAAAAGGACAACAGCCGCTTTTAGTCTTGTACACTATAAAAAAATGTAGGTATTGATGACTATATCTTATTTTACCTCGATAATTATTACATACTACATACTATAGAGAAAATCAAACTTGTCTTATTATCATTTTATTCTACCATCAGTCTATACATCATTCCACATCATTCCAGTACCATCATAACTTGTAATCAATTCCCAGGATAAAATAAACAGTCAGGTATTAGTGATAGCGATGATTGAAGGACGAGATGCAACGAGCCCGGAGCCGTATCATCGGTAATTATGCCCGCGCCCTGACCCCGCGTACAATCCACTACAAACCTCGGAACTTTAATAATTTAAGACAGCAATATTCGTACTAGACTTAGCAATACCCGTACGACATGCTTTGTATTCAAATTTGCATGGTGTTGCGGAAAATCGATTTAATTTGCGACTTTGATTTCTCGTTCGTTCTTTTTGCTGTCGGGGTAGCCATTTTTGAAGTGTCGTTAGGTAGTCAATAATAGAGACACATACGGCACGTGTCAACCGACCGGTAATTATTTCAAATGTCAATGAATAATTAAGTTTGTCCACTTTAATCAAGATTTACCTTCTGCATAAACTTCTGTTAACCAGAATCTTAGAGATGACCAAAGTCTCACCTAGACTGAACACTAGAACTGCTTTAGAGGTACCATAGTCCTGGTCCATTAGGGGGATTGAGGTAGTCTTATTAAATTTTATGAATGTAATTAGTCGTTACCCATAAATTAAAATCTTTAAGTACGTTAAGACGATAGTCGCCGACGATACCGCAGCATCATACACGTATAGTGGCAAATGTGTAATGGCGCACGTAACGCACGTGTGTATGCGTTTAGCAGCTGATCATTAGCTGGCGTCATCGCTTAACAAACCCTCGCCTCATTATCGAAGGGACAGTGGACCTCTGACCTAACCTTAATCACTCATCCTTCTGCAGACTGGAATTTGGCTGAATCGCCCACAATTTTTTTTTCAGTATTACTCAAAATGTTTTGTGGGCACATCACGTTATGTGAATGCACTGATAGGTCTATAAGGACTAGAAGTAAGGAAGTAACACTGCAAGCTTAGCTTCTCGGACAATATCCTTAGCTAATTTTAATTTTTTAGTGAATTTCTTATGTTACTCAAGCGATGCTCTATGTCGAGCTTTCGTGATGTGACTTTACAAGTTCCGCTTAACTTACCACTAATGTTTCATGTTACCTTAATTCCTTCTGCAATTTAAGGCCTAAATTAAGCCTGTCATTAATGATGCTTGAAACACGGAACGGAACCTTTCCGCGAAGAACTGATGATGTGTTACCGCTAATGAAGATGTGCGTAATTCGCGGCTTATTTTGTTTAGGCTTTTTGTCGGTTATTTTATTGCCTATTTATATTCTGGCCACAGTAATGACCTAGGCCTTGATGAAAAAAACTAAGCACCTGCGTGCGTGCATTAGCTTCTCGAAAACTTAATTTACCACGATTAGGCTTCCTGACTACAACCATAATGACGACGACGGCTATAAACTCTTAGTAAATTCCTGAATAACTTTCAACTTTAGTAAAATAAGTGATTAATGAACCGCTATTAATGTTAATAAGTAGTTTCCAGGGTTGAAAAGCTGTGAACC
Source organism: Chrysodeixis includens (assembly GCA_941860345.1). Taxonomy (NCBI): domain Eukaryota; kingdom Metazoa; phylum Arthropoda; class Insecta; order Lepidoptera; family Noctuidae; genus Chrysodeixis; species Chrysodeixis includens. Next base: position 6,572,990 of record OW796113.1, on the reverse strand, counting down.
CTCTAAGTTATTACCTGTCGTATCATTTTATGATGGATTTCGCTAGGTGGAAAACTGGATGTGCGCAAAAAAGAGCCAATAACAGTAATATTTGGGAAGAACTTTTTTACCCTGCAGTGGAACAAATCCAGCCTAAGTATAAATTTCCATGCTGTAACTAATTTGTAGATTTGTTTTGTCTCCAGAGCTCAGAATCTCCAGTGGAAGAGAAGCCAAGCAGTGAGACAAGCTACGTGGTGGGCGCCTGGCCGCAAAGCACTACGGGACACACCGGGTATCTCACCGTCGCGACCTTGCCACCGGTGTTTGCTCGTAGTAAGTTATACTGCTGTTTCCGACTGGTGCTGGTGGATACGTGGTATGGGTCACCACGCCAATTACTACTGTACGCGACGTGTCGCGGGTTCGATCCCCGCGTAGGACAAGAATTTGTGCGATCCACAAAGGCTTGTTCTGAGTCTGGGTGTCTTTGTGCATGTGAATTGAATGTCTGTGAAACCCCCGAGAACAAGGATTAAATTCTTTAGTATGGGAGTCGAGAAAAGAAGTTCATGTTTCGGAAGTAGCACGTAAAAAGTAGGTCCTGCACCTGATTTCTCTCCGGTCGTGTCGGATTGCCGTCCCACCGGGCTATGAGAGTAAAGGAACAGAGAGTGTACCTGTGTTTGCGCACACGCTTGTGACAAGGGCGGATCCAGTTTTGACGCCAGACGGTCACATAGTCGTGGTCAAGTCAAAAACTTACAATTTCATTTCGATAACAAGTTAAAAGTAGGCAATTTATTAATGTACATAAGTACTGTACTTAAAAATTGTTATTCGTTATTGTCCACTTGAAAACTTAACCCATAATTTTATTGAACAGGAACAATACTAAACAAGAATTATCCACATTTATAACTTTTGACTACGCAAAAAATCGTCCCAACCCACCAACAGATTTCAAACGTATCTCATTTGATACATCATGGTATCATGATCATTTTTTATTATGACGACATCATCGTAAGTCATGGGGTTAACGTGCAAAAAAACAATTCTTGTTCACTTTTTTCAGTACAAAAAATTTTAGGCACACTATTTAACTATAAAAAAGCTATTGATAGAGAACAGCCGTGAGACGCATAGGTAAAATAACGGTCTAATCTCACTGTACCCTCGCCTCTTGCCATGCTAACATGCGCGCGCGCACCTCAGTCGTGTCCTGTACGTTCCGCTGTGTTCACGTTGTTTATCTGTGCAATATCGGCTTGTTTGCAGCTATTGCTGACCTCTGCTTGTTTATTGGGCCCTTTGATAGTAAATTAACAACAACAAAGAAATGTTTAAAAATACTAACCTAAAATGTTGTTTTTTTTATCAAAAATATACATAATTACATAATACACTTGAATATTTTTGCTATTGATGACTAAAATGTTCAGCTGAACCATTATGTGTTGTAATTAATAACTAAAATGTGGTTATTTAAAAAAAATTAACACCCCATTTAAGTAAAATGTTTTTTTTTTTTTTTCAATAACCCCATATCTTTAGGGAAAAAAAAATGATATTTATCTTTTTATGGGACTTCATAATTATATTAAAACTAGTCCCAAGTCTGTTGGTTCTTGGGACAGCGCCCATACAATTTTTTGCATACTCCTTTATGTAACTAAAAACCACGCCACCACTACCACGCTGAATGGCAATGCCAATTCTTTGCGCGAAATACAGTCCAGCCTTCTGATCACGGGTGGAGTCGACCAAGCGCTTAGCGAGTTCCTTATACAGAGCTCGTGCACCCAGCCCTCATGTCCCAAGCGTCTCAATGTTGTAATTGCCCGTAAGGTTATTATATTTTCACTTTAGGGTTTCCGCAGCTCCAGCAGCAGCGCCGGGCACACACAATTACTTGCGCATGTACATATTGCCATCTTCTCTGATATCCAGTAATTATGTGTAACTACTCAGTAGCTAGTTATTTTACAGTTTTAATGTCTTCATTACTGTATTCGCTTTTTGCGATCAAAACGCTTATTTCAAGCTGGGGCTTGAATAGGTACGAATTTTGGCCACTATCTTCTCTTAAATCTTTTTATGAATGATATCAATCTCTAGAGAAGACAATCCATATTACGGTTGGTTTTCCAAAAATGGTTTTCCCAAAAAAAATTAGCAGGGTCAATAAAATCGATTTCTAATTCACCCGTTTTCATGCGGGTATTTGGTAAACTAAGTATAAAGTTATTGGAGTATTTTCTCAATATACCCAATAACCGATCTTTGTTTTATTCCACGAGGTCGGTATCTATCGCATCTTCGTTAAATTACGAAACTGTTGTACAAGAGTTAGAAATACTTTTCTCAGTAAAAGTTAAACTATCGTTACTAATCTGAGCGGAAATCCCAAGTTCTAAAACATTACGGCCTACTAAAACTTCTTAACTAAGAAACTGAAATTATCTGGCAAAGCATGATACGTAATGATTAAGATTTTGGAATTTAGTAGCACACTTAATTTGTAGCGGAGGAATCACATTACTACTTCCTACAGAAAAACTTCCCCAAGAAATTTACAATGCCTTTACTTAATCAGACTACATTCTGAACCGGAATCAAAAACAGAAGGCAAATTGAGACGCCTAGACGGTCGAGGATTCTTTGGTTGGAGGACGCTGTTGGCTCCATCTTGGCTGCCAATGCAAAGTTTTTCAGGCCGAATCTGTTTCTGCCGCGACAGTCTTGACCTCGGTGACCATGTCTCCCGCAAAAGTGGCAGCTGCCGCGAAACAAAGTAGCGCTTCTAAAGCGTTTTCCATCCAAATCGGATGAACCAGTGTCTTCGTTACGACGAAAATGTCTATTTAGTCTAAAAACACGAAAAGTGAACTTACTGGCTTTTGTTAGGAGTAAGTTTGTTTTTGAGTTAGGTTAGGTTTGGTTTTTAGTAAGGTTAGGTAAGGTTCCGTTTATAGTTAGGTTAGGTTTGGTTTTTAGTTAGGTTAGGTTTGGTTTTTAGTTAGGTTAGGTTAGGTTTGTTTTTGAGTAAGGTTTGGTATTTAGTTAGGTTAGGTTAGGTTTGGTTTTTAGTTAGGTTTGGTTTGTAGTTAGGTTAGGTTTATTTCTGAGTTAGGTTAGGTTTGGTTTTTAGTTAGGTTAGGTTTGGTTTGTAATTAGGTTAGGTTTGTTTCTGAGTTATGTTAGGTTAGGTTTGGTTTTTAGTTAGGTTAGGTTTGGTTTTTAGTTAGGTTAGGTTTGGTTTTTAGTTAGGTTAGGTTTGGTTTTTAGTTAGGTTAGGTTTGGTTTTTAGTTAGGTTAGGTTAGGTTTGGTTTGTAGTAAGGTTAGGTTTGTTTCTGAGTTAGGTTAGGTTAGGTTTGGTATTTACTTAGGTTAGGTTAGGTTTGGTTTTTAGTTAGGTTAGGCTTGGTTTTTAGTTAGGTTAGGTTAGGTTTGGTTTGTAGTTAGGTTAGGTTTGTTTCTGAGTTAGGTTAGGTTAGGTTTGGTATTTAGTTAGGTTAGGTTAGGTTTGGTTTTTAGTTAGGTTAGGTTTGTTTTTGAGTTAGGTAAGGTTAGGTTTGTTTCTGAGTTAGGTTAGGTTAGGTTTGTTTCTGAGTTAGGTTAGGTTAGGTTTGGTTTTTAGTTAGGTTAGGTTAGGTTTGGTTTTTAGTTAGGTTAGGTTAGGTTTGGTTTGTAATTAGGTTAGGTTAGGTTTGTTTCTGAGTTAGGTTAGGTTAGGTTTGGTTTTTAGTTAGGTTAGGTTAGGTTTGTTTCTGAGTTAGGTTAGGTTAGGTTTGATTTTTAGTTAGGTTAGGTTAGGTTTGGTTTTTACTTAGGTTAGGTTAGGTTTGGTTTTTAGTTAGGTTAGGTTTGGTTTTTAGTTAGGTTAGGTTTGGTTTGTAATTAGGTTAGGTTAGGTTTGTTTCTGAGTTAGGTTAGGTTAGGTTTGGTTTTTAGTTAGGTTAGGTTAGGTTTGTTTCTGAGTTAGGTTAGGTTAGGTTTGGTTTTTAGTTAGGTTAGGTTTGGTTTGTAGTTAGGTTAGGTTTGTTTCTGAGTTAGGTTAGGTTTGGTTTTTAGTTAGGTTAGGTTAGGTTTGGTTTTTAGTTAGGTTAGGTTAGGTTTGGTTTTTAGTTAGGTTAGGTTAGGTTTGTTTCTGAGTTAGGTTAGGTTAGTTTTGATTTTTAGTTAGGTTAGGTTAGGTTTGGTTAGCTATCCTAACCTAATCTAACTAAAAACCAAACCTAACTTAACCTAACTCAGAAACAAACCTAACCTAAACTAACTAAAAACCAAACCTAACCTAACTCAGAAACAAACCTAACCTAACCTAACTAAAAACCAAACCTAACCTAACCTAACTCAGAAACAAACCTAACCTAACCTAACTACAAACCAAACCTAACCTAACCTAAGTCAGAAACAAACTTAACCTAACCGAACTAAAAACCAAACCTAACCTAACCTAACTAAAAACCAAACCTAACCTAACCTAACTAAAAACCAAACCTAACCTAACTCAAAAACAAACCTAACCTAACCTAACTACAAACCAAACCTAACCTAACTAAAAACCAAACCTAACCTAATCTAACTCAGAAACAAACCTAACCTGATCTAACTAAAAACCAAACCTAACCTAACATAACTCAGAAACAAACCTAACCTAACCTAACTACAAACCAAACCTAACCTAACCTAACTAAAAACCAAACCTAACCTAACTAAAAACTAAAAACCAAACCTAACCTAACTCAGAAACAAACCTAACCTAACCTAAGTCAGAAACAAACTTAACCTAACCTAACTAAAAACCACACCTAACCTAACCTAACTAAAAACCAAACCTAACCTAACTCAGAAACAAACCTAACCTAACCTAACTAAAAACCAAAACTAACCTAACCTAACTCAGAAACAAACCTAACCTAACCTAACTACAATCCAAACCTAACCTAACCTAACTAAAAACCAAACCTAACCTAACCTAACTAAAAACCAAACCTAACCTAACTACAAACTTAACCAAACCTAACCTAACCTAACTAAAAACCAAACCTAACCTAATTAAATACCAAACCTAACCTAACTCAGAAACAAACCTAACCTAACTCGGAAACAAACCTAACCTAACCTAACAAAAAACCAAACCTAACCTAACCTGACTAAAAACCAAACCTAACCTAACCTAACTCAGAATCAAACCTAACCTAACTACAAACCAAACCTAACCTAACTAAAGTAAACTTAAATCTCTCAAGGAATCTTGTCATTGCACAGAGATAGCAGGGAACAGGCAAAGTCAGAAATCACCATCTCGGGTATATTCACTTCAGGGTTTATTTTATTCGATGGCCATAATCGCATTTCAGTAGAGCTCTCTTTGCAATCCAACTGAAATTTGAAAATGTGGTCAAAATGATCTTGAATCCTCGAAAGTTTTGCGAATGTTGGTATCAGCGTTTTTTTTTTATTGCCAGCCATGATATTTGGTCCGGCTTGACATTCGTCAGACAGATTGCTGCACGCCCCATTGACAGAATGGGTTAGAGCAGAAGTAGAGTAGAATTGAATCGATCCCTTTTATCATTTTCTGCGTAACTATCATTTCGCTAAATTCGGATTCAGGTTTATCAGGGTCTTAGTTGACTAATTTTATCGGCCCATCCTGAACAGGTTCACGAGATGTCATATTTTCAGCAATTTTTCCGAAAATTGCTTCCATACCGGACGAAAATGACATCATTTGCTCCATTATTTGATTACTTGGTTCGTTTAGCATTGTCATATTTTTAGTTATACACATTATATAGTTGTCCGTGTGGTGTCCGGATATAAAGAATAGCACCACCCCATATCCTCCACTGGGTGTCGTAAAAGGCGACTAATGGACCTTAAGACCCAGTGCACTGTATCAAGCACCTTGGGTCACCCGAATGGTGGCGGGTAAACAACCAACAATCGCATTCCCAAAGAGGGTTAGTGTCAGGCAGGCGGCCGACTATAAAACCATAGCCAAAACTTTAAGCAACATGTCTAAAAGACGTGTTGCGCCGACCCCAAGTAAAAATTGGGATAAGGGCATCATGATGAATGATGATGACATTGTAGGTAAAAAGAAATTTTAGTTTTTTAACTTAGAACTATGTTAAAGTTCAGTCGTCCCGATTCCGACTGAGATTAGGTCTATCTAGACTACATAGTCGACAAGCGCGCGTAAGTATGGCGCGGTAAAATTCAAACTTTTGATGCATTCGTCCCCAAAAGTTTGCCAGTATACAAGTTATTACATTACATGAAATTAATTAAATATTGCAGGTACATATGTAGGCAGTTACATAAAATTTGTATGGTGACAAAATATATATCAATTAGTGAATTGGTCCACCTAAGTCCTGGACAAGCTCAGGGGGGGGGTTATGACCCCCCTGACCCTCCCCCTGGATCCGCCCTTGGCTTGTGGACTATAATATGTCCTGCGTAGCTGGCTTGTGTCATAGTAACACTAGCCGCCGTGGCCGAAATCGGCCAGGAGACATAATTGCATATATTAATATTTACGTTAGTCAAACTAAATTCTTTCCTTTAGTAGATTGTTGCTTGATTTTTGAGAGGAATTGAAATTGTTTTGAATAAAGAAATTATAATTAGGACGAGTAAATATTTCTCTTTCTTCTAAATCTGTTGATCTACTAGTGAACACCTGACGATCAATTTCCAAACACCATTCGAACGTGTAATTTTAATTACTATTTTTGCTTTTTTACAGGTAAATCGAAGAAAGAAAATGATGAGAAAACTTCTTCTGATAACGGCGAAAAGATGGTTGTTGATGAAAATGTATAATTTATGTAAATTCTAGACTACATGAAGTAATAAATATGATGCATGCCATTCCATCCTTTTTTTACTACAACTGCCTAAAACTTACAATGTAAGGGATATTTATAAGACAAATTAATTAAACAAATATGATTACTATGTTAATATACTTTATTGAACAAAAAGCTAAAATAGGTACATTGATTGGCAACTTAAATCTAAATAAATATATTCTCCTAAAACAGCTAAATATAATTGACTTGCATAGACAGAATAACTTATGATAAAATGGAAGCTATAAAATTATTATAAAAGTCCGATTAGGAACGTGAAGCACTTAAAAGTATTGCATTTGGAAGTATGTAAAAATATTTTTGTATACCATTAAAATTTGGCAAATTCTGTTCTTTTTCGCCACGTACGCAATACTGAGATAATATTATATTTCAGACATACAAATATAAGCGACACTTTCTTAACAAAAAAAATTGACATTATACATAATATTAAGAGGTAATTGAAATTGTTTTGAAACAATTCTCTTACAAAAAGTGTCAAAGATAAAGAAATATTTTGGCGTAAGTTTTTTAACGATTCTCTACCTGTCAGGGTCTGTAGACAAATGATTACTCTTCATGCACTAAAACTGAAAAATCTCTTGAATGTATTGAACTGACAAGTTAAAGTCATATCACTTGGCGAAATGGAATGTCAATTCCATACATTTAAGGTTCTCTATTCGACTCTACGCTAATGCGATTGAGAACTTTTAGGTTAAGTTTTATGCCTACATGTTGTTAGGTATAGTAAAGTCGCATACTTATTACAAATACAAGTATCAATCGCAGTGTTTGAAATACAATATCATCTCAATTCCTACCTGTCACAAATACACATTGACGGATTCTGTTTTGTATAAGGAACTATCACAGGGCCGTTTGGTTATATAATTTTAATTTAATATACTTTCATTGAAATCGTTAATTGTAAATATAGATATGAGTATTTCATAATTTTTCGCTACAAATATTCTAATCGTATATATTTATATTTTTTTTTTAGTTAAAACGAGCTCTATGACTATAATTTCCTTTTTCTTCTAGTCTATTCAGGTAGGGTCAGCAAAAAAAATACAAACAGTTCGAAAAGGATATATATCACGCAGTCTGTATAGTTCCACCAAGTCATAGTTTTAAAGATTCTCCTTAGGTGATAATAATACCAGCCTATACACATCCCACTGCGCAAAGGCCTCTTCCTAAATATGTACCTAAGGTTTTCTTTTATTTTTCAGATTTTTTGCTTAAATTTTTTTGCTGACCATACGTTTCTTTACGGAGTCTTAACAGCTACGATATAACGAGATTGCTACGCTTCTCTCTACAATGTTATTGTTCTAACATTTATTATAAGTCTTATATTTATATTACGTTAAATGAGGTTTTAATAGTCGCTGGATAAAACAAATTTGAAACATCAGTTATTTACTTTTATATGCAAGAACGATACTTAGCTAAGTGACGTTTCAAAATGGTTATTTGTCTCTTTTTATCCACCTGACAATGACAAAGCCAGCATGAGATCTAAGGGCGATATTACTATGCGTCTACTGTGCATCGTTCTTGCAAGCGGATTTATATCCTCTTATCGAATATGATTTGTTAAATAAATTCCGGTGTTTGATTAAAATACATATTATTAGCTCATTAATTTCTAAGAGTAAATTCTCATTTCCCAAATATACGAATCATTGAATTTTAGAATCGTCTTGGGATGTTAAATTAACTAGTTATACCATAGATAAATTAGTGTGAATAAACTTTGCTATTGCGTGCCCTTATTTTTAAATATGCAGGTAATCACGCTAGACACTATATTGACAGTTTTCAAAACAATTTAAATGACACATAATTTTTATTTCATTCACTCTATGGTCATCAGTAAGTCGCTATCTCTTTCTCTTATAAGAAGTTACTTTAAACTAGTATGGTCGATAATACAAGTCATAGGAAAATCAACTATACTGCTTTGAAATAGAGTCAAAAGTCTGTTGTACTGTACATAATAAACTTAAAACTGGGTCATCCCGTATTACAGAGCTACAAGGATCTTTTGACACGTGGTCGAAATCGGAACTAATGGCATCATTATATTAAAATGAAAAGCCATCACTTTTGATAGACAGTTGATTCTTGTTGCGAATATGCACAACAACGCCCTCATGTTAATGTCGTCTACGTCTAAAAGATACTTGTAGCTTTATATGACATAATATATGCCAGTTACAACGACAGACAAGGAGGTTATTCGTCAGATAGCGCTATCTCTTACACAATCTATGGCATTAAAGTTTGTCAGAAAAATGTCGAATTTATAAAAAGCAATCATCAATTGTCTTAATTTTGTAAGGAAATGTTTCATGTTTTAATAACTTATGGTTATGGAATGGTTAATATAGTCTGTGTAGTTTCTAGTTGTGCATTCATACTCCACGTCAAATATCATTAGATAAGATGAATTGAAATTGAACCTTATATATACTGCATTTAAAGCGCAATATAGAATGTTTGATGTGAAGTTATTTTATTATGTATATGGGAATTACTTGATACGCATATATTACAAATTTAACCTTTGTAATAATTTGAACTGCATCGGCTTATATTAAAGTTAAACAAATAAAACGTTACTAAGGTCATTAAAAACGTAGTATCTGAAGTAAGTCAAGATTAATATCGTTTAAATAAATGAATAATAAAATTAACTGTTCACATACACATAGCATAATTCGTGATTTTTTTTTTATCGCTAAGCACACCTTTGTTCATTTGCACATGAAAATCATTTTGTTAATTAATTAAATCAATACATTCATTTGAAAGTTGTTAAATCAAGAAAGATAGTAAAAATAAAAACATAGAGAATAAATATTCGAATAACATGATTTAAAACGAAAACTCTTTCAGATTATAGGTTTAAAAACAAAAACAGAAATCACTTAATTACAAATACTGATTCGTTTAAATTAGACCCACCCAAAATCTTGAATAAGTTTTTTTCTACCAAACACCTACATTTTTTACCCAAGTATTGTTTAATTTTCAATTAAAAGTGATCCGTAATCACAATACATTTAGGTTCAAATTTCAAGTAACGAATTACCCAAGTACCAAATAACCTATTTTTTTCATATAATTTTCTATTTTCTATAGGGGTCTCTCCGTCTCTTAAAGTAATGTATTCAGTTATGGAAGTACGACACTGTTCTATACCGTTTAGCGCAAACACTTCCATAACTGCAATAATATTACTTTAAGACTGCGGCTGCTAACTATGTATTTGTATATTCAAACATAAGGTCCTCATAAATAACCTTTAAATACCAGTTTCTATGTAAAACAGTTACAATTCACGCCAATTTGAACCTTATAGACAGTTTACCTAAAGTCACTGAAGTCTGTCTTCAATTGTATGGTGGGTTTGGCCGGCTTGGCGTCGAACACTGGTCTCTGCGCTTGCGCAGCTCGGCCGGACCGAACGCTTGCTTGGTTGGCTTTCAACGCGTTTTCTAGTTTGTTGCGTAGTTCCGATGATTGTTGCATCATTGTTTTGAACTCCTGAAATTTAAAAGTGATCGTTAGTTAACAGATTTTTTTTAAATAAGGTTATCTATAGTGCTTTGTACGCTACTAAAAAAAGATCATCTATGGATCTACAAAATTAAGCTTATATTGTGATACTGAAGTGAAAGAATATTAATCTTATAATATCAATAAATTAATCGATAGAAAAGTATCAATTAAAACTAAAAGAACATAAACTTAAAGAAAATACGACTTGAAATTATAAGCAACTAAAACATTGTGTTTTTTCACGTCATTCCAAGCTTTGATATAAGTTTGGCGAAGTCAAAGCTTGGAATAATATATTTAAATAACAATTTTTATGTAAAGCTAATTTCATCATAATCAATCTCACCTGTGGATGTTTCGGTCCGACTTTAGTGAGCCAGTGTAGCGCGAACTCGTGCAGTGCACGTACATGTGGCGCCGCGCGCTGCAACTCTGTGCCTTCGCGGAGATATGAGATCACTATAGGGACTAGCAGCCAGAGCATCTTGATACCTGGTAGATATATTGATAGTGAATAATCGAGAAAATGTAGTTGAGAGGAATAAATGGTACGATATCCGAATATAACGACAAGAAATACATGCTAAAATTATAAGGAACATTATTAACAACAGTAACATATCTCAATGCTTAAATTTTACCTTTAGATTCATCTTCTGCAGCGACACAAAAATAATATTTATATGATTAGTGTATATTACATTTATACAGTGCTAATAAACATATTGTTCTAAAAAAGAATATTCATTTATACAATATAGTCAAAAAAGTCGTCTGTCAAAGACAACAGAGATCCAAGTTATTTGAAACGTTTCCCGCCATTGACGGAGATGACGACATATTTTTTGACACTTTGTATAAATATGTTATTTTATAGCTGTATGAGTTTGGTAGATATTTTTTGTTTAGAATAATTTCTGTCTCACATCAATGTAATTCTTTTAATAACGTCTTTTGAAACTAAATTTATTCATATTACTCTAACTAATCAACAAAAACAACTTACGTGCAGAATCCGGTGCGGCATTGACCAGTTCATCTAGAGCTGTGATGGCCGCCATGGCCGCCCTAGTGTGAGCCATATCCACGGGTCTCCTGGCAGCGGCCGCTCTCCCCACTAACAACGCGCCGAGGCCTCGCGCCCACCAAGAGACTCTCGCGGCACTTTCCGCGCTCTCCGCACTGTCTGAACCGTCAGCGCCTGCTCGCCATACGCTTCGGACAACACCGCAGCAGACCGCGAATGTCTGGATAAATGTATGTGGGTAAAATCAACAGTCATAAATATATTCCTTAACATTACCACAACTAGTCTCACGCTCGTAATAAAGAATTTATTATTTGAGGAGTTATAATATGAGTTTGCTTTTTCGCATTATTCTGATTGCAAAAATTTTAGGTTTTCCTCTTTCGTTACTTATTGATTCTCCTTAATGGGGACACACGGCAATAAAATTTAACTGTAAAGAATACATTATTCAAAGCTGGGGAGTTTGTTGCGCCGTTTCTTCTCCCGTAGCGAAAGCACAGGAAGCGGTGAAGTGTGGGCGATGGGATGTTGTCTATTATCATTTTGACGTTCAAAAAGTGCTACATTATAGCTTAATTTGAATAAATGACTTTTGATTTTTAAAAGAAGTTAGCCGAAAATTAAGGAGGAATGTGTCAATGTAAAAATTCTGCTAGTTACGTATATTCTATCATAATTTTGAGTAATATCACAGTCTAAATATATTATTGTCATACAGTCGTCCGACGAAGGCGTCTAGACAGGGCAATCGTGCGGGGTGCGAGGGGTGGGACGCGGGAGGGCCGAGCCCGACATGCAAACAAAATAATGTTAGCATGTCGGGACACGTCATTCAGGGCTTACGCGTGTTTGTTTTCGTAATTATTTTATAAAATGGTGCATACGACGTGTGCTGTGAGAGATTGCAAGTCTTCATCTAGTATTAATAAGGATCTGCGGTTTCATCAGCTTCCACGAACAGAAGAAAGGTAAATAAATAATGTTTTGTTATTGTAGAGTGAATACGTAAATTTAATAATAAAAATATTTGTCATGCCCGTCAAAGTTGACAACGCCAACAAAATGACCGAATGGTGGACGGAAAGAAGTATGAATAGGTAGGTAGGCTAGGTACCTGAAGGAAAATGGAAAATCCTGGAAAATGGACGCCATTTTTTTAAATTCGACACTACTTCATACTTAGGTTGGAAACAGAATTGATAGCGATCTTTTCTTTTAACGAAAACAATATTGGGCTCAAATTATTTGAACATCTGAGTTTAGTGGAGTATAAAACGAAACCATGTGATTGCTTCCCAGTAATTTTTTTGTTGAAATTATTTATTAGGATGAGGATTTTTTATATAATTAAGTTCAGCAATAGAAATTTCAAATCTATTAAATCTAGAAACCGAAAATATTTGTCAGTTACCCATTTATAATTATTGTTTTATTTAATATTATTTATTGTCATAGTTTTTCAATTGGTTCTCAGCAAGTTATAATAATATTAGGTTACACTTTTTTTAATGATTATAATGTTAACGATGTTGATCTGCAATAAATAAATAATTTTATTAATATTTTTAATTTTGACAACCCTTGCCGTCGCGATACTGTCAAGACGTCAGGGGCGTGCACAGGAATATGACACTGGGTATGCAGTGGAATACTAACTAGTTGAATCATAGTAAAAAAGTATAATATTCATGCGATCTTGAGACATGGCCGATACATGCGCAACTAAGGAATACACATAATGATAAAAAAAAATTGACAGAGGTCATTAAATGCTGGAAAATCTTAACACCGCGATTCAGGAATATGACGTCACCGTGACTGCGCCATCTAGTATGTCGAGACGGCAGTTTGTGGTGTTACTTTGGGCGTGGATAATAGATGGCGGTGGTGACTATTATTGACTTTGGTTAAATGGTTTGCTACAATAAGTAAAAAATTAGCGAAATTATTATAACTACCTTATTATAGTACCTTTGTACTCCGATTTGCTATTTAAGTGCTTCTAGTAATTTATTTGTTAAATAAATAAACTACTCACCTAGTCAGCTAAAATTTTCACATATTCAAGGTTCCGATTAATTTGTTGTAACTCGTGTACACATCTTTAGACACAACTTGAATCTTTTTACTGACAGACAATTGTAAGAACTTGTTATTTTTAATAAACACACATTATTAACACAAACGTCACAATCAAATAACATTTCGTAAAAATCACCAAAAAACTGGTAAAAGCGAATCACTACAATTATTATAGAAACTTAGAAATTAACTGTTAATTATACACACTTTTAAATGTTAAAATGAAATAGATTCTAAGAAAACTAATAATATACTGTCCAAACAAAATTGTAAACAATGCACAACACATGAAAAAAGTAATATGGCCCCCGCAAAAAACTAAACTTTTTAGCAATTCAAACAAGTAAAACCTTACCAAACAATAACACACAAAGTGCATATTTGATTTACTACTAGATAACTGACTATCACATTTCGTCGGACTACTTCCGAAGATTTCCGATTACACCCGACGATTGCCGAAGCCCCTAACATCAAATAAAGGCCGTAGTTCTTGCGACGCTAGCGCCTTTAGATATTCATGGATGTGCGCGTGAGCGAACTGTGTACGGACGCCAAAATAGGTACGCACAAACGAACCTCGCTTATGCGGCGAGCGGCCGCCTGTCTTGGTTGTTTAGGTACATTATTTTGCGGCGCCGCGGCCGCTTGCTTATCGTTAAACGCTTACGTGTGTAGTTGCTGTCTAAATATTGACGTTTTTAAGTTATTACACTTTGTTTATTCATTTATTTACTATTATTATTATTTACTATTGCGAACGTTTTAAATGACTAAGTCATCTATAACGTTCGAAATTTTTAAGTAAAGCACTGCTTTTGTGCCTCTATGGAGTGCACGCCCCTGCAAGACGTTGTCGGCATTTTCCACAAGATCAAAGGCGTCGGACGACTGTATGATATTTAGACTGTAGTAATATCATCCAACGGTACTAACTTCGTTATCATTAGACTCGAGGCACTGTCGGAAGTGGTTGATGCAGGGGTAGTGCAGCGGCGGCGAGGGCGCGGCTCTGTTCAGTACCACCGCCATGCCGCGCGCGCCTATCACAGGTTCGATGCGCTGGTCGGGCTCGTCTGGAATGAATGGATATTTCAAGACTTTGTTGTAAGACATATATTGCATATCGCATTTACTGCTCTACACATGAAACTTGGAAAGCAATGCGATAATCAAAAAGTGGATATTTTGTTGTGCAAATGTCATTTTTATCGGCAATATTTCACACATGAAATGTTACGTTTAACGTTTTTTACGTCTTTGTCTCTAGAACCAAAGGTCACTTAGGTACGTAAAAAAATAACAGCTTTCGTACAAGTTTTGGCCAACTAACAATTTTTGAACCAGCATCTGGTCTGGAGTCAAGCGGTGAAAACGTATGCCCAGCAGTGGGATACTAAAATAGTCTAAACATACCACTCTTGACTCTCTCCACTAGCTTGGCTAGTGCACTTTGCAGCAGCTGCGCGTGTTGTTGCTTGGTGTGTTCGTGCAGCCGCACCACGCGACACTCGGCGGCGCGCTGCAGCAACACTACGCCCGCCTCGGCCGCCGCGCCTGTACCTTTACTCTCGCGGAGTATCTCCGTAGCGAGGTATAGGATTGTTGGGAGGATTGATAGTGCACCTGGAATTTTATCAGAATTATAGTACAATTGTCTGTACATAACAGCAGTCGGATTTTTAACAAAAATGTTGCTTCTACGAAGACAACATTTTTATAAAAAAAAACTACTCCCGCATTAAGGAATTTAATCCTTGTATCGCGGGGGGTTTCACAGACATTCAATTCACATGCACAGAGACGCCCAGACTGAAAACAAGTATTTGTGGAATCCACAAATTCTTGTCTTACGCGGTGATCGAATCCGTGACACGTCATGCACATTGATAATTGGTGTGGTATCAACGTTTGCATTCGAAAAAAAACCACTTGGCTAAGGGCTCTGGTTTTATAGATTCTAAAGTATATTAAAAAGTAAGGAGAAGAGCTGTCAAAGCGAGTCTCGAGGGCCAACTTATCCCAAGCCATCAAAAAAAAATATTTATAAAAAAAAGTCTAATACAATAACCAAACTTACCCTGAGGACTTGTCAAAGACGGCAGTTCAGACATCGCCGACAAGCTCTTGACTAGCAACATATCACCGTGTACGCCCAAGCCTTTCGGGACGCCGATTACGCCGACCGCGCCGCCATGTTTCTTCGGCGAGAGCGCAGGTAACCGGCGGACTAGCAGGCAGAGGCAGGCCTCGAGGCACGCGAAGACTACGGACTTGCCCGGGGGTAAGTCCCCAGTGGGACCTCCCTCGCCGAGAGTGTGGACCACTTCTAGGACAGATTGTGGTGTTGATCCGTCGGTAGCTTCGTTTGGTGCCAGTTCTATGGAAAAGAGAAACGAGTTGATTAGTTATAGAGGAATAAATGTTGCGACTCCACGCCATTGTAATTGCCAAAGACTGCTGCTGGGGAGTTTGTTTCTTCTTCAGTAGTAATAGGACAGGAAGCGGCGAAAGGAGGGCGTTGGGGTGCTGTCTATAATAATTAATGTTGACGTCCTTAAAGTGCTACATTATAACTATATTATGCAGCCTAATTTGAATGAATGACTATTGATTTTGAATTTTTTAAGTTAATGATCTGATTATGCGAATTTTGTTTATTCTTTTCCATATATAGCATATCGTAATGAATGTCTGATTATCATCATCATCTTCTTGCCTTTATCCTATTTTACTTGGAGTCGGCGCAACACGTTTTTTTCTTACATTCTCCTCTATCAGACGTAATGAATATCTTACGATCTGAAAATTTTGAATGAATTGAATGATTCTGAATTACCTTTGATTTTAGCCTGCATAGTAGCATGCAGTTGCTCCCTAGCGCCATCTATTACCAGTCTGAGTACATCAGCGGCTAACAGTAACGCTTCAATACTCTCCTGCGTCAAACCAGTGCGATGGATAATTTGACACAGTTCTATCGCCAAAGACCTGCAAAACCAACATAACACAGTTTATAACTGCAGACTCAGGATGAATATAATAAAATTACAATGTAAGGTATTTTGTACATATTTTTTCTTGATATAGGCATTAATATCAGTAAAGTAACATACCTGTCTTTCAGTAACCTAGCCCTATTTTCTGGGGCATCGAGAAGTGTAACCAGAGACAATAGAACCGATATTATATTCTCTTCAGTCATATCTCGCTGCGCGCATAAAGCCTCCGTGCAAATACCTAAAAGAATACACAAGAATTTCAACTGCTGTACACATAAAAACATTTAATTTGAAGTATAAAGAGAGCAAGGGAAAAATAAATAAATAAGAACAACAAAATGTAAATAAATGTCTTACCAAACAAAAGATGGAATCTTTCATCAATAGGTTCGAAGAACTCAAAGTTCCCGTTTTCAGTCTTTGTGGACCTGTTGTCCAAGTTAGCCTCTGTTTGTTCTGAAATAAAACAGGCATAAAAATGTTTGTAAGTCCCGTTTGTCATCTAAAATATGACATGATGTACAAGTCGCGAAAGTTCAAAAACATTTGTAGCCACACGCAATAAACAACGCTTCGATCGTTACACTATTTATTGTTACACTATTTATTGACGCTTCTACTCAAGAAACATAGCAGACGACCCGCCGATGTTATTGACGTCCCTAAAGAGAAACATGGCGGACGAGCTGCAGATGTATAGACGCCTTCATTAGAGAAACAAGAAATGCGCAACGCGCGTTCGTCGTACTCTTCACATGAAGAATCTCCAGTCTTCAATTTTGCCAGACGCGTGAAGATTCCTCGATTTTCATATTCGTTCTTCAGTCTTCGATCTTTGTATCAGACTTGTAGAGATCTTCATCGGTCGACGACCGCGCGGGGAAAGGACGCGCGCAGTCGCATCGCACATATTTATACTCGCCGAGACGACGCGCGCTAAGCTGCTTGCGCGTGGCGCTAGCGACACCACCTACTTAATAGATATAATACATACCAGTACTGTCAGTGGTGGGGTGTGAGATGTTAGCATTGAACCGTAGCGACGCCGCGTACAGTAGCGAGGGCCAGGCGCGCGCGTAGTGCTGGCGGGACGCTTCCGCTGTCTCCGCGGAGTAAAACATTAATCACTTAACATTTATATATACATACCAGTACTGTCAGTGGTGGGGTGTGAGATGTTAGCATTGAACCGTAGCGACGCCGCGTACAGTAGCGAGGGCCAGGCGCGCGCGTAGTGCTGGCGGGACGCTTCCGCTGTCTCCGCGGAGTAAAACATTAATCACTTAACATTTATATATACATACCAGTACTGTCAGTGGTGGGGTGTGAGATGTTAGCATTGAACCGTAGCGACGCCGCGTACAGTAGCGAGGGCCAGGCGCGCGCGTAGTGCTGGCGGGACGCTTCCGCTGTCTCCGCGGAGTAAAACATTAATCACTTAACATTTATATATACATACCAGTACTGTCAGTGGTGGGGTGTGAGATGTTAGCATTGAACCGTAGCGACGCCGCGTACAGTAGCGAGGGCCAGGCGCGCGCGTAGTGCTGGCGGGACGCTTCCGCTGTCTCCGCGGAGTAAAACATTAATCACTTAACATTTATATATACATACCAGTACTGTCAGTGGTGGGGTGTGAGATGTTAGCATTGAACCGTAGCGACGCCGCGTACAGTAGCGAGGGCCAGGCGCGCGCGTAGTGCTGGCGGGACGCTTCCGCTGTCTCCGCGGAGTAAAACATTAATCACTTAACATTTATATATACATACCAGTACTGTCAGTGGTGGGGTGTGAGATGTTAGCATTGAACCGTAGCGACGCCGCGTACAGTAGCGAGGGCCAGGCGCGCGCGTAGTGCTGGCGGGACGCTTCCGCTGTCTCCGCGGAGTAAAACATTAATCACTTAACATTTATATATACATACCAGTACTGTCAGTGGTGGGGTGTGAGATGTTAGCATTGAACCGTAGCGACGCCGCGTACAGTAGCGAGGGCCAGGCGCGCGCGTAGTGCTGGCGGGACGCTTCCGCTGTCTCCGCGGAGTAAAACATTAATCACTTAACATTTATATATACATACCAGTACTGTCAGTGGTGGGGTGTGAGATGTTAGCATTGAACCGTAGCGACGCCGCGTACAGTAGCGAGGGCCAGGCGCGCGCGTAGTGCTGGCGGGACGCTTCCGCTGTCTCCGCGGAGTAAAACATTAATCACTTAACATTTATATATACATACCAGTACTGTCAGTGGTGGGGTGTGAGATGTTAGCATTGAACCGTAGCGACGCCGCGTACAGTAGCGAGGGCCAGGCGCGCGCGTAGTGCTGGCGGGACGCTTCCGCTGTCTCCGCGGAGTAAAACATTAATCACTTAACATTTATATATACATACCAGTACTGTCAGTGGTGGGGTGTGAGATGTTAGCATTGAACCGTAGCGACGCCGCGTACAGTAGCGAGGGCCAGGCGCGCGCGTAGTGCTGGCGGGACGCTTCCGCTGTCTCCGCGGAGTAAAACATTAATCACTTAACATTTATATATACATACCAGTACTGTCAGTGGTGGGGTGTGAGATGTTAGCATTGAACCGTAGCGACGCCGCGTACAGTAGCGAGGGCCAGGCGCGCGCGTAGTGCTGGCGGGACGCTTCCGCTGTCTCCGCGGAGTAAAACATTAATCACTTAACATTTATATATACATACCAGTACTGTCAGTGGTGGGGTGTGAGATGTTAGCATTGAACCGTAGCGACGCCGCGTACAGTAGCGAGGGCCAGGCGCGCGCGTAGTGCTGGCGGGACGCTTCCGCTGTCTCCGCGGAGTAAAACATTAATCACTTAACATTTATATATACATACCAGTACTGTCAGTGGTGGGGTGTGAGATGTTAGCATTGAACCGTAGCGACGCCGCGTACAGTAGCGAGGGCCAGGCGCGCGCGTAGTGCTGGCGGGACGCTTCCGCTGTCTCCGCGGAGTAAAACATTAATCACTTAACATTTATATATACATACCAGTACTGTCAGTGGTGGGGTGTGAGATGTTAGCATTGAACCGTAGCGACGCCGCGTACAGTAGCGAGGGCCAGGCGCGCGCGTAGTGCTGGCGGGACGCTTCCGCTGTCTCCGCGGAGTAAAACATTAATCACTTAACATTTATATATACATACCAGTACTGTCAGTGGTGGGGTGTGAGATGTTAGCATTGAACCGTAGCGACGCCGCGTACAGTAGCGAGGGCCAGGCGCGCGCGTAGTGCTGGCGGGACGCTTCCGCTGTCTCCGCGGAGTAAAACATTAATCACTTAACATTTATATATACATACCAGTACTGTCAGTGGTGGGGTGTGAGATGTTAGCATTGAACCGTAGCGACGCCGCGTACAATAGCGAGGGCCAGGCGCGCGCGTAGTGCTGGCGGGACGCTTCCGCTGTCTCCGCGGAGTAAAACATTAATCACTTAACATTTATATATACATACCAGTACTGTCAGTGGTGGGGTGTGAGATGTTAGCATTGAACCGTAGCGACGCCGCGTACAGTAGCGAGGGCCAGGCGCGCGCGTAGTGCTGGCGGGACGCTTCCGCTGTCTCCGCGGAGTAAAACATTAATCACTTAACATTTATATATACATACCAGTACTGTCAGTGGTGGGGTGTGAGATGTTAGCATTGAACCGTAGCGACGCCGCGTACAGTAGCGAGGGCCAGGCGCGCGCGTAGTGCTGGCGGGACGCTTCCGCTGTCTCCGCGGAGTAAAACATTAATCACTTAACATTTATATATACATACCAGTACTGTCAGTGGTGGGGTGTGAGATGTTAGCATTGAACCGTAGCGACGCCGCGTACAGTAGCGAGGGCCAGGCGCGCGCGTAGTGCTGGCGGGACGCTTCCGCTGTCTCCGCGGAGTAAAACATTAATCACTTAACATTTATATATACATACCAGTACTGTCAGTGGTGGGGTGTGAGATGTTAGCATTGAACCGTAGCGACGCCGCGTACAGTAGCGAGGGCCAGGCGCGCGCGTAGTGCTGGCGGGACGCTTCCGCTGTCTCCGCGGAGTAAAACATTAATCACTTAACATTTATATATACATACCAGTACTGTCAGTGGTGGGGTGTGAGATGTTAGCATTGAACCGTAGCGACGCCGCGTACAGTAGCGAGGGCCAGGCGCGCGCGTAGTGCTGGCGGGACGCTTCCGCTGTCTCCGCGGAGTAAAACATTAATCACTTAACATTTATATATACATACCAGTACTGTCAGTGGTGGGGTGTGAGATGTTAGCATTGAACCGTAGCGACGCCGCGTACAGTAGCGAGGGCCAGGCGCGCGCGTAGTGCTGGCGGGACGCTTCCGCTGTCTCCGCGGAGTAAAACATTAATCACTTAACATTTATATATACATACCAGTACTGTCAGTGGTGGGGTGTGAGATGTTAGCATTGAACCGTAGCGACGCCGCGTACAGTAGCGAGGGCCAGGCGCGCGCGTAGTGCTGGCGGGACGCTTCCGCTGTCTCCGCGGAGTAAAACATTAATCACTTAACATTTATATATACATACCAGTACTGTCAGTGGTGGGGTGTGAGATGTTAGCATTGAACCGTAGCGACGCCGCGTACAGTAGCGAGGGCCAGGCGCGCGCGTAGTGCTGGCGGGACGCTTCCGCTGTCTCCGCGGAGTAAAACATTAATCACTTAACATTTATATATACATACCAGTACTGTCAGTGGTGGGGTGTGAGATGTTAGCATTGAACCGTAGCGACGCCGCGTACAGTAGCGAGGGCCAGGCGCGCGCGTAGTGCTGGCGGGACGCTTCCGCTGTCTCCGCGGAGTAAAACATTAATCACTTAACATTTATATATACATACCAGTACTGTCAGTGGTGGGGTGTGAGATGTTAGCATTGAACCGTAGCGACGCCGCGTACAGTAGCGAGGGCCAGGCGCGCGCGTAGTGCTGGCGGGACGCTTCCGCTGTCTCCGCGGAGTAAAACGCACCGCCGCCGTGAGGGAGCTGGGATGCGAACTCTGTATGGACAAACAGATAACTAAATATATAAAGTGCAAGTAGAATAATAGGCAATAAAAAACGTCGAAGTTTTCCGCGAACAAACAAAAAAAATAGTCATATATACGGTCTAATTGAGAGTCTTTTTTCAAGTCGGTCATAAATACGACTACCCTTCTGAAAAATGGAAAATTGCTGTATTTATATATATATGCTGTATTTAGTAAATACAGGTCAAAAGTGGTGTAATTTAGAAGTTAAGGTGATATAAAGACATTTTATCACCTTAACTTCTAAATTACAGACACCCGAACGCGTTACAGGTTTTTTCAATCAGAACTATTCAAAACACTGCTAAAAGCTGATGGATTAAGCAGAATTTGTTTCCTAACATATATCTACAGCGGTGGGCCAAGTCAGATGATAGGCCAATTAATACCATCTAAATAAATCAACCAAAGGTAGACCGCGCTAGGCTATATATTAATACCTTTTAGCATAAGTCCAGACACTTACCAGGCGGCAAACTCAACAGCGCATGATCTTTCAAGGCAGCAATCCAATTCTCGCCCAAACTTTCCAACTCGGGCTCAACAAGCTTCAACAAACTCTCCCCTTTCGACTCAAACTCTCCGTATTCCTCATCTTCAGGCGTCTCAGGGGTCGAGTTGTCGATCTGGTTGTTGTTTTGTAGCAACTGATTGCGCCACTTAGCGAGTTCCGCGCGATCGTTGCAAGGTTTCGAGTCGAGTTGTTTGACGTAGCTCCCTGGAGCGCTGCCGTTGCTTACCATTGCTACTATGTATACCTGTGTAGGTAATAAACGGTTGATTTGTAGCTCGTTTAATTCACTTCAAGGGGATAAAACCTGGTCCTTTTTAAAGGCTTACACGGGGCACAGGTTCAATATGCAGAAGCCTGATTGGTAGTATTAATATTACTTAATAATTCATTTTGGAATCTTTGTATTTCTATACAAGAGTGGCCATAATAAGTAAAATTTTAATTTGATATATTGAGCAGATTAAAAGCAAAGTAAAGGGTTATGTTGGATAATGTCACAGGATTCTTACCTCTGCCCAAGCCTTCAGAATGGATAGCTTTTCCAATGTTGCCATGCTTTCGTTGTAAATTAAAGTGGTGTTGCCTTTAGTATTTAATTTATCCAAACTGGAGACCAGAAGCTGGTGGACTCTGTAAATAAATTACTAATTAATACTTTCCTAAAACAATTAACGTTTTATTTTCACTCAAGTTATGAACATTAGATTTAGATGAAGAAAAATCACAAAAATTTTAACGACAACAGTCGGACAACTCATTCAACAAG
This sequence comes from Chrysodeixis includens, assembly GCA_941860345.1. Taxonomy (NCBI): domain Eukaryota; kingdom Metazoa; phylum Arthropoda; class Insecta; order Lepidoptera; family Noctuidae; genus Chrysodeixis; species Chrysodeixis includens. Next base: position 6,550,107 of record OW796113.1, on the reverse strand, counting down.
TTCACCTACGATATACAATAGTTTAATATAAAAGAACGAACCGTCTAAGATCATTAATATCTCTGGCAACACCACATCCAATCCACGCTGAACAGACATCGCAAGCAGCCGCTGTCACATGTGAAGCTGTGTCACCTGCAAACGCCGGCCGAACTGCCGCTCCGACCTGAATAAATATATGAACATGTTACTACTGATACATCAAATAAAAAAGGCCTTTCGTTCGAAAACATTTTATATTCATGCCGAGCGGAGATTTATTAGAAAATGCGAACCTTCGCGTTGTAAAACGCTACAGAGTATAAGCCCATCAAAGTAATTACAAAATTGATGACACGGTCTGCCTAAACGCAAGCAACATTACTTAATTCGTACTTCGTAGATATATACGACTAAGACGTACGACGTAACGTATGTCCCTTATTTTACCGCCACCTTAAAGACCGACCGCATAATAGCCTAAACTGTGTTCACAGAAAATGAACCTTATGGGAAAGGACACAAAGTCCATTATCATGTAGCACTCACCTGTGCCTGATACTGTTCTAACAGCAAATGTCCAGGGAAGTCAGGTTCGGGCGCGCGCGCGTACTGCTGTATGATGATCTGTAGCGTTTTAAGCCCGCACAGCCGTAGCGCGTCAGACTCGCCCGTAGCGCCTACGAAAGCCATGCGGACTAGATCCGACAAGTGTAGCGAGAGGTAGTCGCCTAGAAAAGAATGACCAAATTATTATATCTATTTATACGCCTCTTATATTGAACATTGGTTTTGAATCTTGGAATGTGCTATATTTTATTTAGCAAATGATTTTGCTTGCAATCAGTCACAGCGTTTAACGAGAAATTTACATACAGGTGAAGCAAAAGCCATTATGGTATATTATAAAATAACCCTCCTTCTGGCCCAGTCGGGTAAAAAGAATTGTTGTCCATTTTTAATGAACTTTACGTTTATATAAGGTATAAATGGCATTATGAACAAGGATTTTAAGGTAACATTAGGAACTTACCATCCGGATCATTCAATAGCTTCTCCTTAGCTTTGACGAGATCAAAGTGCGCGCTTTCCCCGGTCGCCTCGCACGCACCCATTATCTTCTGGATACACTCCATAGCGAACACCTAATTACAAAAATGTTAGGGTTATTGTATACAATATCCAAACTAATATTATAAATGCGAAAGTAACTCTGTCTGTCTGTCTTTTCTTCACGCCTAAACTACTGAACCGATTTGTGTGAAATTTGGTACAGACATAGTTTGGAACTTGAGAAAGGACATAGGATAGTTTTTATGTCAAATTTAAAAAAATAAAAATAAAAAATAAATTTATTCCGGACATACAGCGCCATCTATTGTTCAATTCCGTACTATAAATGTCGAGCTGTTCCTATACTCCGTAGATATATGGCGTGTGTGCGCGTGGCTAAGTGAGTATACATCTATTAAATTCAAACGCAGAGCTCATTATGTTGATTTTTGAAGAGTTCCCTAGAATATCTTCCACATCTCATTTTTGAAGAGATCCCGCGAGATCGGGAACTATGTGGTTAAAACCAAAAAATTGCCGGAAGTCACTATTCCACGCGAACGAAGTCGCGGGCAAAAGCTAGTAGATATATACCTCTCACATATAATATATAGAGTAACTCGTCGTATTCTCGCCAGGACGTGATACAGAGTGGAATTAAATAAAATCATTTGACCTTATTTGACCTATGGTGAACATGTAAAAGTGATAATATTGTTTTACACTTTTACATGTTCACCATATCAATTTGAGGCCGTATAGATGAAGCGATACTTCAACATCGGGTCATCTGTATATCTTTTTGTTAGTTGTGAGTTCTCCATTGCTTGCAACGTGCGCAGTCTGTTTGTAACACCTGCGTCACTTGCGCCTGTGCTATAAGCACAACGGCGGACTCCAGAGCATAAGGTAATATATGATTTTGAATCCTGTATGTTATATTTTTTGACGGGCCTGTTGGTCTAGTGGTTAGTGACCCTGACTGCTATATTAGAGGTCGTGGGTTCGATCCCCACCCAGGACAAATGTTTGTGTGATGAGCACAATCATTTGACCTGTGGTAATAATCTGGGTATAATTTATCTATAATATGTATGTATTTAGAAATATATAAGTATGATAATCGGTTGTCTAGTACTCATAACACAAGCTACTTAGTATGTTTAACTTGACACTAGGTGGCGTTGTGTGAATGTTGAGGAATATTTATTGCTATACACTTACCCTGGTAGGCCAGCGGGACTGCACGGCGGGGTGTGTGGACTGCTCGGACTCGGCATGGAACTCTGCCTGGTCGTCATCGCCCTCGCCGTCAAAGTCTGTCTCGGGATTGTTGCTGTCCTCTACAAGAATTTGAAAAATATTGAAATGTGACTTAGGTGTGTTTGTTTTTGACAGATACCCATCACATGAATTTAAAGTATTGTTTTTGTTACCAGTAACTTATGCGGTGCATAAAAGTAAAGGTCACGCTCTACGCTCAAGTATTAATGATGTTAGTAGTAAAACATCTCGCTGTAAAAAAAATATTTTACATTAAATTATTACAAGAATTTAGATCTCAAAATGGTGCTACAATAGCTACCTCGCTATCTAGGAAATTGAATGAAATGAAGCGCCCGGTAATCCTGTCTCCGTGATTACCACTCCTAGGATACTTAAGGATGTTACCACACCAATCGATCGGTTGTCGATCAACGGCATCGAATGATGGTGAATTGGACTATTCGACGTCGATCGATAGTTTCTATCATACAGATTGATCGATCGACATTTGAACGCTGCCGTCGATCCCTTTTTTTGGAACCCAGTGGAAATCCTCATGGGCTGCCCTCGTCAGGGGGTTGACGAGGGGGTGTGCCGGACTTTTACCGGCTAAAACCACTGGAGCGTCCTCATCTGCCTATGGCCGAGGGTACGGTAGCACGGGGTTCGCTTTCGCATTCACCGCGCCCCCGGCAGGATCTAGTAACACTTAGGGTGCCGGGGTCTCACTTACCCAGTCTAATGGTGAGTACTCGCTTGGCTAGCGCCAGCCAGTCCCTGACGTTGCGGTGTGTGGCGGCGGCTAGCAGGCAGCAGGTGAGTGTGTCGCGAGCATACGATAGCGCCATGTCGTCCCTCTCGCTGTCCAGGAACGTGAATAACGCGCCCGGGAGACCTGTCTGATGACCAGTCCTGGGATACTTAGTGTCACTCACCCAGTCTAATGGTGAGTACTCGCTTGGCTAGCGCCAGCCAGTCCCTGACGTTCCGGTGTGTGGCGGCGGCTAGCAGGCAGCAGGTGAGTGTGTCGCGAGCATACGATAGCGCCATGTCGTCCCTCTCGCTGTCCAGGAACGTGAATAACGCGCCCGGGAGACCTGTCTGATGACCAGTCCTGGGATACTTAGTGTCACTCACCCAGTCTAATGGTGAGTACTCGCTTGGCTAGCGCCAGCCAGTCCCTGACGTTCCGGTGTGTGGCGGCGGCTAGCAGGCAGCAGGTGAGTGTGTCGCGAGCATACGATAGCGCCATGTCGTCCCTCTCGCTGTCCAGGAACGTGAATAACGCGCCCGGAAGACCTGTCTTATTACCAGACCTACTATACTTAGTGTCACTTACCCAGTCTGATGGTGAGTACTCGCTTGGCTAGCGCCAGCCAGTCCCTGACGTTCCGGTGTGTGGCGGCGGCTAGCAGGCAGCAGGTGAGTGTGTCGCGAGCATACGATAGCGCCATGTCGTCCCTCTCGCTGTCCAGGAACGTGAATAACGCGCCCGGAAGACCTGTCTTATTACCAGACCTACTATACTTAGTGTCACTTACCCAGTCTGATGGTGAGTACTCGCTTGGCTAGCGCCAGCCAGTCCCTGACGTTCCGGTGTGTGGCGGCGGCTAGCAGGCAGCAGGTGAGTGTGTCGCGAGCATACGATAGCGCCATGTCGTCCCTCTCGCTGTCCAGGAACGTGAATAACGCGCCCGGAAGACCTGTCTTATTACCAGACCTACTATACTTAGTGTCACTTACCCAGTCTGATGGTGAGTACTCGCTTGGCTAGCGCCAGCCAGTCCCTGACGTTCCGGTGTGTGGCGGCGGCTAGCAGGCAGCAGGTGAGTGTGTCGCGAGCATACGATAGCGCCATGTCGTCCCTCTCGCTGTCCAGGAACGTGAATAACGCGCCCGGAAGACCTGTCTTATTACCAGACCTACTATACTTAGTGTCACTTACCCAGTCTGATGGTGAGTACTCGCTTGGCTATCGCCAGCCAGTCCCTGACGTTCCGGTGTGTGGCGGCGGCTAGCAGGCAGCAGGTGAGTGTGTCGCGAGCATACGATAGCGCCATGTCGTCCCTCTCGCTGTCCAGGAACGTGAATAACGCGCCCGGGAGACCTGTCTTATGACCAGTCCTGGGATACTTAGTGTCACTTACCCAGTCTGATGGTGAGTACTCGCTTGGCTAGCGCCAGCCAGTCCCTGACGTTCCGGTGTGTGGCGGCGGCTAGCAGGCAGCAGGTGAGTGTGTCGCGAGCATACGATAGCGCCATGTCGTCCCTCTCGCTGTCCAGGAACGTGAATAACGCGCCCGGAAGACCTGTCTTATTACCAGACCTACTATACTTAGTGTCACTTACCCAGTCTGATGGTGAGTACTCGCTTGGCTAGCGCCAGCCAGTCCCTGACGTTCCGGTGTGTGGCGGCGGCTAGCAGGCAGCAGGTGAGTGTGTCGCGAGCATACGATAGCGCCATGTCGTCCCTCTCGCTGTCCAGGAACGTGAATAACGCGCCCGGGAGACCTGTCTTATTACCACTCCTGGGATGCTTAGTGTCACTCACCCAGTCTGATGGTCAGTACTCGCTTGGCTAGCGCCAGCCAGTCCCTGACGTTCCGGTGTGTGGCGGCGGCTAGCAGGCAGCAGGTGAGTGTGTCGCGCGCATACGATAGCGCCATGTCGTCCCTCTCGCTGTCCAGGAACGTGAATAACGCGCCCGGGAGACCTGTCTCCGTGATAACAACGCCTGGGAAAGGTAGAAATTTGATATAGGTTTTTCCCTGTATAGGCGTAATTTGGTCAAATTATGAATGTGTGGGAGTTTATTGATCATCTGATAAATGAAAATTATTCGAAATTGACGTGGTAATACATTTGCCCCAATCACTTTAATGAACGAGAGGCATCCATTAAGGCTATTTTGGGGATGTGATTACGTACCACATACCTAAAGCCGGGTACTCACTAGCAAGCCGTAACTGTAACCGTTGCATGTATTGTAACCAAAAAACATAGTGTGTACGTGGTTCGCAAACCTGCTGCGAGCGGTACGCGTGCGGCTTGCAGCGAGCCGACGTTTACAACGTACTCATTTCTGAACCCGTAACGTTGCACGTAACTGTAACCGTTACTGTTACCAAAAACATAATGTGTACGTAGTTCACGAGCCTGCGACGAACGCTACATGAGCGGCTCGCAGCGAGCCGACGATTGTCGGTTTTTGCCGCGGGTCAAAGGGCGCTCGCAGTGCGTTCGCGGACGTCAAGAGGAGAGGTTGTTGCTATCCGCTGCGAACCAGCTATATTTTCGATATAATTATTCGTCAATCATGAGTGAATGGTCCGAGAATAAATGTCTTATGCTCATAGACGCCTACAAGGAAAATACTGTACTATGGAACCCTAAAGACAAAGATTATTACAAAAAACATTTGAAAGAAGATGCCTGGGCTAAAATCGGAGGAGCACCTCCCCGATCGTTTCATTACTCCCCGTACACACTAGAACCTCGTTACTGTATCTGTTTGGTTACAGTTACAGCTCGCAAAATGAGTACGCTCGTTGAAGGCGTTCCGGCGACGACGTGAGCCGACGGCCGTATACGTTGTAAAACGCGTACACACTAGAACCTCGTTACTGTATCACATAAGTTACGGTTACAGCTCGCTAATGAGTACCCGGCTTAACACAATACATGTAGTATGTTTCTTACTGGAAAAAAAGAGAAGAATAGCGACGAAAAGGAGTGCGTTACAAAGGCCACCAGGCCTATGTGATGACGATACAGACGAGTATCCTATATCGTCATCACATTCATAATAGAGGAGATAACAGTAACAACAACTCACCACAGTATGGCTTGGCTGGAACATGATCTTTAGCCAGCAGTGCATACTTGCAGACTTCACCAGCTTCCTTCTGCGACAGCTGACGCAGGCAGCACAGCGCGGCGCGACGGACCGTCAGCTCTGAGCTCGATAAGTCGCGCTAAGCAATATAAATATACACAATTAGATATATAAATTAGATAAATTGGTCTTACCTACCTAAGAATCGTAACTGAAACTTAGTTTTTTATTATTTGCCTGGCCAAAATATGGTGGACCAATACGATATATCGTGATTAATTATCGTTATTTTAGACAACCAACGGGTCTTATTCGCGATGTGATTTGATATTTCTTTTATCTTGATTGAGTCGATTTTTTCATACGAATATTCCAAGTTAAAGTTTGGGAGATTGGCGATAGCATACATATGCGTTAGTTTAGTTAACAATTATACTGGTTTAACGATTAGTCCACAACATATTATTACTTTATATGTAATAACTTGATTACATACACAGAGATGCGGCACTAGCGTGTGCAGATTGATATGGTCTGGCGCGAACATCTGCAGTTGCTGCAAACATCCCGTAGCCTCTGCGCGCGCGCCGCCGCCGTACTCGCCCAGTGCAGCGCACGCGCATACAAAGCGGCCTACTGCTACGACTGTAACAGAAAGAATGTAGACATAGCTTTCTTAGTGTTTTAGCTTATGAAAATGCAGAATTTCAGCAAAATTTGCAGTTGTGTTAATAATAGAAATTACAAACTACACAAAGCAATAGAAAAGTTGTTTAACTTAATTTCAATAATCAATTTTATGACACTAAAGAACTTTCAGGTATTAAATCATAATTGCCTTTTTTTGGACATGACAATACATGATATCATGTTATAAATATGAAACTAATGTCAATAAAAACGATTAACAAAAAGATATTAATAAAATCTATCAAGCAACAAGATACCACATTAAACCTGTACAAGCAAAAGCAATAACAATAATAACAAAACAATACCACCTTCACCTATAGATACTAACAGTTACCTTGCAACTCTGGCCCGACCACGGTTATGAGTGCGGACAGTAACCTGCCAATGCTCCGGTGCAAGTCCTCCTGGAACGGTGGCGCTGTGAACAGCAGCTTGAGAGCTAAGTTCAGAGTCGATTCCACGTGGCTCCGGAACATTGGGCCGGATGCGTCTATGAGCACTGATAGCGCGTGGAGAGACCATACCTGGATAAATGTAGATAGATAAACTAATTATTTCTTTCAAATAAAAGCTTTTTCATATAAATCGGTGTCCATGTAAAATAGACTTTAATGCTTTGTGTTAAGTCTCAAAATGTTGTGTTACTCGATTACACTGAATACACAACAATTGACAGCAATCAGGCAAGTTCACGTACACTCAAAAATATGACTTATGTTGAGGTTCTATGGTGTAATTTAATTGAGCATTATTATAGACCACTATTTGTGGGCCTGAGTGCTAAGCATTATCTATGTTTCTTCTGATTCATATAAAATAAATATGATTAATAAGCTGATTTATTTTTATCTATTCTTTCTTCAGCCAAATAGAACATTATCCAGGCACAAAAATACGGACAGAAAGAAAAAAACACCAAGAAAAAATAAAACATATTTTTTATTATTGCTTAACACATTTAATACCTACATAAAAATACTGGCCAATTTTAAATAAGTGAATATAATCTTATTGTTATTTACTTTTTAATTTTGGTTTTTCATTAGTACGCTAATCACTATCACAGTTACTAAGGCGGCCTTAATAATACTTTTTTCTTCCATATTATTGCCAGTGTTTGTTCGACATTCAATTCAAGCTGTCAGGGTGTTGACCTCCAGTCTTGTGGATATCAGAGTTTTGAGTTTATCCAGCTCATACACTGGTTGTAGAGCTGTAAACAATTTATATTCATCACTGTCCTGTGCTATGATTCTCTTTCAAGTTCTATTGAGTATTTATTACTGTCATATAAAGGTCATGATCATTGTTATGATGATCGTGAACAGTGACCAGTGTATACATTTTTGACATAAACGTATTAAGAATTGTGTAAAACATAGAATTTGTATAATAAATTATAGACCACATGGAATTAATTGGCATCGACTTAGGCATGAAAGCAGTCTATCGCAGAAGGGCGGAGAGCGCGCTGTCTATAAAAACGCCATATTTCGTGCTTGCTAGTCAAATTTTCCTCGCATCTTATGTGTGTTTTAACATTTAAATCCCAACCCAAACTAGTATAGTTCCAAACACACCATACTTACGTACAAATATCACACGCAGTCCACACGAGGTAATTAACCACACAACCACATTAACATAAACCACAATTCGAAAAGTTACTATATACTAACCTGCAGGTCAACAGCAGCAGAGTCTTGTGCGAGAGTTCTCAGTACAGGCAAGGCCGCAGCCCCGGCTGTCGCCCCTCTAGCTCTCTGTATAGCGCCAACAGCGGCGGCTGCGGCGGCTCGTACAGAGCGGTTAACAGCAGAGCGAGCGATAGCGACCACACGGTCTGAGAGTGCGGCATACCATACTTACGTACACATATCCGGACCAACGGCTGCAGTCCACACGTTTTCAGCCATTAACATCAACCACATTTTTGAAAGTTACTAAGCACTAACCTGTAAGTCAACAGCAGCAGAGTCTTGTGCGAGAGTTCTCAGTACAGGCAAGGCCGCAGCCCCGGCTGTCGCCCCTCTAGCTCTCTGTATAGCGCCAACAGCGGCGGCAGCTGCGGCTCGTACAGAGCGGTTAACAGCAGAGCGAGCGATGGCGACCACACGGTCTGAGAGTGTGGCGTACCATACTTACGTACAAATACCAGGACCAATGGCCGCAGTCCACACGTATTCAACCACATAACATGTTACAAGTTACTATGTACTAACCTGTAAGTCAACAGCAGCAGAGTCTTGTGCGAGAGTTCTCAGTACAGGCAAGGCCGCAGCCCCGGCTGTCGCCCCTCTAGCCCTTTGTATAGCGCCAACAGCGGCGGCAGCGGCGGCTCGTACAGAGCGGTTAACGGCAGAGCGAGCGATGGCGACCACACGGTCTGAGAGTGAAGCGCTTTCTGCTGAAGTAATGCAACCGCACAGACGACCTGCGCAAGACGCGGCCGCTGCACGGACTGTGGCGCTACTTGCTGATAAACCGTTCTAGAAATAAGAGAAAATGCGTTTTAAAAAAAGCAAAAGTTTTTGTTTTGAGTAGGCCTTTTCAGGCACTTTCAAAACGTTACTGATTCTAGATGCACGTTTTCATGTCATAATAGCGGAAAGATGCTATACAAACTTCGTTTGCATAAGCATGTTTGTACCAACATATGTTTAAGTTAGATGTTAAGTATGAGATGCTTTAAAGTTGATGCAAACATTTAAGTACCTTAAACTTAACGTTTCCTCTCTTCTGTAGTGAAAAGATGTGTTTGCAGAAACAAGTTTGTGCAATCGAGTTTTGTGTAATGTGGACCCACTATAACGCGACATCAGCACCGTTCCGTTTCTTACAAGGAACTACAAGATCGGCAGAACTATAATTATGAGCATTACATTCAAAAATTATCGATCAGTGACTTTGTTCAACGGCGAATATTTATGTGTAAATGATCGGTGATACAGTGTGGGTGAAACATCAATATCGTATTAATTTAGACCAGCACTCCTATTAACATCTCCATAAGAGATACAATCCTAAAATGTACTACAGCCAAAACTGCACCTTAAAACAAAACCAACAAGACTCACAATAACAAGATCGATAGCAATAGTTTTAACAGCGTCTTGTCCCAACGAGCTCTTGAGTTCAGCCAGCGACCGCAGCGCCAGCAACAACGCGGTGTAGATGTTCACTTGTATGGCTTCCTGACGCGCGCCTTTAGACATCTTGATACATTCCGCGAAATGTTCTAGCATTTGTTGTCTGAAAAGAAGAAATATTTTAGTAAATAAGTTTGTAAAGTTGCAATGTCTTAGGCACGGGTTACGCATGTCAAAGCAAGTATCTAATATTCGATGAATTTAGTGTCCGGCACATGTCGTAGGAAAATAAAATCGTTAGATATCAGACGTTGATGTTGCCTCGCTCACGAAGAATTTGATTGAATGTAATTGAAAAACTCTCGGTTAAACCTTCAAAGTTTTGTTACTTTGATTACGTTACAAATTATTGCGGAAAAGCCTCTTTTTTGCGCATATTTTTTATGTAATTCCAACTACATTAGCATCTACTGTTTAGAAAAAACATGTTACGCCGTAAATAAACTGAGATAAGGGTAGGAAGATGATTAGTATCCACTCACCGATGTTTATTAGCTGCCCTGGAGAATATCTGCGGGAACAGCATAACAGAAGCGTCGATGACGGCCACGCCGAGAGGCTGCGCGCCCGTCGCGCCGCGGTACAAGCAACACGGGTCGTGCTCTAATGCGCTCGACCCGCTAGCACTTAGTGGCGAGATTAGCTGGAACGAATATATTATATGTTAGGTTAGATTTACTGTTACTTGTAGCTAAATTTTACGTTTGTTTTCATACTAGAATATAACACGATGTATACATAAAGTGCCACATGTGTTAAACAAAGAGCACATTTGACATTTTGAAATTATCGTACCCAATTTGTAATGTTGGGTTTTTTTAAGTTATCTCAGTGCACCTCAGTTTAAGGAAACCACAGCTTTTGCACAACAGCACACGTCGGCAAACCGAAGTTGCAAAAATTAAAATTCATAGTTTGTTAAAACGAAGTTGCAAACACTAATAATTCATGGATTGTTGGGTCAAAGAATTATTTAACAAAATACTACTTAAATTGAAATTGAATTATACCTGTTCCTCAATATCAGCGTGATCGGTCTCATAAATCCATCCTTCCTCTCCCAAAAGTATTGTGTCGCGCGGGTGCATTGCACTTCTTAATGCACCTGAAACATTAAAGAATTTTCACTTCGTGGGCGATTCGAAATGGCATCAAACAGTTCTTCCCTGTAGCAACATGATCTCCATTATGTACTGCTGAACCCGTTATCTCTGCAGCTATAACAGCAAGGGCTTGGGCGGGCGAATCGCGCCGTTCGTTAGGGCTGCACACGCCTAGTACCCGCATGCGCAGTCGCGCGGCTTTCAAAGTGCCGCAAGTAACATTTAGGTACCCGAAGCAACATAAGCACTACTAGGTTCTGTTGACCCTGTTAGCTCTGCAGCCAGTTACGGCAGTAAAAGAGCGAGCAAACCGCACCACCCTTTAAATGACACTTACCCGTAGCGACATTAGCACCACTAGGATCAGCCGACCCTGCTAACTCAGCAGCCAACAGCCACAATAAGGGCGCGGGCGGGGGAACCGCACCGCCGCCCAACGCACCGCACGCCTGGTACACGCGCAAGCGCAGTAGCGCGGCAGGGGCTTTTAAAGTACCGCAAGTAACACTTACCCGTAGCAACATAAGCACTAGGTTCTGCTGACCCCGTCATGAAGCTAGGAGCGGGGGAACCGCACTCACCCTTAAAGTCTCCACACACCTCAAGAGCCACTCACCCGTAGCAACATTAGCCCCACTAGGATCAGCTGAGCCTGCTAGCTCAGCAGCCAATAGCCGCAACAAAGGTGCGGGCGGGGGGACCGCCCCGCCGCCTAACGCGCCGCACGCCTGGTACACGCGCAAGCGCAATAGCGCGGCGGGGGCTTTCAAAGCACCGCAAGTGACACTTACCCGTAGCAACATAAGCACTAGGTTCTGCTGACACCGTTATGGTGCCAGGAGCGGTGTAACCACACCGCCTGTTTAAGTCTCCACACGCCTTAAGTAACACTTACCCGTAGCGACATTAGAGCACCACGTTAGCTCTGCAGCCAGTTACGGCAGTAAAAGAGCGAGCAAACCGCACCACCCTTTAAATTAACCACCCTTTAAATGACACTTACCCGTAGCAACATTAGCACCACTAGGATCAGCTGAGCCAGCTAACTCAGCAGCCAGCAGCCGCAGTAAGGGCGCGGGCGGGGGAACCGCACCGCCGCCCAACGCGCCGCACGCCTGGTACACGCGCAAGCGCAGTAAGGCTGCAGGGGCTTTTAGAGCACCGCCGTAGGATCGTACTACACTGCTAACACTGTAGGAAACAAAATAGATATCAGTTTGCTAGAGGAAAAACAAAGGGTGGGCAAAGATAGGTGGACAAAACCGGTGGGTAAAGATCGATGGGCAAAGATCGGTAGGCAAAGACCCAACGGACGCCAGAGGAAGGACTTCGTCGTCGAGGTCGTCCGCGGCAAAGGTGGTGCGACGATCTAGTCAGATTTGCAGGGCACTCGTGGCCAGAAATAGCAAAGGATAGAAGGGCTTGGAAGAAAATGGGGGCGGTCTTTGTCTAGCAGTGGGATCTCACCCAGGCTACTTAGAAATAAAAGACGAAAAACATTCAATTTGGCTTATGGCCGTTTAAAAGAAAGACACTTGTCTTAGTAACAAGGACAGCGTGAAACCTAAGAGCCACAATTTGCCCCAGTGACTGTATATGCAAACGCAATAGCCATGACATTTTGCAGATGAGGAACGGAGTGTCAAACGGCACTTGAGCAATGTGTAAATTAATATCTATTTCAACTTACAGCACTAGAATCCTTTTTAGTGCAAAAAAAGCCTTATAGTGAGAATCGGGAAAGTATAGTTTTATCTTCGAATGAGGTCAACTAAAAGGTCTAAATTATGAAGATTAAAATGACTTACTTAGTAAGAACAGCTATAGCACCATCTATCGGCTGTGAGAGACGTTTGGCAGTATCGTCGTTGTTGACTAACGACGGACAGTGTATGAGCAGACTGTGGAGCGCTGATAAAGCGCCGGCACGACCTTCTAAAGTCACCTGCGAAATGTAAAAAAAAAAAAAATTAGCTCTGTTGGTTTAGTTTTAATTCTAAAAAAGGAGATTAACTACTTCATAGCGTTGTACCAACAATTCTTGTGTAGGCGTTTGTCACCGTTGACTGCCAAACAAAACGGTCTTGCGTATTGACCTTTTAGAGCCCATACAAAATCTGGCTTGGACTTATGAATTTTGAATTTATAATAAACATCATATAATTTGAACCATTCAAACTTACCTGCCAAGTAAAGGCATCGCCTCTGGATTTCTCAGATTCAAGTTCCTTAGCTGATCGCGGGAAACTGTTGCGCCACAACAACAACATTCTAGGCAGCAATCCACGGACGACTGGTACACCTGTGCAACGCATTTATATCAGTTATACATTACATAATAAGATAGTTGTGGTAGCCTAGTAAGACCATAGGACTGCGAAATCAAAGGTTTCGAGTTCGATCCCCACGGCACGCACCGTCTTTTCGAATGTTGTGTGCGCTTTAGAAATAAATATCACAACTTCCGTGTTTCGGAAGGCAGGTAAAAATGTGGATCCTGCAACTGATTTCTCTCCAGTCGTGTCGTTTTACCGTCCCATCGCGCTATGAGAGTAAAGGAATAGAGAGTGCGCCTGTGTTTGCGCAGACGCTGGTGCACTATAATATGTCCCGCTTAGCTGGCTGGTGTCATAGTTACATTTGTCGCAAAAAATTCGTTCAATGCATATTGATATTTTTACGTTTGCGAGACAAACAAGAAAATCCACATGCAATATAAACCTGATGATTAAAAAAGCGATGTTATCATCCCCATTTACGCACATAACGCTAAAAACAGTAAACATTACTCGCTTACCTAGAGTACATATAGCTCCCACAATAAGCCAGCCAGCATTGGTCCTTGCCGCGGTCAGCCTGCTACTATGTCCGGCAGACCGCAGTAGTTGTTCCGCGGCGTTAAAGGCGACCTTACCGCGCCCGTGCGGTACGCCTAACGGAGAGAGACGGACCGCGCCGAGTATAGCTGCTAGTGCTGCTGAATAACCTGGAAATTCACACGGGAATTAGTATCTGAAATGATAAACTCACATTAGATAAGTGTAGTGATGAATGGTAAATTTTCTCTATATGGATTGAAGCTTTTTGGCCAGCGGCGGTGACTTTTACGGATTGGTATAAAATAGTTTATTTAGCACACATTTGAGACACATACTTTTGTTTTTCAAAAGTTGAGGAAATTAAATGTATCAAAGTTCGAGAACGGGGATTTACGACGTAACGTTTTGGTCACCAAAATATACTCTATCAAGATTTCATACGACCGCAATTGGTGACTTGTGGTTTAAGTTATAATTTCCTAAACCGTAGTACGTAATTGGTGAGTTGTGGTTTAAGTTAAAATAAAATTTTATAGGCCTTCGCCCAGCAGCATGGGACATCTCAGGCTAGTAATAATAATAATTATAAAGCACACCACATTAAAAAAATAATGACCTTCAGTTCAGAATATCAATAACCGCGTAATCTATTAACCTTATAATCGAGAGAGGGAGTACTTACCAGAAATATGATGCGGGGTAGGTCTAGCCGCGTCAAGAGCGTCCACACACTTGTCGATGAGCGGCGTGATCTGCGACGGTAGAGCGACGCACACGCAGCGGATACACCACGCGGCTGCCAGTCTGGCTGCTACGCACGGGTGTTCTAATACCTATGGAAATTAAATAAACTATATATCTTTACATTTCGGTAAAGCGATATCTTTAAATAGAACTTAAACTACTTTAATGTTACTGTTCTTTTCTGGACTGTTAGGTGTAACCAAGTTTGAAGGTTCATTTTCTTTTAAATGTTAGTTTTCAACACTTACACAGATTCATCAGCAGTTTCAATTCGACTTAAAATAAATAGCTATATATTTTTTACAAAGCAAAAAGTTTTAATTGCCTTAAATCTGCCTCTTTGTTATGAATGACATGCTACATAATAAAACAACAATTACTTACAGTACCGAAATCGGTGTGGAGGATTATTATTATTATTACTTACAGTACAAATAGCGTCGACCATATTCAGCGAGGAATCGGAGACAAGGTTCTGCACAGAAGTTCCGAGTTGTAAAGCCAGTTCACCAGCCTCCATTAATGCGCAGACGAGCAGATGTTGGCTGAAAAGTGTTTCCTGGAAAATAATAATTAATTTTAATTACAGTTTCCATTGCAGGAATTCTCATAAATATGTATGGTATATGTAAAAAGGTGTTACGGTTAAGGTGTAATGTAATCGACTTCTTCTGTCTAACTTGACATTGATACATACATACATAAACGTCACGCCTCTTTCCCTTGGGGGTAGGCAGAGATCACATCTTTCCATTTGCTACGATCCTGGCATACCACTTTAGTTTCATCCACACTCATCAGTCGCTTCATACACGCCCGTCGGTTAAGGGTACTCCTGACCTGACCCTTTTTAGGACTTGACATTGATAATTACTGTATAATACGTAGAACGACTGCCTAACTTTCGCATACCATTTTAATGGGTGCCGTAGTGTTGGATGTGTTTATTTTAACTATATTAACACAATTTCAAAACATACTTTCTGTTATGTACAAACCTGGTTACAATCTTTAGCGTTTTCAGGGTTGAAGTCGATGCTGTTCATCTGTTTGATGACTATCTGGATGATCTCGCGACAGGCCGACGCCTGCGCTTTCTCGCCTAACATCTTGCCCAAAGTGTTGCGTAGTATAAAGTTTATGCATTTCCTAAAAACGTAAAAAGTGTTAAATTGAATAAGGAAGATTGATTTAGTTTAAAATTTTCTAAACATTCGAACTAAAAGAGTTATTAAAAGTCATGATACATACAATCAAGCTGTCAAATCAATTTAGTTTTGATTCCATGCTTATTACAAAAATAAATTGATAAACGATTGATTTTCTCCTCTTCTTCTTTTTTGAGCGATTTAATACATCAAAAATATGGAATTAGCAGTGTTACTTTTGTACAGTAAATTAAATGTACAAGAGTTTGTTACAGAGTTTTATATTTACCTAGAATATACGGCGTCGACGTGTGAGCTAGCGGCTTTAGGGTTGGCCACTAGATCCAGAACGTGGTTCAGGAATGTTGTCATATTGCGCTCCAACCACACACCGCCCATGTTTTGTACGAACACAACGTAAGCCTGATATTAAACAAACACAACCCATAAAGTAAAAGTATATTTTGTTATAATTTTCACTAATAAAGAAATGAGTGGCGTAGATAGGATGGTCTGAATGGGGCAAGTTAAAGAACTTAAAACCGAAAGAAATATATCCCACAGTGATCGGTGATTAAATAAATAAATTGTTGACTAATAGTAATAAAATACATTTATTATCATAATAAACCACTGAAATTAAATGTCAATTAGACAAAAAAAAGAAAATAGAGTGTTAACATTTTTCCTAATATGGTTTGTCGACTTTCTAGGCAGTATATGGTAGCTTACTTAAAAAGGTACCAGACTTTAGGTACTTTATACTCACATGTGTCACAGAGACCCTGACTTCCCTATTGACTCCAGACCCTGACTTGATGATCTCTCCCTTGAGGAACGACGTGCCTCCGCGGAGGAACGCTCCCATCAGCAGGTTCAGTGCCTCGTCAAGAGACACCACGTTCTTTGGTGGGTCTTTCTTTTGTTGAACTTTGAAAAAAAAAGGAAGAATATAAGTCTTTCAGGAAAATATCGGAAGAGGGAAATGTATTATGTATCCGCGTATTTAATAAAGTTCTACAAGAAAACTCGAAATTGAAATTGAAATTGAAATTAATTATTCTGTAAGTAGGATAATCATATAACTTTTACATGTCTAAAAGAAACCAGGTGATGCACTACACTGCGCGATTTCATGTCCTTACTACCACGACGGCAATAGTCTTATTTTACAGTTTTCCTTTTAATTTCTAAAAAGAGACTAGTTAGGATACTAATCTAAATGCTAGTATGTTTCCTAAAAGTCTATACCGCATATTTTTAGTTTACACATTTATTGGATAGGATTTTTTCAGATATTAGTTTCGTAATTGATATTCTTAGGTCTCCTTCTTTTCAAATCTTCAAAAATTTTAATACAAAATCATAATACTCGCAACATTCAAATTATAATTACCTGATTGCGCTCCACCTTTCATTTTGGAATTTAAATTGGTGACTTCGCCGGCCTGTGTTATCGCTATCAACGCCCCGAGGAGCTCTGCTATAGCGCATCTGTTCAACATAAACATTTACAGATAAGTAAGAACCGCGAGATTGTTTATAAATATATTGGAATATTCTTAAGAACATCTGCAAGGGTATGACGTTTTATTTTTTGTTGATCTCTATTGTTTATTTGTATTGGAATGATTTATTAATCACAGTTTTAATGGACAAAAATTACGACTATTATTAGTTTGTTAAAACAGATTATCGGTATAGCAAGTTAGACTGAAAACTGACCTTTTAATATACTATAAAGTAGTGCTATTATAGTGTATTATAAAGGTCAGTACATAACACACATCATGTTTAGGCGAAACACCTTAAAATAAACACACTTAAATCAATAGTCTATCTCCAATCAAATTGATCAGCGGACAGTAAGTCTAGATTTAAAGAATCAAAACATTGGTACTTCTATGCACGCAAGTTCAATCATATTTAAAAAACAGAGAAGTGTTGTACAAAATTCTCGACTTTGTTTATACATGGTGTATACATACACGTTATTTTGCTTATATGTATATCATACTAAAGTACGGTAAGTATAATACATTCAAGCATCGTAATAAGTCCCTTTCTAAATTTACATAAATCTTTCGGTTACATTACTCCTTCAAAAGCGTTAAAATCAAATTTCATATTCATACACCCTTGCCAACAAAAAAAGGTTCATTAAACATATTGTTTGAAAACCCGATCACGAAATTGCAAAAAAAAAGAAACGAACTCTGCACCTGCCTGATTCTAAATATAGAACAAGACAGGTGCTAAGATTCGTACTAAAACTTTGAATAAACATTGCCTGGCGTTGTATTTTGAGAATCTGCAATGCAAACAATAGAATACGAAAATGAACCTTATTCCCTTGACTAAAAGAACAAATTTGAATGTGCTATTGATTTGGTCTCCACTCATTTGTGTAATGATGTCAACAGCGCTGTTTGATCTTTTGAACAATAGATGAGTGATTTCAACATGTCCTACATCGCAAATGCCAAAGATAAACCTTTACCGTGAATTGACCTTTTTGGCTAATAGAAAAATAAATGTGGAGCCCTCGTAACACAAGCCATTAATTAGTCATGTTTGCTGGAAACCAGTAAACATGATTTCACGCACACTTTTCTTAAAACGAATCTGGATCTTATTTAAACTGTTTTGTGTGGAAATAAGTTGTGAAAAAATTCCTATCGCACGGTGTTTGATATTGATGTAAGTATCCTAGCTAAAATTTATTCTTCGAAGTCCGACTCGCATTTATTTCCTCCTTTAACTCTACATCAAAAAAATATATTTCAAACCGAAATCAGAAAAACGTAGACAATGCCCCATGCTTCTTTACATTAATAGTTGACAACGTAATCTTATTACCCCTTCCCCCTCCTCCTTTACTCGTTAATGTACTGCAAATTACTAAATCCTTTTAGTCCAGCTCATCATCTTTCTGGAACACAAAGTGCATCGAAGAATCGCGTATATTGGCCTTATTCTGAAGAAATGCTACCTTTACTTCCATGACTATGGTACCTTCAAGATGCTAGAAGTACAGAACCCACCTTAATATATAGTCACTGGGATGCGCAGCTCTCAAGCAGGCCGCTGCTATAGCATCCAAGTCGGCTGGTGTCAGTCGCATGAGCGGTAGTAGATGTCGCAGGGTATGTGCTGCGGCTGCTCGCACGGCCGTCGCTCGCTCCGACACCAGCGCGTTGCGAGCCGCGCGAGACACCTCGCGGACAGCCGCCGGGGCTGCGGTACCCATGCCCACGCAGATCTGATACAAAACTTATGCTTAGTAATAATAATAACATTTTAGTGCTATTTAATGAGTTGTAGAATAAGAAAGCCTTTTGTAATAAAGTCAATTTTATTTCGACAGGACTTTTTCTTCAATCAAGAAGATTTGATTTAAGAAGCCATAATCTATGGACTTCCGACTTTAGTTTCAGTACCTCATCATTCCCTTACCCTTATCCCAAGTATTATTATTTGGGGTCGGCGCAGCATGTCTTATTCATGCTGCTGAGGTTTTGGCTGTATATTTTTACGGCTGGCCGCCTGCCTGCCGCCAACCCTCCTTGGGAATGCTGTTGCTGGTGGTTTAGTCTCCACCAGGAGGTTGACCCGAGGCGCTAGGTGGTATGCACCGGGTCGTAGTATACCTTAGTCGCCGACGACACCCATTGGTGAATATGGGTCAGCCCTATTCGCACCGGGAACTGCACGGTTAAGGTTAACTGAAGATTTAATTTCAGTACCTACCCTCAACAATTTACTTTTCCTACTCCTCATATTTACTACTTACGATTAATTTTGTTGTAGGTTCAAGGGGATTTGTTCCCCTCAGAATTACACCGAGCTCAAATGTTGGGTATAATTTGTTGGTTGCCATTTTAGATCCTATCTTACAGTTGGTGCAATTTGGGAATATTTAGCGAGCTAGTCCCATTATAAAGAAAGTATAGATAGAGGCTCCTTGACTACATTGCGCCCACTAGTTTATTTGGTACGACGCATAGAAAGACGTGTAAAAATAAATAATAAGTAACATGTACATGCTTTTCTCTAAGGCGAAGTCATTAATCAAATTGTGCGTGTTAAAATATTGTTTGTTGTTTTGTCAACACTTGTAAACATCAATGAATAAACAAACTTAGAAACAATTAAGTGCTGACAGTAAACTATATTCCTATATTGATAAATATTTTACAGTCGATAAAAAACAACATTGCTAATACAAGTAATAAATTACGGTAACAGACTCATATAAATCTATCAACAGGAAAATGGGAATATTTCAGTAAACCAATAAATTAATCAAAATCAAGTACAGGATGTAATTAACGTTTAACGCTAATTCATTTAAGAATTTCATAGATATTAACAGTCAAACGGTGAACAGTTTATCGGTTTAGAAACTGACTGCGTGTGTAATTTATTCAAAAGATAATAGGACTACAAACAAAAGATCTTTAAAGGTTTTAGTAGCTTTTTACCTTAAATACATTTACATAATTACGAAGCTATTACGAAATAAAAGATGGATCCAAAAGGTTTAATAACCAAAGTAATTAGCTACTTTAGTACACTTTTTTGTCTTTGGGAAAAGTAGACAGAAAAGTAAAGAGAGATTCGAAATATTTGCCAATAATATTTAAAAAGCTTACAATAATACTAGCGACCCAGCTTCGCAAAAAATGTCCTCTTTAAATATTCTATCGATTAAAAAACACCGCATCACAATCCATAGTTTAATTTAAAAAATCTAAGCATACATAGAGGTGGATGATGCGGGAAACAATTTTGTTTTAAATTATAAAATGATGTCAAAGAACGTTGCATGGATCAAGCATTATAGCATCAAACTACCCTTACTTTGTTCTGTTACTATAGACCTATTTTACTAGCTACAACAAAGTTTAAAACATGTATCAGCCAAGCGTCATTTCTACATTCGTTACAGTAAACGCCCAAATGTGTAACTTGTCTAGGGGAAAGTACAGGGACAACAAAATCATAATTCCTTACCTTCTCCAGAGTATTCATGATCTCAAGCCTTGTCTGTGACTCAGCATTCTTCAGAGACCTGACAAGCGTTGTCACAGTCTCCTCGTACGATCGTCCCATCATCCTGCCGAGCTTTTCATACATACTCCCCAAACAACAAATGGCGGCCCTAAAAACAAATGCAGAATAATTTTACGACAAAATACTACTGGAAAGAATTGGTAAAGAAGATGAGGTTTCTGTAGTACAGTGTATATTATAATCTCAATACTATGGTTATTCCATAATATTAAGTAAATATTTTAAGCATGCCTTCAAATCAAATGTGTGATCACCCGCTAATTGTAAAGAGGCTCACCATGAGAAGTTCAAATCAAGTTTTGAAAATGGATGCTGAGATGGATTTTTGTTACTCTTTCATTTTAAAATGGCTGGACATTGGCTTTTTAACTGACTATGTCAGAGAGGGGAATGTTTCAACAGCTATAGCGGATATACCCGAAGAGGAAACCGTGGGCACAGCTAGTAGTATTAAATATACTTGTGTGTGGTTTGAATACAGTCAGTCATTAGATTTTATGTAAGTGTATTTGAGACTGTTACATAAGGTGCACTTAACTGCAAGGCGAGGTCTGTAACTGACATACTTTTATGAACACAGAGAATACACATACATGATAACACACACTTCTAGTACAAACTCTAAGAAAAACTTAATATGTCATAGATTTTTCTGCAATTTACACACACACTACTACTAACCAGTTCAACACAATCACTAGTGTGTATTATGGAGTATGAAATTCATTTTTATGCATATCATTAGACTTCAATAAAATTTAAAAGCAGTTCAGTGTACATAAACTTTACTTCAAAAACATTTTAAAATAATCTAATACTTATAGTAGTAGCACTTACAATCTTGTAGGCAGATATGATGGGGAGTCATCTTTATGCTTGATGATATCATTGCACTTGTTGACAGTATCAAAAAGCAGAAAGGCTTCTCCGACAGAGAACAATGTCGCCAAGTTCCTGGCTAACAACCTCCTTGCAGGACCTCCAAGGTTCTTTTGTAATAGGTTCACTAGCTGATCTACTAACTGCTTCTGGCAACTTTTTATGTCAGACTGTTGAAAAAAAAAACAGTTAAAAAAAAGGTAATTGTCTTTTTGCTAACTATATGTATGTCATTTTCGTTGTTATAAAATTTAAAGCTATTTTTACTAACTAACATTAAGTGTAAAAAATACATAAAAGATATTAGACACAGTTACTTAAAGCAAATTATTTAATCTCTGTCTATAAAATTTATTTAATTATAGTCACAGTATATAGTTTGACTAGAATTTAATTATCTACTGTCCAAAATATTTAATAAAACTATTTAAATTAATATTAATTTACAAATAGTTATAACCAGATTTTTACCCAGTATAAACATTACAATTACTGTTTGTAAAACAACAATATGATTTGAACAATACAATTCATTTACTTACCTGTCATCAATACAAGTTTCAATCTTACCTTATGTGCAGCAACAAGCACTTTGTCAAGGAATCTAAGCCATTCAAATATGAAGTGTGGCTTCTTGTCGTCAGGCAGCTGCTGCAGAGCGGTCTCATTCAAAGTCAGGGAGTGGGACACCTCCATGATTCTACAATCACAAAAAAACACCCTACATTTTTAAATACATTACAGCTGTTAGTTACACCTACGACCTAGTACAACAAGCAGTACATTGTATCGGTAACACAAACGTGCGCGACCCAATAAAACTTTATAGAGTATGTACAGAGTTTGTTTATAGTTAATTATACTCGGCAATGGCGTCAACGATGAATCAACCGGAGATTGATAATATTGCGCTCAATTCCGCACAGGGCCATATGGCTCGAACAACGTTGCATGCATAACGTACTCAATAAAATACATGATTGTAATAGCGATGTTAGAAACAATTAAAAGGTAACAAACCAATGAACGTGGGTTACAAATCTAACGAAACAATACTTTCACATATTATATTCAAAAAGTTCCGATAAAGTCCGTGTCCAATCACTGTAAATATATCACTTAAAACTATAAATAATCCACTATATTCTCAAAACGTAGCACTGATTAAAACGATAAATAAAAATATTACTACACGGCAGCGTATGTGAAATGTACACCAAACAGGCACTCACAGACAGACAGAACAATCAGACAGCAGGTAAATTAATGTCAAACGAACTGTCAATGAACCAATAGCTGTGTGGCCCCAAACGAATAAAAACAGATAAACCGGTTATGATAGGTACCGAAAAATAAATGAAATAATATTTTAAATATATTTTTATACTGCTACATAAAGATGTAAAAAATTGGTATAAGTTATTTTGAGAGTTTTCTATTTCTTCAAATAATTTTCAATAGTTTTCGACGTATGTAAGTACCTACCACTTAAAACTATTTTGCATTTGGCTTTTATTTCTCTATGGCTATCGCATTTTACTTGTCAAACGTCTTTCTAGTCAATGTCGTCGATTGTCCATGTCCGACGCGTTCGAGAAATAGTATTCTTGAATTTAGATTTCTGTAGCAAGTAATAAAAGTTTATTCCGCATTGACCAAGCAATAAATTGACATATGGTTCTGTGACATTTTAAACGTTTATACAAAAATACAATGAATTTAACCTTACACGTAGCCTACGTGTATTGTAAGAAGCCACTACCAGAGCATTAAAACGAGACCAATGATTAACATGAGTGCCCAGCAGAGCCCGGCGAACATGCAGTCCGTGGACAGGGAAAAAATATTTACATGGATCCTGGAGTTGTGTAACCCTGAAACGCGAGAAAATGCGTTACTAGAACTGAGTAAGAAGCGTGAGAATGTGCCCGACCTGGCGCCCATGTTGTGGCACAGCTTCGGCACGATTGCCGCGCTGTTGCAGGAGATCACCAACATTTACGTGGCCATGATCCCGCCGACGCTCACAGCTCACCAGAGCAACCGCGTTTGCAACGCTCTGGCGCTCATGCAATGCGTCGCCTCTCACCCCGAGACTCGCTCCGCCTTCCTACAAGCACACGTACCTTTATTCCTTTATCCTTTCCTCCACACTGTGTCTAAAACACGTCCTTTCGAATACCTACGCCTTACTAGCCTTGGAGTCATTGGAGCTTTAGTTAAAACTGATGAGCAGGAAGTTATTACATTTCTTCTGACCACTGAAATAATACCACTGTGTCTTAGAATTATGGAGAATGGATCTGAGCTATCTAAGACTGTTGCAACTTTCATTTTACAAAAGATATTGTTAGATGACAGTGGTCTCTGTTATATATGCCAGACATATGACAGATTCTCCCATGTGGCTATGATATTAGGAAAAATGGTATTATCTCTTGCTAAAGACCCTTCGGCAAGACTGTTAAAGCATGTTGTCAGATGTTACCTGCGTCTGTCTGACAATGCAAGAGCTAGAGAGGCCCTAAGACAATGTCTGCCTGACCAGTTGAGGGACTCCACCTTTGCTGCCTGTCTACAGGAGGATAACTCGACTAAGCACTGGTTGGCGCAGCTGATTAAGAACTTGGAAGCTCAGCCGCCACCAGCCAGTCCGGCACAACAAAGCATGTGAGCCTTGACTTTCTGACACATACCCACTATGGACAATATACAATAAGTAGTTCAGTTTTATACATAATAAATTAATGTAGGTAGCATAATTATTGCATCACAGCACAGATGACTTGTTGATGGTAAAGTGTATTTTATTACAGAGATGTAAAACTAAGCCTCAATAACTAGGCTAAGATGATTTATATTATTAGTAGAGTGCACACCAATTCTAATAATTGTTTTTATAAACAAGCATATTCATTTTTTAATAAGCTTGAATAGACTGACTAGAGAATGATCAAATGCTGTGCACTTGTAGTTGTCGAATAGGTTAATTAATTGGTTGTTATAGGAATCCTGGTGGTTCTAAAAGGTCAAAAGTTATATTTGGCTTGATGGCCAAAAATAATTAATATGAAAAGTGCTACTTTTTGTTATTGTTTATAGTGGGCCTGTGAGCCTTTTTACAAATCTGTTTATTCTAGACATTCAACAGATTTGTTATATTTTATTTATATGGTTAATGGCATATCCAATGATATTTCAAATAGTTAAATTTTTAATGTACTGACATAATATTGCCTTTTAAAATGTTATTATGTATTGGTCTTTACATATAATTGTATTATTTTTTTAGGTACAAAACAAGATGAAAGCACTAATTTTGTATGCAGTTGTAGTGGACTAGGAATAAACCTTTTTATTATTTCCATTGCATTTTAATTTTACTTAAAATTTATGATAAACATTTACACCATCAATACATTATTGGAAGTTTTGAAGAAGTTATTTAGTGTTCCATTTATGAATAGTCAAGAGACAAGTGTGACAAGCAAAATATACCATGCATACAGCCAACTTTTTTGTTTTTTTATTCTGATATGACTCTCCTCTAATTTTCCTTTTTAGTTATTTTTAAAGTGCATGCAATGTGTAAATTAGTACCAATGATACATACATTTCAACTTAATTCTAATTCAAATTAAATACCTTCAAAAAATTCTCTGATTATTTTTCTTACTCAACCCTTCAGACTTTTGCATTCCTAACAGTCTATGCCATATTTTATAAGTTATTCTAATTTACCATAATCTACCAACTGTTTCATGATGGTTAGCACTTATTTTTGAATAGACATTTGTTTTTTATCACAATAAATAATATTCATTCTTTTTAGTACTTAACTATTTCTACTATTGCGTAACTTTGTGCCTATATTGTAGTACCGCCTCTTTAATAAAGTAAGACTTGCAGACTGTTGTGGACTTGTTGTCTTGTTCTTGCTTACAGAAGTCTCCAGCTTTCGAGGTCCCGTTAATTTCCTGATTCAACTCTAATCAAATAATGCGAAATAAAAGATAATCAAACACCTGTCCTGCACTGCTGTAAATGTAGACAATGCTATGGGAAGATCATTTCGATATGTATCTACGTAAGTTATTAGAAAGACAAACGTAAATGAGATGTGAAGGGTGATCAGTGCCTAATTTTTAGCACGACTGTCATTGAAGTCCTGGTCACTGCCAGGCTATATTAAAAGACTGAGTCTTGATGGCACCTCTCACCAAAGATTAATCATATTTGCGCAGTAAGGACAGTGGGAAGACAAGATGAGGCACGGAAGTGTGAAATTAAGAATATCGTATACCTACCTGGGTCTGTGTTCAGTGCTGTATTGCTATTTCCTAGATTAAGTGTTTTTATATGACAAGATTGTCAGCACTTAATTATGTACAACAAGCTTTATAAAAATTACATGTATACTTGATTAATTAAATGTCTTCACGCCACCACTGAGCCTGATTCATTTCGCCCTGTTGGCAAGCGTGTGATCTGTTGCTGTTGGTTTTTCTTAAAATTTACACACACTCATTATGGATACAGGAATAAAGTGAAGAAAATTGTGATTCTAGATTTTGCCGTCAGTCGGCGAGCAAGCTCGAAATACCGCGGCATTCTGTGGCATCCTATCACGGCATGCGATGACACACCGCAGTACGACAAAGCATGCCTCAACTACTCGTGTTTTCCAAAACACATTTAGTCTGATCTGTTTGATCGAGTGTTAAACTGATCTGAAGGCTTACTCCCGATAGAATCGAGTTCTGTAACCTGTTTAATTAAGATCGCGCCTGGTACTCTGGGGACTCGACACTACCGCTTATTCGCGTAGTGGCACGATTTGGAACTACGCTCGATCAAGAAATCTGTATGTAATTTCACGCGATTTGGTTTAGTTTTATAGTAGGTACCGTTTGGGGATCAAATCGAAAATCAAATCAAAATAAAAAAACAGAACCAAACCTGCTTCTAGAGTATGGGAGCTGATCTATTATTGCAGACGAAGAAGGACTTTTAGCGAGAGCCATCCTCACTGATCCTGTAGTCTACTCAGTACAGTACGTCCATTCGTCCTTCGCGGCGCGTCTTTATGAATGTATTCCTGCAACGTTCTTCGCCTTGAATTAGATTTTTGAGATTATAAAAATTAATTAGGTAAGTATCAAATCGGTCATAAAAAGTCACAGTATAAGAAAATGTGATTGTACTCCATACAACTTTACAAACTTTTTTGCTATTTAAGGGCCCCTTATTCCGAAAGTTTAGGCATTTAACGCACCGAAACGGCTTGCGCCCGCGTTGCACAGGAGCCGTCGCGATTTGAACTCCGGTGACCTATGGCGGCGGGCGGGCACGCCACAGTATAAATAAATAAATCAGTAGTTCATATATATATTGTGCTAGTAATAAGTAGTAGTTTGCAACAAAAACATAATAATATACTTATTTGATGCTTGATGTGCTAGCCACTAAACTATTGATTGTCAACACTAATATGTTATGAATGTGTGACTAAGGAAAGCGATGATCATTCTATAGAATTTAAAGAATGGTTGTAGAAG
Organism: Chrysodeixis includens; assembly: GCA_941860345.1. NCBI lineage: Eukaryota > Metazoa > Arthropoda > Insecta > Lepidoptera > Noctuidae > Chrysodeixis > Chrysodeixis includens. Next base: position 6,522,805 of record OW796113.1, on the reverse strand, counting down.
ATTTGGTGAGTACTATACACTATACTATGCTTATTTCTACCTACTAAACACATCGCGACCATAAACCGTGATATTGTACCTACCTGAGAGTGGTATCGGTGAGTTGTGATCGATAGCAATGTTCAATTTCTTTCAAATAATAAAATAATGTAATAATAAAATCAAAACACAATATTAGTAAGTACATCTCCTTGAATTTGACCAGGATGGAAATCTGCACCTTATAAAGGTGAATATTCCCATTATAGATTTTAAATTCTATACTTACTGACTTCTCGTTGCTCTGTGTATAGAAGTAATCATATTGTGACGTATTTATAGAATAAGTTCTTACGCAATACACTTTCGGATTATCTTCACTTCAGACACCCTTCTTTTCTTAATTTGTTTTTTTTTATTTACCATTTCAATCACTTACGTAAATTTGTGGTCGCGAGCAAAAGTTGCATAGGTCCTACCTCGATGGCGTCCGGCCGGACACTGGCACCGAGCGAGCGGTGCGCGCGAGCACTTTTCACGTATTTATTTTATTTAAAAAAAAAATAAGCGCCATATTAAAATTCTATCCAATAATATCCCTGGCAAATCCGATTAGTAAATGAAATGTTAAATTTATATAAAATTACGTTCAGTCCAAGTCTTATAAAACTAAAAATACTTCTAAAATCGACCTTACTTCTGATTTTTTTTTTATCGAGCAAAATGTTAAATAATTCGTTTCTATCCAAAAAAGTCACTAAATAAAGCATGTATCTGTACTATATATTTTTTTAAGAATTTAAATATGGTGATTTCTCTGAAAAAAACTCGATCTAGAATCGTAAATTTCGAATAAGGGGCCCTTAAGAATTAACATAAACGCAACAAAATTAACTGTTTGTAAAAGAACTGTAAGAATATATTGTGATTTTATGAGGGAAATATGCTTTCATGTCTGAATGAGCTTCACAGTAAATAATAGATTTGTCTCAAACTTATACCTGACCTAACAATAGTCATTAGTAACAAATAAAAGGTGAAACGCTACTGTATGTGTAACGTCTTTAGGTCCTTGATATCTTTTAGATATTTTATGTATGTAAATGTAGTCTCTTTTAATTGAAGATAGTTGTACACAGGACACACACTAGTACTTAACCGTAAGTTTTAAATACGTGCAGCCTTCGTTGGAGGATTATAAACTGCATTAAAAAAAAATGGGTAGTGCTTGACTTATAATATTTACGGAGATCAAGAAAAAATCTTTTCTTCAAATTAAAGTAAAACAAAGTTTAAATTCAATTAATAATATTAGAGTATGTAGAGGTTTAGAAATCTGGGCCACGGACTGGATATGGAGACATGGCCCACCGTTTAGCAATTAAATGTGAATGTGATACCCTTTCGGAAACCCGGTTGGTATAAGTGTTACGTGCATCTTGGCTCGGTTTTTCGTTTTTTACACTGTTTGGCTTTAACAATAATGCCATCGTTTCCTTATTTACCATTGTCTTCGTGGATAGATTATTTTGGTTACTAAAATGTCCAAGTTTTTCCAGAAACTGTGTACCACAACTCACAGTTTCCACAATTTGTGCACAGGCTTTATCAGAATTTATATAGCCTAAGTTACTAAGAGTTTGTATTCGTTTCGTACTTGCTTTACAATTTGCAACACGTCCGTGAGCGCATTTACACACGCAGCGAGCGTCACGTTTTCGGACGTTGGTCACACAATCAATGTCGCACTTCAATGGCCCAGTAATTAATGTATTAACGGCGGTATCAATTAAATCACTCTTTAACAGCGTTTCTTTTGACTTCAATTTTTGTAGGAGAGTGTGACTACCATCAGTATCTCGTGGAGGTAGTTTACTCACTTTCTTTTTTTGGGCAACTACCGGTCTGCAACCTGATCTATGTTTTGCCGAGACAGTAGGACCGTGGTGGTGGTTCAACTTTTTAGATGTGTTAAATGTGCTAAAGTTTTGAGATGTATTAAAAACTGGCTCCACAATCTCACTACACAGTCTCTGAGCTATAGACATTGATATGTGCGTTCGATTCTACAGACAGGTTTGTTATTTTATATCACGTTCATTTCTGTTATTACTTTAAATCAATATGACTTAAAAAAATCATATTGTACCTAAAGAAAATTATAGAATTGTTTCAATTTTGATAAGACATTTTATGTAGGTAGTTAGGTACTTTTGTCAATAATGACAATGATTCTCAAAGATCCTTTATCTACTACCATGTAGGTTTTGTTAATTGTGTCAGCGTCCGACGATTTAAGATATTTTTCACGGGCTACTAATCATAACAGGAGTTTATTTACATAACACCACAATTTGCCATGGTGAGTGACTGCTACTTCGAAAGTAATTGGAAATAAATCGTTGTGGAAAATTGATTAAATAGGATACTTCAATATAATCATCGAGCACATTCCATTCATCATCGTCATGTCAGCACCAGGTTGGTATGATTATGAACACGCTTGGAATTTAGGCTTGAAACACGCTTCCCTTTTTCCTAACACTTTTTTCCCATGTAATGCGTCCCTTACCTAATACACGTTCTACAAGTCTTCTTTTCCATTGCTGGTAAGAAATTGACGACATTCTTAAGATAATTTTTTTTATACATTTTTTTCTTAGAAAGCTTCTCAAAATATAAAGAAGCACCGACGATATTAAGTAAAAAAGTGCTGTTATAAAAAGCGTCACAACCCAATTACCGTGAATGCAAATACACATTTGATAACATTAAAAACTTTACTTGTCATTTTCAGTTGTCAGTGTCACGTCTTCAATTCCTAAATCCACATGAACCAGCTATACCTGCAACTTTAGCTTGTTTCAGCATCATATTTATCATCATTAAGATGATGAAATAAAAACAACACTAAAGAATTATATTATGCAATAGTGCTCTTCGATTTAGCCCTCGCTGGATCTGTAGGTACAATAGGCCGGTCCATAATGTCATTGTATTGTTTTATTGACACTGACAGCCACACAGTTATGTGTTGTGCAAATTTACAAACACTCGAGCTTAAATTCTTGTAAAGCCGCCTATAATGTTTCAAATTCTATGAATTCTCTGTGTAGCATGTATAAAATAATTGAATAATAATGTGGGTTTTCGGATACGGGTCTCTGGTGTGGAAAGTAGATTTTAAGTACGAATATAAGATCGTGGGTTATATTAAAGGTTATTTGCGAAGGTTTTATCAACATAGCATAGATCACCGTGGAACTCCTGACAAGGTAAGACAGTTGTCTTATTATAAATAGACTAATACTTTATTTATCAGCGAGAAGTTTTGTTGAAAAAGTTACATCATTATGTCATAATAATGTGACTGAAAGTAGAAAAAACATAAAACATTTTGTGGTGCTTATGTGGCGTACGTTACATGGAAGACATTTGAAGAAGTTATAGTAAGTATAAGTGATGCATTCAGGACCAACTGGAATATGTTTGATGACTTATGGGCGAGTTACAAAAGGACTTATTTAAATCTGCATTCAAAATTCATCTCTATAAAACATGGCAAATGGGAACTGGCTACTGTTAACGAAACGTTTCTACAAGACATTTTTTTTATTATCTCCTATTCATATTAAAATCTCATACTTGTATATAGTAATGTTTCTCTTTCCAGCCGGGCCGGGTTGTAACTCTAATTCCGAGTGATGACATCAACAGTAAAGTGTGGGGAGTAGCATACAAAATAAAGACTGAAGATGCAGACCAAGTAACCAAACATTTAGACATTAGAGAAAAGAATGGTTATACAAAGAAGACTGTCACATTCCATCCAGCAGATGCAAGCCATGAGCCGTTTAAGTTGACTTTGTATGTAGCGACAGAGGAGAATGAATCTTATGCAGGTAAAGCAAGGTTTATTTTTGTATTTGTAATACTGTAGCATACTAAAATGTCCTTTTTAAGATAGAAACGACTTCCTGTTGCTTGCAACTTCGACTGTATGAAAGTCAGTCATAGCTGCAAAAACATAACCCCCCCCCCACCCCGTTTGACACAGTCAGCTAATCAGTGTCAGCTAATTTCATACCAATTTTTTCCAGCCCTTTAAAGGCAAAAGAGTAACAAACATCCATTCATCGATACTTACAAACTTTTACATTAGTATTATTGTATTTTTCTTTTAAAAACTATATAAAAAACAATACTTACGTTACCAATGTCCAAAGTAGATGACAATGCAATTTTGCCTCACATCAGATTTGAATCATCATTTGATGATTTAATATGTATAGAACTGAGTCATTGTATCCAAGTGCTAATGTATGTTGTAGTAATACAGATAATTATCACTTTTTATTCCTTGACTGATAAAAGATCATAAATTCATGATTTCTGAAAGCATGTGTAATACTGTTACATAATTATTTGATCATTTAGTTACCTATTAGAAAAACAGGAATAATAATAGCATTGAGGAGAAGAAACTTATCCTAATGTTGCTGAAGTAATATACATCTGCAAAACAGCCAAGTCATACTCTTATGACTTAACCTATATGATAGGTACTAATTCTATGGCCTTGAGTTACATGATAATTACAATAAAAAAATGTTTTGTGAAATGCTTGTCAATTTCGTCATATATTATCTTCATCAATATATCAGTCCATAATCATCCACTTGCCATAAACCTCCCCTCTTTTCTGTCACTTTACGATTTTTTTTTACCATAACTTAACATCAATAAGAGGTGATAAGCTCTGAGTTTGTTTCGATGTTTCTTCTCAGGGTAGCCAGTTAGGAAATGTCGATTCCAGATGGCTAATATTTTTAAAGAATGACATGTAAAAGAGATAAAATTTATCCTATTTGCAGAATAAAATCTATCAAAATGCGTTTATTCAAATTAAGCTACAATGTAGCACTTTTCGAACGTCAAAATTATAATAAACAGCACCCTATCGCCCACCCCTCACCGCTTCCTGTGCTTTCGCTACGGGAGAGCCATTTCATTTCATCCATTTCATTTTTACTACAATATACTTACCATTCTCCTTTTAAAATTCCAGGGCCAGCATCAATAGACGAACTAGCAAAGCAGGTAATATCCTGCCACGGTCCAAGCGGTTCAAACAAGGAGTATGTATACAACCTGGCGACGGCGATGCGGCAGCTCGCGCCTGACGTCGAAGACTGCCACCTCTTTGCCTTGGAGAAGGCAGTGAAATCGCTAGATACTGATTGCAAGAAGACTTGAGGGTGCTTGTTTTGATATTATGTAGTTAGATGGGCGTAGCTGTTTGAATCTGTAGTCTAATTATGCTCAAATGAAACTTAATTTGAAGTATATTTTTTCACTTTAGTCTGTTAAATATTTCAAAGGATTACCAAGGATCCATATTAGCTCTTAAACAGATTAAATATTGATATTAAAATCACATAGCAATACTACTCAACCTTGTAATGGATATTGCTATTAGCTATTTAACGTTGAGTAATGTTTGAGTCACTTAATCACTAGTAATTTTTATGTAGGTTACAAAAACCTATTAATTTATTATTACTATACCTTGTATGGTATGTAATGCTGTAGAGAGCACCACACAAATATAGGTACTTTGATTCAGAACAGCTACGCCTATGTAGGAGTGACGCCGTTTATACACGTGGCAACGCAAGTTTCAGATACCGATCGACTTGAGCCTCTAAGAGACTAGCTAACTCTAATGTAATTTGCAAGTACCGTCGAAAGCTAAACGTGGTTGTTTTTAAACTTTTGCGACTTGTACACATATTTTAGACAAGTAATTCGCAATGTAATTCGATATTTATTTTCTCCCTATATAAAAGGGAAAATAAATATCGAATTACATCGAGAATAAGACCCGTTAGTTGTCTAAAATATACAGATGGTTGTATTAGAGATTTGTGTTGCTACATGTATGAAGGGTTTGGTAGTTACTAGTTAGATAGTAATATTGTGGTTCTGTGCAATAGGAAATTTGTAGCACTTTTGAAATAGTGCTTCATACTATAATTGTTTAATAATACTAAGAGAATGTGTTTTGAGTTACTGATAATACAGAAAAACATATTTTTATTGCATATTAGGTGTTTTAGCATACTATGCTCAGTAAACCAGACCAACACACAACATTGAAAGGGTACAACTTACTAATTGGTAATATGTTAGTTGGTACCTAGGTACTAGTTCTACAATAAATAACAAATGGCCTACTCTTTTCGTTAATAAGCCGTCATAACACTATAGATTTACGTAAGGATTGGAGATCAAATCAATTAATTCAGTTTTCATGAATGATAGATTTAAGTACTTAAATTGTTACTTACCTATCAGATATCAAAAACCTGCAGTCACGAACGTGAAATTGCAGTCTTTATCTTATCTTATGATTATTTTAAAATGTAACAAAATTGACGTAGATAGGTACATGAGAAGAGATTGTATAAAGTATCTACTTACTATTAAAATATCTTATGAAATAGTATGTATAAAAGGTTACTTTAATTTTAATATGTATAAAAGCTGTTATTACATTATTGAAATTGATTTTTGGCATCTGTATCCCACTAATAGATATTATAAACGCGAAAGTTTGTAAGTATGGAGGGATGGATGTTTGTAACACTTTGACACTTAAACGGTTAAACCAATTTGGATGAAATTTGGGATGGAGTTAGCTGTCACCCTAGATTCGCACAGGCTACTTTTTAACCGACTCTGTAAGAGGAGGCTTATGTTTTTACAGCTATAACTGGCATCCACGCTGGCGCAGTCGCGGGAAAAAACTAATATCCAATAAGTAAACTATTACAGTCAAAAAACGTGACTCTCTATTGGTAAAAAAAGTGTTTCCTAAGATTATCCCTTACATCAAAATACTTTATAATATTAGTAGGTATAGATAAAAAGAGTTGCGTTTATTGCAAATGCTAATTCGAAACACATTCTCTTATATTAAGTTTGCTAGTAATTAATTAGTAGTAGTTAATTGTCCCGGCTGTGTTTGTTAGCACTTAAGCTGTTGACTTTCTCACCAACAACCAGTTAGCTAATTTGTATGTATATAACATATTCTAATTTATGTAATTTAATGCAATGTAAACACTTAAGTGCAGAATGTAATAATCTACACTTAATATTATAAAGAGGAAAACTTTGTTTGTTTGTAATGAATAGGCTCAAAAACTACTGGACCGATTTTAATAATTCTTTCACCATTCGAAAGCTACATTATCCACGAGTAACATAGACTATATTTTATTTTGGAAAAAAATTGGGTTCCGTAAGATGATAGTTTTCATATTATTTTTGTCAGCGAAACGAAGTTTGCAGGGACAGCTAGTAAACTATAATCTTATATAAATATAAAATTCCCGTGTCACAATGTTAGTTACCATACTCCTCCGAAACGGCTGGACCGATATTTACTAAATTTTATATGCGTATTCAGTAGGTCTGAGAATCGGCTACTATCTATTTTTATTTCAATTTTTTTTTGCGATCGTAGTCGCAGGCTCCAGCTAGTAATCTATAAATATTGTAGTTATAATAGGAAAATCGCAATTTAAATATTTTTCTTCAAAACACCTTTCTTTAGAAATATAGCTTTACCATAGGTATTATAATATCAATATGTTATGATGATAATCATGAGAAAAATAGTGATGTTTAAAAACAAAAAGAGGTTTCTATAAAGATTCTACAAATTGATAACCACCTCCTTATTTCAAGTCGGGTAAAATTGTAAACATACGTTAATAATGTTTAAAAGATTCGATGAACGATATGGCAGTATATTATGTATGCTTTGATACTTTCTTTTGTTGTATAACTGTGGTATTAGAATATTTACAAGATATTTTAAATATCACATAAACTGTCTGGTCTGTATCATGTTTATGGTACATGTTTAGAATATCTATGTATTTGATGCAGTTTTACTTAAAAATGTGAGCTATTATGAATGTTGACTGGCCTGTTGGTCTAGTGGTTAGTGACTGACTGCTATACCGGAAGTCGTGGGTTCGATTTCCATCCAGGACATTTTTTTTGTGATGAGATAAATTATATGTATTTATAAATACACAAATATGTATATCAGTTGTCTAGTTCTCATAAGGACTAGATGGCATTGTGTAAATGTTGAAGAATTATAATAATGATTTATTAAACTATTTTAAAAGTAATGTGCAAAGCACAGCAAAGCAGACATATTATGTAGTTAAATGACAAAATGCGGATGTGTACATTTTATATAAAAGATGACAGACCGCAAGGCTCCTAAGGTGCGTAGGTAGAGTCCACGGATTTGGATTTGCTAATAGCCCTGACACGCCTTATTCACATTTCATTCATAATATATATCAATATTTATGGTGTTCTTAATTAAGACAACTATAATTTTGTGTGACTATATTTAGAAAGATATTTTAAAATTTTGTAGGTTTAAATCAGATGATCCACTCTATACCAGTTGATTGATTTAAATTTATGTAGTTACTATCTAATACACAAACATTTTATGTATATTTATTTCTTTTTACAAGACCATCAGTATTAAATACGCAAACTACTCACAATACACTTATAGATTTCTAGTAGCTCTATGCCAACTACACATACATGTATTCATTTATTACAAAATGTCTCAAAACAATAAACCTAGTCTTAGTGTTGTTACACTTTCATGTGCCTAAAATATCACGTGATTAAAGCCAAGTGTTCTCAATTCGCTTGTTTCCAATTCTTATAAAAAGGTGTCATTGATTTCGTTACAGTTATGCAAATAAAACAATGTAACGTAACTACATTGTCTACCGTGTGTAGTGTTTGTAAATTCTAGGTCTAGTGTCTAGACTTGATTCCTATATTTATAATTAATCCTTGGTTTCTAAAGAACAATATAATTTGTTGACAAAACTGTTAAGTTGTACGACTGTATTCCGTTGTTATAGGCACTAGCTTACGGCAATTTTCTATCTCAATATCCTATCCATCGATGGATGTTGCTACCAGAGATAGAATTTTGACATTTTTCGTATAGAAACTATGTCACAATTCTATATCTAGTGGCCAAATCCATCGATAAAGAGAATATTGGAAATTAGTATCTTACATTATATTGGAACATGTCTTCTAATCAACTGCACTTTGAAAGAGATTGCATAGTCATTTATTTATCTACTGAACATCCGTTCAGAATGGGGTAATATTGAATGTAGATTTATTTACTGAGTCACAATAGTATTGATCTTTAGAACAGATTATATATTTTCTCGATGCGATAAATATTTATAATGACACCTAGTCACCTAAGTTGTTACTTGCTAAGAGTAAAATAAAAGTAAATTTATTAAAACTTACTACTAATATCTATAATTTCTCTTTCGATTAGACTCTGATGACTGTGTTTGAGATTATGGAAAGTTTTAAAGCCAACTGTTAAATGAATAGTGTATCGTCATTTTCTTAAATAAGCACTCAAATTAGGCACTCGAAAGCTATACGTTCTTGCCTGCCGCGAATGTCATAAAGCTATTTTGGTTATTCTAATATTATAATTGTTATAATTCTAATATTATGTTCACATTTGCCTTATCCTGACCTTTAACGTATTTTCAATAATAAATATAGTTTCAATTATTTTGGTTGTTCTTACGTTACTTGACTTGAGTTCCTATGTAATATTATTGACTTGTTTCCTCAAATATTATGTATAGTATGTAATGCGTCAAATATGTAGTTAATATATTATTTAAACGATTTGTTTTTGTTATGTATAAATTATTTATGATGTATATAAAAAGCACTGTGATACAAATATTGCTATTTAAAATTATATTATATATTTGTTTACAAAATATAGATTTGTGTTACACATACTATTGTTTTTATTTACACAGAACCTCTACATTTTATCACGAATAAAAAAAAGCATATTATAAACAGAAAATTTATTAAGAAAATATTTGGTTCGAAGGCTCACTAGCTTTACTCTGGAATTATGTACATTACTTACATTAGAATTATGAAAACATTTATATAGAGCGAGTTATTATTAGTTTTATGTGATAATGACATCATTAAGTTACACCTATTGATAACTGAAGTCGACACGTTAACGGAAAATTTACAGGAAGTACAGCGATTAATACAGCCAATAGTAATTAATAGCTAGAACATAATATAAGTCAACCCAGTACGAAATAGTTTCTAAATTAGTTTCAAGCTCCACATAATACATTATTTTGTTATAAAACACTTTGAATTTGGCAGATAGGGCGTGTCACTTGGCACTTAGTATTATCAGCTAGTGATAACCCAACCAATGCATTACGATAAAAAAAAAACTGAGGAAGACTGGCCTTAATTATTTTAGATATAAATAAATCTATCGGTTTATTCCTTTGCGATGTAAAGAAAAATATCTACATATCAAAAAGATTACAGAAATGACGTCATGCTTCTATTAATCTTTGGCTGGTCTGCATCATGTTGCAGTATATTCAATATCACATCAATGTTATAACTTATATCGCTACTATTTATCTTTCTTGCGACCTAGCAACTTGTCTAAGAAGCTACGTTTTCTCTTGACTTTCTTGGACTTTTTGTTGCTACTCTCCAGGTCGTCGCCTTCCACATTCATCTTCTGTATCAGTGCTGGTATACTTAAATCTACAATTTTGTCTAAAGGTGGCTTTTTGGGCGTCTCTCTGCTAATCTGTCTTTGAATATTCGACAACTCCGGCACCTCGTCCTGTTTCTCGTCTAACTCTGATTGTGAGGCTTTTAATTTACCATCGGTTGTCGTCTCAGCATTTAGCGACTCCGGTCCATTCTGCACAGCCCCTTCGGCGTTCTTCTTGGAATCGTCACTAGATTTTTCCACAGAGTTATCACTGATAGCCGCGGGCGACACTTCACCGTTTTCCTTCTTGTTAAACACGTCATCATCACCAACTTTGTCATGTTTCTCTTCATTTAACTTTTTGTCTCCACTATCGATACTATCGGCCACACTAGAACTAGACTTAGGAACAGACGCGACAACTCTGGGCTTGGTCGGGGGTAACTGCCAGTCGATCGGCTTGCGCTGAGGAGAATATCTCTTCACCAACTCCTCAAATAATTTTTGTTGATCAATTTTCGGAGAAGTCTCGGCAGACAAACTTTGATGTCTAACTCTTTCCGGATCCTCGTTCTCCTTGCCGCCATCGACGTCTGATGTGCCGAGATCAACAACAACTCTCCGCACCGGCGTTGGTGTAGAGTAAGGCTCAGCGAATGGAAACTTGTATAAATTAGGACTTTCAATTTTATATTTAATGGGAGAAGTACTGTTAGCTGGCATCGAGGCCCTGGTGCCAGAGCGGTTGAATGGACTGGTAGTACCTGGCTCGTGTATGTTGGACGTCATGAAATCCCGGCGAAGTTTTGACAGGCGCCGCGTCCTTTCAGTCATCGTATGTCTGTATTCCACATCGTCACTTTGATTTAACTCCGAAGTAAAATTATCAGAGTACTTCCTCGGCCGAAACTCGAAAAGGCGCTCTTCGTTCCGTGACTCCCTCATGCTTGAGTATCCGGGTGTGTTGCGTTTAAAGTTGGCGGTGGTTTTGCCGTGGTTTGACGTGACGATAGGCTCGGCCTCCCGGTAGTTGACGGGCGACGCCGGCGGCAGGAACACCGTGTCGTGCTTGCCGAACACTTCGCGCCGCTGACTGAACTGTTCCACTCCGATCATTTCCCGCGACTTCACACTCATCGTAGGCGATTTAGCTGCCATTTCCGTTCAATTACAAACCGCAACACTTTGTTATTGATACTATTTTCCTGTAAACACTGTATTTCTATTTTTGAACGACGCACATTATGACTTCACCGGTAACATCGCGCCTATAACAGTACACGTCTATATGTTAAATTGGACAATAAAGGTGGCACGGTCGTCCGTATAAGGCGAGCCGTTCGCGATATGTGTCGAGTGATCAATAGAGTGGATGCGATAAGATACGGGCGTCGTGTAGCGCGCCACTTTAGCTATTTCTTTATCTTTCAGCAGTCGAAACAGTTGAGTAAATATAACCGACTGAACACAATCGTGTACGTAATTAATAGCGTACCGAGTGAAAGCGCGCAAGGCGGCGACCGATCGCCGAGCGCCTCATTATATAATGAATATTAAAACAAATGTCCCGAATTCGTTAGAACGACTTTTCACCTCATTGTTAATTTTATGACACACAAATAGTCTGGAAACACTTTCGATAATGAATGTCAATATTTACTTGAGAATTTGCTTTTATCACTATAATTCACAGTCATTAGATAATTGCTAACTGAATAGAAACCACGATTCTCACAAACAGCGCGATTATTGTTGCAACAATATCTTACAACAGATAACGTAGATTATACACAGCGTTGACTCACACATTCGGGATTCTAAGAAGTATTACACTCCGGTAGAGACGAGAATCCAATGCACACTGATTTCGAATATATTCAGCTACTCATACGAGTTTTGTTGGAAGAACCGTTAGAACGAAAATTGTTCAAGTTGTTAGCGCTCGCGGTGAGAAATATTTGTGTAATACAATGGATTCCGAACTCGCATCAACTTTGCCTTGCTTTTTTTCTTCACACACACGAGCGAAGCGAACATGTTCGTGTACTTCTCAAGAAACGTTTCTACACGATGTAATATGAATTAACACCCATCATTAAGGATTATTAAAATAATTAAAAAAACACTTTAAAATCCTCAAAATTAAAAACGGTCGTAATCCGTCCGTCTCTATGTTGTGACTACAGAAACAAACACGTAAAAGGATAAATTTACAACACCCTTCACTTTTGACGGTGTTTAAAAATAGCCGTCTCATTAAATATAGCATTAGATAGAGGAGTTCATAGGACGATATAAGCATCTATTGCTAGAAGTTTCACCGGTAAGATGAAGTATTTACAGACTGCCGACTTCCGGGAGTTTGCACGCATAGATTATGCTGCAAATATAGGCCATCCGATAATAATATGCATATAGGCAAGTCGCTAAGTCTGGGGACTTCATTCCGACTGCTTAATTAATTTAAATTTAGTTCGTTTTACATTTGTGTTTGAAAATATGGAATACTGTTTTAGTAATTGTTTATTCTTTTCTGACTGATAGTCAAATAAGTTTGCGTCACTCAAAAATCGGGCCCGTGTTTTTGTTCTGGCAAAAATCTGTTTCCGTCAAGAAGTTCTCTAAAAAGTATTTGGATTAAAAACAAAGAACTTTTCTTGGAAAATTTCCTTAAAGCATTCCTTACTAATACAAGTAATGTCAAAATACCACTTCTACTCTGTTTATAGGTAAAATAAAATTGATAATGTAAGGAACTGAAGATAATAACTTACTAGATATAGATAAATCATTTCACGTACCTTTTCACGGCTAATTTATCATCTATTTGCTTTTGTCTATTACTTTAATGTACTTTTGCTATGATAAATTTCGGCGGCCTAGATAAAAAGTAATAATATTACATAAGATAAATAAATTTTGTTTCTCTCCAAAAATTAGATTTTATGTCTCTGATTTATGGTAGATGCCTTTGAAAGTACGTAGGAACTCCTCTTATACCAGTATTTACTTGTAATACTCTTTTCCCCATGTATTATTTAGGCATTCTACCTTTTGCATTTGATAATAAGTGCTGATAAATATTATCGGTACAAGGTCTACTGTAAATTATGTATGTTTTAATCTATATCAATACGGGCTTTAGGTGATAAATATTTTTATGTACGACCGCGTACGAGTATACTATAAAAACACCTGCAGATTTATAAGAAAGTAGGTGAACAGGTTAACTGGTGACCTTATGGTAATCAGGTATGTGCTGCCAGTTGGCAGACTTAAACCAGATTTATACAGGTCTTAGGTAAGTCAACCTCTTTGGCTCTACGTACATACTGAACTAAGAAACAAAGTAATAAAATCTCGATAATATTATGCGAGTGAATAAAGGGCGTAGCGCACAATAAACTTAATTCATCATTGATTTAAGAATAGAAGAAAAAAAAGAGGGCCGGATCCCGCGGATATCCGAAAATACACCTACAAGGCTTACAAAATTAGAATTCCGATGTTATTTTCTCAAATGATGACATGCTTAAGAATGTACGGTTAATACCAACCTGTTTTCTCACAAAAACACCATTGTTTTAACGTAATGAGGTGTGTTTAGGTCCTATAGAACGGTAGTTTGATGAACAAAGACGTTATTAAACACTTATGCTAATGAAACCCTGGCCTGGGCGAGTTTCGAGATCGACTAATTGCACGTACTTTAACGACCATTTGGAATTCCATTGAACTAATTACCAATTATTAGATACAATTATGATTCTAAGTACTAATGACAGAATTTTTTGTTATCATTCTGTAGTTTGCCAGAAAATTGTCGTTTTATTCATTTTTGTCGATTGACTCACGAACGCGAATTTCTCCGGGATTTTCTGAAAGATTTACTATCAAGAATCCATCTCACGAAAGTTATTTTGCCCCAGTTTTCTAATACAGTTAATTATAATCTCTGCATTCCTGAAAATACTTCGAATGAATTAGCTTTAAAAATACACAGGTGATGTAGGGCATCACGATTAGGTTCGCGTATCTATTCAGCATGCAACAGAATCAGCGACCTTGAAATGATTTGATATTATTTGTGTATCTACGTTAAATGCAGACGATTAAGCATATAATGTACTGAAATGCGAAGGTCATACACAATGTGGTGATCTCATTCATGTTAAATTTACATACAGATTTGGGGTTTGGCCTTTGCTTTTGTGGTCACTTACACCTACGTGGTCCGTGGAGTTTCAATTTATTGCATACAAGAGATGGAATGTCTGGTTTTGTTAAATCTATTGTGGATAAGTTTACAATGTGGGTGTACAAAATAGCGATTGGTTCCATTAATTTTGATCAAAGAACGAATGAGTAACGTGTTAGAGACATGCCTAGAATTATTAAGATATCCGCGCTGGGTAAGCGGAACAAATCGAGTGTCAATGATCCCTATTGATTTTTGATGGCTTCCTGTGACTTGTGTGTACTTTGTTATCACAGTTACAGTTAGGAGTATTATTCGTTTCTGTATTTTAGATTATCATACTTTACAAATGTTTTGCTAATATTACGTACTCTTTCTTTAGGTCGGTTCTATCTTCAGAATGAACGGGAAATTTTGGGAACTATTTTTGCCGTCTAAAGAGTGATTTTTGAAGACAGGAAGGGTGATTAGTGGAAACTACAATAGCCCAAATAAAAGGAAATCCGAATCGAGATAACTCTTTTATCCCTTTTTTTCGGTAGCAGATAAGATTTATTTGTATTCCATATGCATCAAGAACGCTTCTCGGTAACATAATATCAATGCATTGCTTCAAGATAAGCAGTAGCCGTGTTTATCTGGCAATGAAAATGTCCTTAAATTGATATGAGCGATGCAGTCCGATGCTTCGACCAATTGGAAATTTATTGAGAAAACATTATTGTTTAAGTCCAAATTCGAATTCCAGGCTACATCAAGGATAATGAAAATGACTACCAAGGTGTGTTAAAGGGAAGAGGTATGTGACCAGCTTTACATGAACTCCGCTTCCTGAAAAGACATGGACATCTTCCATTCTAAAGAAGATGGTGCGGGACGATGGATACCCTAACTGCTTAAACTGCTCGAATGGCATAAAACCTCATTACAATGACGAGACAGGACTACATTGGTATTCAGGTAACCCAGGCTATAGAACCATTATAAATAAGACGAACCTGTGACAAGTCAAGATTATATAACGAAATAACGCCTTTCCGGATTTCAATAAAGGTCACGAATGCAATTGTATATTTTTCTTTTATTCTCACTGCTGTCTTGTCCATTCAGTCCATCGTGTGATGACGTAGACGTGTCATGTCACATCTCAAAGGTTACACAATGACTCGTCTTTTTGCGAACCGTAGCGTTAGATTATTATTTCTTGCTTTGTACTAATCAATGTGGTTGTAGCTCCGTATATTCAGACCAGAACAAAAATGATTTAAGTTTTTGGATTATGAAATAAGCCTGAACTCTCGAAAATGAGCTGTTATTTGTCCTTTTCTCTAGACTTGGAAAAATCCTTAATAGAAAACGTCATGTCTACAAATCGTTAAGCAAATACCTTTATGTATGTACCTATTCCTTCTCATACGATGGCTCAGTGTGAGATTTTATGAATTTGCAATACTTGTTGTAGGTATAGCATTACCAACAAAATTATTCCTGTTTATCAAATGCATTTAGCACATATCTACTGTTAAAACCAATCCGGCTAATCTTCAGGCGATGTCGCGAGGTCAGGATGCTTAATTGCTTATTCAACAGTTTAATTAATTCATAAAGTATAGAAATCATATGACTGACCACAGACGTCGACTGCACCTATCGTTTCACGAGAAATCTCCAAGTAATTAAGATATGTGTTTATCGTGATAATGTTTTGATATACTACAGATAACAGTGTATAAGGTTATGCAATTAGAACATTGATAACTGTATGATATCTTCTAGAATAAGTTGAAAACGTCACGTACACAATATAATAAGTATTATTTCTAAATGGAAGTGTTAGGTCTGTTTGGGTGAGCGTTCTCGGTTCCGTGCATAAATCGGAAATTATAAATTCGGAATTAAACAAACCAGAACATTTTGTATCTTCGATTTGGTTATCTTTTTTCGCAATTATCGTTTTCACGCGCTATTGTTTTTTTACTTTATCATGGTATTGGTTAATTTACAGTCATGGTAATGAACAAACGCAATGAACTGCACAAATGGACCATATATTCTATCCGTAGGTGTTTTTCGTAGTTGATGAATGTTAAGTGATGCATGTTTTTTTTTTGCAATTACCCTTTTTGAACGCATAGGTGACGATTAGTTTGTAGTTCATCTGGGGCCCACCACTGCCCCTTTAAGTAAAATAAGGCTTGCAGTTGTGGAAGCATGATAGTTCACTACATGACGTAGAGCGATGTCTCTTTTTTAAAACTTCAAGAGGTAGTAGGTCCCCAGAACATTACTCAGTATAAAATAAGAAGTAGTTTCGTTCCAATGATTTTTGCAAAAAGCCACGTCAGTAGCACAATTTACAACGTATTGTCTAGATACAACACAACACAGGTGCAAAAAAGTGCATTAAGTAAATATATGTTGCAACGTGGTAGGTTTCACGTATTGTAATGTTTAGAGAAGGTACGTATGTTGTATAGGTGCTCATTAATTATAAATATTAATCGTATTTACGCCAATGATTCAAGTGATGTCTGACTTATAAAGCCTTTTAAAGTGGTTACAGATTGTCAAGAATAAGGTTTTGCTGATACGAAGTCCTGTGATATAGCGGTTGTCATGAAAGACACATAGGTATATTGGTAAATTATAGTCAACAAAATGAGACTACTGGGATTTCACTATGAGAGCCATGGTTGTGCCATGTGCTCTCAAAATGTTGCAATTGCGGAAACGAGATGGCTCTAGGACCTGGCCGTAGTAGAATTCCGCTTCCTCAGTATTAATCACAATCATGATAAGAGGATAGTTGGCAATGTGACCGTTGTGGAAGCGTGACAGCAGGCAACACTGTGTAGAGCGCCATCTCTACAGTCTACACACTTTGACGGACCTGTGGGTCTAGTGGTTAGTGGCGCTGCCTCTTATACCGGAGGTCGTAGGTTCGATTCCCTCCCAGAATAAGTGTTTCTGTTATGAGCACGGCCATTTGTGGTGTGTCTGGGTGTAATTTGTCTATAAAATATGTAAATATATAAGTATTATTTAGAAATATATAAGTATATTTATCAATTGTCTAATACTCATAACACAAGTTACTCGCGTATACTTAATTTGAGACTTCACTAGATGGTCTTATGAGAATGTTAAGGAATATTATTTATCTCTTTTCCACCACTGCAATATCTGTCTAGGTACGTTTAGAAGCGGTAGGCGCTAAGATTTCTTGAGTAATCTCGGCCTAGCTGACGTCATTAATTAGCTAGTTCTAAGTACCATTATACAAGGAAACTAGTTCTAAAGTAAGCAATTAGTGGACTTCGACTCATTTATAGTTATGTTTGTAATCACGTTAATTAAATGTTTCTCTTGCTTCTAACTACGAATAAGGGCATAGAATAAAACAACGTCGTTTCCCGCTGTCTGTTCCCATATATGTTTAGATCTTTCACACTAAGCAACGTATTTTGATGCGAATTTTTAAATACAACGTTTCCAGAGGAAGTTTTATATGTATTGTTTGCCGTGCGAAGCTGTGGCAGGTCGTTTGTTGATAGATAAAAAACCGGCCAAGTGCGACTCGGAGTCGCACGCGAAGGGTTCCGTACTATCATCTAGAATAGAAAATCACGTTTGTTGTAGGTATACAAATTTTTAGTCTGTTTATAGAGTCTGGTTAATATGATCGAGTACGAATTGTTTAAAAATTACGTTACGTTTGTTAGACCCCCTTAATATTCATTTTTAGTATTTGTTGTTATAACGGCAACTGGAATATATAATTTGTGAAAATTTCAGCTTTCTAGCTATCACGGTTTATGAGATACAGCCTTGAGACAGACAGACAGCGGAGGCGTAGTAATGGGGTTCCGTATTGCCCTTTTGGTACGGAACCCTAAAAAGCATTTAGCATAAAATGGTTATAGTCTGATGTTCTATAGATGTAATTTTATTTAATGAGTAGTCAGACAGTAGGTCCTTGAAATTGTAGGTGTTAGGTACTTGAATACGGAGAAACACTCAAGGAATATTTTACCGTCAAGTAGGTATTTGTTTCTTAGATCTAGTTAATTAATTACCTAGTGCTATAGATTTTTTGTAAACTGAGTTTAACTAACGAATTTGAATATTTTTATAAGTAAACGAATTCGATAAGAGACATAAACAGGATATTTTTAGGGAAAAACCTACCTATTAGCTTTTTCAAGGAATTTTATTCCAATTAACAAAACTCCTTTAATGTATGTATACCTACAATATAATTATGTAGGTATAAGTTGCAGTAAAAAAAATATTAAAGTATGAAATAAAACCTTTTTCACGTTGTATCATTTATTTGATAAGTTCAATAACATCGATCATCTGTGACTTACAATTAAGTTGGAATATAAACGAGGAAATGTTTATTTTTGTTGTTAATATTACTTTATTTACCTGTCTCTGGGGTAAGCAGTCTGTACCTACATTTACCACTGCAATTAGCAACAGCATGACGTAAGTGCGGTTGCTATGCGCTATAACAATCGTATTGTGAAACAGTACTATTTTTTTTGTGAAGTACTTAGGTACATTTAATTATTTGTTATGAAGCGAATTTCATTCTATCTTGGGTAGATTTTAAAGAGTAATCTGATTGCAGAATAAACTATAGGTTTACTCCAGACATAATCGATTAATGAGCAAACAAATTGATATCGAGTTGACCCGACACTAGCGCCATTTCGTGCAGTGACACTAGTTGGAACTACGCTCGAGCGAGAAATCTGTGTGTAGTTTACTCGATTTGATTTGGTTCAATAGTACCATTTTAGGATTGATTCGAGAAATTATTCAAATCAAATAGAACTAAACCGGTTTCGGGAGTAAGGTTGTACTTTTAAACCATTAGCGACGAAATAACTTTAATACGTTGATACGATAACTTTCGCATAAAATTTTGAGGTAAGTGAAAATTTGCTTTTTTGCTAGTTTAAAACATTGTTGTTCGTAACTTTATTGTAACAATAAGAAGATTTAAAATTGCTTAAAGTAACTTGGTACAAGGGTAAAGGAAAATCATACAGTTTATAACTAAAACATTTATGATACCCGGTAGGTAACGCAACTCTTCCTCAAAATAATGACTACAACAGTTTTCAATTATCATAATTTATTTCTATAATCTTTTAGCATATAACTATATTTATATGTAATATAGAGATATTACTGCAGTCTTAACGATGCGTATTCGTGAGATTAGATAGCTTGAATGTGTCAATTACATAAAGTCCAGTAAGCATTCGATAACATACATTTACTTGCTAAATAATATATTAACATGCAACATTCGAACGTCATAAATAACTTATTTATATTTGAGACTAATATTAATTTAACGAGATATATTAATTTAAGATTTCGATAGTATTTCCTTCATGGCTAGTTCTATTTTCAGTTGGATACAAGCGACTCTTTCTTGGAATATTTGGTTGATTAGATTCACTCGTTTTTGTTCAAGGAGAGCGTTTTCTTTCATTAGTCTTTGTCTTAGCTCCTGTTCTTCCTGTGTGTTGTTTTCTTTGCTGTCTTTCGTGTTTTGCGAGCCGCCTTCCTGCTTATTCTTTAAAGCAACATGACTCCTAAGTTTGACGATTTCGAACTGTTCGGAGTTGATTTTCGCTTGCAGGAGAGACTTTAGTTGAAGGTACTCAGCGTTTTCGAGTTCGAGTCTTAGTACTTTGAGTTCCTTTTCAGTTAATTTGGGTTTTTCTTTAACGGGTTCTGCTGGCGGGATTTCTTGTTCGGGAGTTTCTTTTGTTTCTAAGTTGAAGTCGAAATTGTCTTCGAATTCGGCTTCGAAAGTGGGGTCTATGCTTGGGGACTCTTTTGGTTCTGGAATTGGTTCACTTGGAGTCTTAACTTCTAGAGTTTCCTGCGGTGTTTGCTGAGTTTCCGCGGGTTGCGAGTACCTTCGTACTGGTTCCTCATCAGGTTTGTGGTCTGGTTTCTCGTCCAAGGACTGATGCTGTGGCTGCAAAGAGTTCGACGGTTCTACCGATTTCTGTACAGCGCGCAGTTTCCTCTGTAAATAAAATGATGAAATGATTACATAAGTTTGAGATAAACAAATAGAAAGCTATGATAGCGGTGTTTATTGGCGCTATATTTAATTCACATCGTTTGGAATTACTCAAACAGTTGTTATCTTGTTAGCATTTTTTGATTACACATACCACTGTTTTTTACAATGTTTTTTTTTGGATATTAGTCATTTTCATTGCGCGTAGCTTGATGCAAATAAGACATGCAAGTATAAAAGATATTAAAAATGGATATTTTACGATCATAGTAATCTGGGAGACTTGTGTGTGGAAAGTTAAATATTTTTATTTATGTTTAAAATGATAATACGCGAAAGGAGAACGCAGTGACTTTTGTCTTGATAAATTTATTTAAAGAGAAATGGAATTTGAAAATTATTCAGATTGAATACAAGCAGTTCGATTAAGATCTTTGACATAATGATCTCTCCGACCATATATGGTTAAATCGCATTCCTACATTATTCAGTCAAATAAATATATCCATTATTTATATAGAATACACAAACTTCTTATTCAAAAATTCAGATATCAAAAGTGTTAGAAATATTCATATATTGTATAGCTATCCATCAAGCTTCACAAATGAATTACGAACGCTAATATTTGCTAACTTTCTGCCACAAACAAGTTTATCTAGTTTCGTTACGCAAACTTTGGGTGTGACGTCATTCGATACTTTAATCATCGATTTGAGATTTTGTAATTATTTCGATCAAGTCTTTTAATTAGAATTAAGCGTTTTAATTAGGTAACTTTGAAAAGGAAGTTGTTGTAATGATTGATTTTATTGCATAATTTAGTACTGTTAAGTAGTTTATTAAATGGTCAAAAAAGTGTGAGAACAAAATACATTAAATATTAATAAGACGCCCTTTCTTGTGAATGTAAATTATACAGTTATTTATTATTTTGTTTTATACCATAAAACAAAATAATATAATGGCTTGTGTAAATGTGTTTTATGGCTAAACTTGATTAAAAAGTAACGAGCATCAATTAAATGAAGTAATAAATATCTTCCGTGTGATAAATTCCATACGAACATATCGTAATTGCAATCATAAAGGTGCGATTGAATCATTTCTTTATGAGGTAGGGCAAGTTCAACTGGTTACGAGTAATTTGTATCCATGATACTAAAACTAGATATAATAGTTAAGTGGCAATATCGTTATAACATTATTTAACGTCGATTAGAAGTAGTTGTGGTTGAAACCATAAAAGATAACTGCTATTTAAAACGAGTATGAAAATAGTAATATCATTGTTGGCAAGTACGGCGTTCTTGTGACCTAATTTAAGTTTCTAAGGTCATTTTATTTAAATATACGAGGTTTTTAGGGAACAACGTATTAATGGACATTAAGTCTTAAACTTTGGAACTCGTACTGTATGTATCGTATAAAGCGATGCGCTCTTGTAAAATACGCGGTTTCAGGGTGCCAGATGTAAGGTACTGTATTATAAAATATGCAGGAAAATATAAAAATATTATTTTAATTATTCAGCTATGTACGTCCAGTGAAATCAAAAGTCATTTATTCAAATTAGGCTACAATGTAGCACTTTCCGACCGTCAAAATCTTAATATCACATCCCATCGCACACTCTTCACCGTGATTACTAATTATAGAGACATCAGAGTTATTTTGACGGGCCTGTTGGTCTAGTGGTTAGTGATCCTGACTGCTAAACCGGAGGTCGTGGGTTCGATTCCCACCCAGGACAAATGTTTGTGTGATGAGCACGATTATTTGTTCTGTGTCTGGGTGTGATTTATCTATAATATGTATATATTTAGAAATATATAAGTATGTTTATCAGCTGTCTGATTACCATAACACAAGCTCTGCTTAGCTTGGGATCAGATGGCCGTGTGTGGATATTGTCCCAAGATGTTTATTGTTTATTATTTTTAATCTGTAAGGTGTGGTTGAATACAGGGATCGTATTGGGATGAATCGTCATACTGGTAATTGGGGTGGTGACTTATACTCGGTTCGTCGTTGGTAGGCAATGGTTATAGTGTGTGTATATCTCGTACAAATCTGTATGGATAGCCGAGTGGTACAGGTCACCAGGCCAATTACCACTGTACGTGACGTGTCGCACTTTCAATACTCGCGTTGGACAATAATTTGTGCGATCCACAAAGGCTTGTTCTGAGTCTGAATGTCTTTGTGCATGTGAATTGAATGTCTGTGAAACTCCCGAGGGATACAAGGATTAAATCAGTGCAAGATTCGTTTTTTTTTTGTAATAATGCAACAATATAATCTGCACGATTATTGCAGCCAAAATGACTACCGGTTTACTCAGTTTACTCCAATTCCATTTTTACCGGGCCTACCGCCATATATTTTGCCATACGTCGTTGTTTATCTTTCACAGCTTTAATATTTTTTCGAAAGATGGCGGTACGCTCTTTGTACGAACCTTTTAGTATAACAACAATTAATTTGACATCTTTAAATCCCCTCTTACCTTCAATTGTGTGACAATCCTCTGCGCCTCCCACAACTGTTGGTCTCTGGCCGGTGTTATGAAGCCGGCGTGCATTTCTGCGTGGATCTGGTTCAGTAGGGATTCTTGTTTGCGAAGCTCGAGGCTAATCTCGGGAGCCGTCTCAGGAAAGTCGGGAGGAATGGATGCTAAAGGCGGCACGTATCTGAAAAATGAAGAAGTTATGGTTTGTATCAAAAATCTTGTTTATTGGTAAACCAATTTTTGACTTTGCCAAGAGTGGTTTACATGATTATTTATCTCTCTGTTGGGTAAATATAACGTCCATTTGAACTTTGATTGTTTTGTATATTCATATATTTATTTGTATTCCATAATGTTACAAAAGGTGTTAAAGAGGTTTAAGCTAGGTACAATTATGAACTACTTTAGGCTGGTGTTCAGTTAAAAATGAACATTATAAAAAGTGGAGGGCGTTGGCCTATACGGTCGCAATTGATTGCTCAAGTTGACAAATCTGTTTTGAATTCCCCCAGGTAAAAATGATTTGATATTTAAACAAAATGAAAATAAAATCCGTGCTTTACTAAGAGCATTGATTTTCAGTTTGCTGCCTTCAGATCTTTCGGTCTCATCTAACATAACAAGTGAAAGTATATACTTACTTAGTCAACTGTACATCAGGGAAGAGTTTCTCTGCCTTAGATATGAAGTAAGTGAGCAGATTCAAAGACATGTTCAGCGCGGGGCTCATGGCTGTCGCTATTGTCTGAATGTTTGCGTGATTCGACTGGAAATTATAAGATTGTCATATAAATACATATCAATATTGCCCAACATCTTATACATTTACTATGTGTTTTGTTACAATCAAATCATCAAATTCTTATTATTTGCTGGCTTGTTACTCACATTTTTCGCACGCCATCTATCGAACTTTTCGAAAGTTGTGGCCAACTTGGCTTAGCAAGAGAAATTCAAAGTTAGATAGATGTCGCTGTCATAACTCTTAACTTTGAATTTAAGCACCAATCGCCTCAACTACAACCCTACACATGACTAGATTTTGGTTTGCAGATGGCTAGATCGACCACGATTTGAAACTTATAAATTCTAATAGATGGCGCTGTTAAATAGCGAGCGTGTATATACCCAACAATGATCTTTAGGCACGTGGTTGACATTAACATGAGAGCGCTGGTGTGCATATTCGCAACAAGAATCAACTCAACTGTTCGTCAAAATTTATAAATTTTCATATATGAAGGCATTAGTTCCTTATTCGGCCACGTGCCAAAACATCCTTGTAGTAGGCACTATAATATTATACATAAAGTCTTAACCAACCTGTTCATTAGCCACAACGCATTCAAAGTGCCTCATAAGCCAGCCCAGTAGACTGTAATTAGGCGGTGGTAACTTGGCTATGAGAGCGAGCATGGTGGCCTCGCGCTGTGGCTCCGCGATCGCCGTCGCTTGCTCGAACTGGCCGTGCAACTCTTGTGTCAGTATAGAGTCCGGTAGTTCGCTGGGAATTGGATAAAAAGATGTTTTATTAATGTTATTTTTTAAAGGGTGTGAATCCTTTTTTTTCATTTGCGATAAAAGGCAGAACTTTTATTACTTTTTTGTTACAATCAATCCTGGTAGAGGATAGGCAGACAAGGTTTGTTTATTTCGACTGAGCTGTTTGTAAAATTACGGTACGTCACTAAGTATACATTTATCGCAAAATTTTGTATCTTTTTAGGGTTATTTCATAAAACAATATACTTAATAAGTTTACAAAAAAACAGCATGAAACTTACTACACTTTACAAGCCCGTGTATCTACCTCGTCTACTCTCCTTAACAGGTATTATGTCTCCTAATAATCAGTAATATAATAGCAAGTAATTAACACAAGAGTTCACCTAATAAATCCTTTAAGCATAGCACATGCGACGGGAACATCCCAGTGGTAAGGGAAGGTCGGTCCTCGGTCTGTGAACAACTTCTTCAACTGCTGCAGTTTGATCTTGTCGGGCTCTTGTCGGTAAATCTGATTCGATTTTAGGCCGTGTGCCTGTAATTATATGGAAGGTTTTTCATTAGCTGTTAAATTTATTTAGTGGTCGTAACTTGAGATGCTGTTTCCCAGTAAACTGAAAAGATGTGGGGGGGGGGGGGGATAAACATTTGATTCGTGAAAATTGTTTTGACAGTATTTAGTAGACTGTTGTCGAGTCCAATCCAAGATTAACAGCTGCTGGGACAAGTTAAGCAAAATTTTACTGAAGAATAAAATGAAAGTTTATGTCTTTTAAGTACGAATATTTGGCCTCGGTCCAGCAGATGGCCAAGCTGGGGCCAAGGGCGTTTTCACAATACATTTGGTTCAAGTTTAAGTATCGATGTTTTATAATCACAAATTTACGACAAATCTATCTGATTTGTTACTTAAGGACGGACGATGTAAATTCCGCTAGGTAATTTATTAATACAAATATATAAATAGTTTTTAGCTTTTGTTAAATAAGAGTAGGTAACTAGCATAAGGTCTTGTCAATTCATTACTATTCAAACTAACAGTTGACAATAACCTTATATTCCATAAGGTACTCAAGTCTTAACGACTCTTTATAGCTCCAATTTGCGACCCTAAGCGGCAAAGGTCAAGCGCATACCCACTACGCCAATTAGGTCAGCTGCAGTCATCGAAGTACTTGTATATAGTGATGTAGCAATAACGCTAACTCTTGCAATAACGGATTGTTACCACAGACCATATTTGTATGCTTACTGAAGTATATTAAAAATACTGTCGACATGTATGTAAGGATATGTGTTGAGGATATTTTATGTGTAAGGAAATATTTGTTTACATTTTAAAAAACTTATTGTACGAAATAATCAGTTGCTGATCATATTTAGTAGTAGTTTTAGTAGACGGGCCTGTTGGTCTAGTGGTTAGTGACCCTGACTGCTAAGCCGGAGGTCGTGGGTTCGATTCCCACCCAGGACAAATGTTTGTGTGATGAGCACGATCATTTGTTCTGTGTCTGGGTGTGATTTATCTATAATATGTATATATTTAGAAATATACACCGTGTAACATAATTAACGCACATCCTGAAACTACTTTGTTCAGAATCGATAACAGAATCCATTTCATTAATAAAAATAAATATTTTTTTTTACCAAAAAATTATTTAGAAATAATTAAATTGTAGACACTATTTTCATAAAGCACTCGAAGTAAACGAAAATGAGCCTTAAGTCGATGCAATAAGGTTATAAGGCTATAGGCTATAAGTAACGTATTGAGCAATAGGGTGCCCACGCGTTTTGCCAATTATTTGTACAAATTATTCTGACAATATGTAACAAAAACAAATATCTAAGAAAATGATAACAATGTTTCAATACATTAATTGTGGATAAAAAAGGGTATTCTTTTTGGGGTGTCTGTGGATGTGCGTTATTTCCGTTACACGTTGTATAAGTATGTTTATCAGCTGTCTGATTACCATAACACAAGCTCTGCTTTGCTTGGGATCAGATGGCAGTGTGTGGATATTGTCCCAAGAAGATATAGATAGATATATAGATTTACCTTTTTTTTGTGAGAATACATTTTTATGCGGAAAATTGATTATTTTATGGGCAGAAACTGTATTACAGACGAAACCAAGCCTTCTCGTTTCACAAAGTAACGAGATTGGGAAATTATAAAGTGGTCCCAAAATTTCTTAATCGGTTTGTTTTCCGTAGTTCCAATTCTAATGTTGTTTAGATGTCTGACTTGAGCATCTGCATTTTAATCTCTTAAGCCAGGACCGATTTTATTTTAACCCTGATTTCTCATGACAATACTTACTCAGGGACATTTATGACCTGCAGACGTCGAGTTTATTTCGGGCAAAATTTCCTCAATCCAAGTCGTAAATTCACTTCAAGGTGCAGTCCGTTGGAAGAGCTCATACCAATTTTTTGAAGATAATTTTATTACTTATTAATATTAGAAGTACCTGTAAGTAATCGATGCTGTCCCTTACAACGAGGGGTAGTCCAGTATCGTCGTGGCATCGCGACCGCTCGACGGACTGCGCCAACGGCACGCCGAATATTGGCAACGCAACTGAAACAAAACAATTAATCTCATTTCAAGAGATTTAACGATACTTGTACGTATTCGTTGAAGACCTGTACAGAGCAATACCTACATTTTATTTATGTACATTAACCTAAATTTTGCTGTAAGATATCGTATAAAGTTGTTTGCTAAGGAAATTCCGATGAATTGATTTGACATGAAGATATAAATACAGCGTTTGGCAAAACGTGCTACGGTAGCATGCATATGTAAAAATAATTGTTTGTAGAAACTGTTGGAATTATGCCTGTTTAAAATTTTCACAAACCTTGAGAGGACGGGTCTTCGTTAGACACGTAAGAAATCAATGAATGTATATTTAAGGTCAACAATTTCTTTTATGCAATGTGCTGTCTCTAGAAAACATGTAAGTTTATATCAAAACATCTGATATTAATATGGGTTTTGATGTATGTTAATATGTTAAATTCGATCATATTTGGTGGTTTAAAATCATACGCTGAGATGATGTATTGCTTAAAAACGCAAGGTTTTGTTCATAATTAAGACTGTTTGACTTGAAGTTATAAATAAACATGGAATGTATCAGCGAAATTCGCATTTTTATGTGTACATCAAACGTACCTACTGACAAAAAGTCTATAAACCTAATTTAACTATTCTTTAAGCTATAAAAGTCGCGGCAAATTTTACTCAATTCGAAAAACATTATGTACAATCACGTCCAAAAGTAATAAACTTGGAATAATATAAATATGTACAGTGGAACACGTAATGTCACACACTAATCCAACCGTGTCAGTGATTGTACACGCGACATTTGTTTACATCAGATACTGCTGGTTTATAGTGTTTTTACGATCTCCTACATATTAATTGCACTACAGTCGATACGACGTCTCTATATACCGAACTGTTTCACAAACTTTCCTGTTACATAAAAAACACTTTTATCACAGAAACTACATAAAAAACGAGGATATTTGAAAAGGAGTTTATATTCAAAGTTAAAAACTTACCTCCTATCGTAAAACCATGAAGAAAAGGGTTCATAATAAAAAATAATTTGCAATAAAATCACAACCAGAGCGTAAAATTGCTTGATAGTAACTAACAACGGTACAGTACGACAATAGTCTGAAAGAATTCATGTTTACACAGCGTGTTATCAATCACCTTGAAAAGAATGCTCCTTTTAGGCATTCAGAGATAATTCTATTTTGATTATGGTTTTGCAGATAATGTTTTAGTTTAACGGCTAGTCCACAGGTAAAAATATTTAAAAAGAGATTTCAGAGTTAATTTGTGTATCATACTTCTTAAAGGATAGGGCAAGCAAAGTACGGTGAAACCGCCAATTTACCCTTTCTGTGTATAATTTACTATCACAGCTGTAACAACAGTGTGCGATAAATAGTATTTTTGTTCCCTATTCTATTCTACTAACGGAAAGACATAGATCTAAAGCAAATGCACTTATTATGCACGAAAATTAAATATACCTATTAAAGCGATTGATTTATAGAAAACTAGGCTAAACCGATCTCTTTATTAAAAACCACTCCTACATTTATCCTACTCAACAATCTCTCTAAACTACAATTTCGCTGACACACCAATTCCAATTCAATTGAAATGATTAGCAGAAGAATGTTAAAATAACAATCAAATAGTGGGTGTTTACCTATACACGTCACGGTCAGTCGATTCTGTAATACAATGAGATGGGCTAAACTATTGTGTAAGAGATGTACTGAGAACACTGAAATCTGATTGTCAGATGCAGGTTGGACTGGGCCAAACGAAAGGCAGACTGGCAGTTAGACTTAATAAGAATCAGATATTAATATATATTTTTTTTTATTGATGTTTATTGCATTTTTGTGTCATCTAAGAGATAGAAGTGAAAAAAGTATCAATTTTCGTGTTGTTTATCTTTGAATTTTGATGGACTGGATATTTTTGGCATGTTTCATTTGATTTAAACTATGTGCATTTTGATATCTCGGTTTGATGTAGCCTTCTGGCAAAGGAATCGTCTCAAAGTTTGGTAAATATACATTTTATTATTTATAAGTTTTTGTCTGCTTGTCTGTTAGTGCCCACTAATCTCTGAAATTGCTGGACTGATTTTGACGAGACTTCTCTCGCAAATCTCTATGTATCGAAAATTGCTGACTGTCAAGCTTCTTTCGTATGCTTTAGCGGATGTTATAAAATGTACCTTAGGCTTCTTCTTCTATTTCAGAGAACAAATTAGCTTTTTTGTTAAATTTCAGGTGGACGAAGTCACGGGAACAGCTAATCTAACATACATTCTAAACTTTTGCGGCTCAACAGAACGGATTTTCCCACAATATGTTTACATAATATTATATTGTTAGTGCATTTTAAATATCCAAATGACATTAGCTAACACCGCCATACCTAAACATTATGCATACATAATGAAGTTTGCAGTCATCTGCAAAACAAATCGTTTGAATGTTGACCTTATTTTGTTGGAAACATCGTGTTATAATTGTAAGTAAAAAATTGCTTGTTATACATACTATGTAACTAAAAAACAAACAATTTACGTAATACCAATCAATATAATAAAACTAGTTGTAATGTTTATCCAGCTACTTTCATTTCAAATTGCAAAGAAATGGGTTAAGCTGTTCGAGCGTAAAGAAGTAACAAACAAACAAAAAGCTTGCACCTTTAAAATAGAATAGTGCGAACTACATATCAACTTACCTCCCAAAGTAAAAATCTCCTCAAAAGGTATCCCACAGGTGAAGGTAGAAGGAACTTTCGTCAACTTCTTATCTTTCTTATCCTTGTCCTTCTCCTTAACTTTCTCCTTCTCTTTTTCTTTTACCTTTTCTTTATCCTTATCTTTTGTCTTTTCTTTTTTCTCATCCTTCAACTTCTCCTTAGATTCTAATTTGAATTTTGCTTTCTCTTCCTTTTCCTGTAGTATTTATATTTTATTAATGAACTGCTAAATAAATATAAAGAGGAAAATGTATTTGCAAATACACAAGTTACTGTTAAAAAAAGGAACATCACTTCCTGTGAACCGTGAAACCTTATTTATCGGTAATAGATAAAAAAAGCACTACAAGTTTAGTAGATACTGATACCATGAAGTATTTTATGAAACAAATAACGCATGAACAGAAATCACTTCAGACATCCACTTAAAAATATCGTGACCAATTTATTTTGTTACACAAACAAGGTAAAAAAAAAACAAACAACAATTGATTACAAACTCTTCACGTTAGTAAAACATCGAGCACCTTATTAAAAACATTGCGCAGGTGATGCATGTCGCGAATTCAAGAGCCAACTGAATAAACCATGATCTGCTAGCCGTGTTCATCCAAGGTCACAGTTACCTACTGAACAGTGAAATTATGCAAAACGTATCAAAAGCCGCGAAAATTAAACCTGACATGTGAACACGCCACGTTTGTATTTGTTTTTTTTTTTTTTTGTTATACTAGTGCTGTTCCTATGTCTCTGTGACAGATAATCGTAGAATGCAAGGTTGTAGTGACAATAGACGTGGCTGATTCATTCCATTGTGCAATATGGTCGTTATTGCGATTGAATAAGGAACGTTTTGGCTCCTATAACGTGCAAGGTCGTGTGTTAGTGTGATGCAAGTCCAGCAGTTTTATTTTCTAAAGAAGATTGGATTTGTTTTCGATATTTATGTTTTTGGTATTCGAAAGTGTGTACATAATACCAATTTATTTTAAAAATATTTTCTTTATTATGCAAGTCTACTTTACCCTTCATCACTAATTAATAATGTCCAAAGTGTTTTCATATCTACATAATACAGTATTCATAAATTATGTTAATTATAAACATATTTGTCAAAGCAGTCATTGTAAAATTGTAGCTAATGCATGTAGGCTGCATGTGGGTAGCAGCATAATAAATAAACATAAAAGTCGACTCTACAATAAAATTAACACAGTCACTATTAATACTTGTCTTGTCCTATGTATAGTTAGAGCAAATTAAAAAAATGCAGACTTTCTGACGTGGTTTCATGCACACTCCGCATTTTCCAAAGAAATTTACCCTAAGTATCCAAAAAAGGTAGAATTAAAAGGTATAATTATATTGCATTTCCAAAAGCACACCTATGAAAATTAAAGTTTTCATAACAATGGTTTAAAAATTATAAAGCTTGCCTAAACCAAAAGTCTTAAATTTTCAGTGCTCTCCAATTTACCAGTAAAATTAATTAAATTCCTTAAAATAAACATACCTTATCCTTCTCTCTTAATTTCTCCCGTTTCTCCTTCTCTTTCTTCTCTCTCTCCCTCTCCTTTTCTCTTTCTTTTTCCTTCTTCTTCTCTTTTTCTTCTTTCTCTTTCTGCTTTATAGCATCTTCCAATACTTTCTCTTTGTCACGAGATTTCTCACGCTTTTCTTTGCTCTTAGTAGGAAATTTAAATGATTTTGTCTTCTTTGATTTTGACGGACTTCTGAAACAAGTAGTTATTAGAGCACCCAAAAATATTTATCTAATAATAGTAAAATTCTATAACTGTGAGTATAAAACAAAGTTGTAAATACATTTTAAATAGATACAGTACATAAAATTATTAAACGTCAGCTATAATATTATCACACTGTACATATTTACTGTAAATGAGCACAAGTACAGTCACAAGCGAAACTAGTCCTAGTCAAAAAAAATCTGAATATACTGGAACTGTTCAGATGCTTATACATATTAGTTGCTTATGGCTATACCAAAGTAATCACAAGCTTTATAATCCATGTTATCCAGTCATATAACCACAAAACTCATAAACATTCATTATTGTTGCAGATTTTGTAGTATAATATATAGTTTGTTACAATTATGCACTAGTACAGGGAAACAATGGTTCTTTTGTAGAAGTGAAACCTACTTAGTATCTGTATCCTCCTCAGGTGAACTCTCTCCCTCTAGCGCAGCATATCCTCTATCTTTCTTCTCTTTTTTGTCCTTTCGCCGGCCTAGTAAATCCTTCTTACTAGGTTTTTCATGATCAGCCCCATCACTGACTACAAACAACAATAAAATAAGATTGTTTGTAACTTTGTTGAAAAAACATTGTACTGTAAAATTTTGATGATTAGATAATTTCCATTTCATTTAGTAAAGATACCTTTATATGTAGCTTCGGAATATAAATTTTATAATTAATGGAGATAATCCATCACTTAGTATAGGCCATTCTCAAGTTATAACACAGGAAGTAAAAGATAGGTTGTGGGTGATGATCAAAATATATTCCCGTGATGACTAATCTAATTTTTGTTGGTGTAGGTAAAGAAATTTCCTAAGTTTTAACTAAATAAATGAAGTAAAAAGTAAATTACACTTAGTCTTTCCTGTTGTTTATGTCATGTTTTTACTATTACAAGTCCATGATTGAACACTTTTTATGTTTTCGATAGAAAAAACAGTTTCTGATTCCCTATACAGCCACGATGTCTTTGTTATTCCCGTAGAGTCATGGTTTACATCGCTATAATGTTTCATTCAGTTATATCAAACAACTTTATGCTAATACTTACAGTCACTTTCGTTGCTTTTCCTGCCACTTTCAGACGCATAAAGGCCTGGAAAATCCTTCTCTACATCAGGACTTTCAAAATCCATGATTGTTATTACATAGGATACTTATGAACATATGATTCGTTTCTTTTAATATACAGGAAAATCGGCAAAACAAAACCCATTGATTAAAAGTGACACAGACTAAGGTCATGACAGTTGACATTCTTTATCATTTTGACACATGTGAAGTTTTACAAATTACCGTAGTTGGGACATGGACAGTGTGAATTCTCCTTAAAGTTGGAAATAGCAGCGAGTTTTTTAGAATTACAATAAAAATGGAACGTTAATGAAAGATGTAAGAGGTAGGTTTTTTACTTTGAAATTTCTTGAGAGAGACAAGTGGAAGAAGAGTAGGGAGGCCTTCCCCCAGCAGTGGGACATCTCAGGCTAGTAATAATAATAATTGATTTACAATGTAGGTATTAAAATAGCTCAAAAGACCACTCTCGTTTTGCATTTATAACTTCACTTTGAAAAAGTATGATTTTGACAATTCATTTGACATTAATGGATGTTTACGTGTCAACAACTGTCATGACGATGTTTTGATTTTGAAAAATAAAATCGGAGAAACCTAGTTTAACTCGGCCTCCCATATTCCTGATGTCCGGTATGTGTGTCTTAAACGACTTAGTTTATTATAATATAATAATGGAGGTGGAAGAATCCTTGTTACTGTCTAAGATGGTGGAATAGATTGAACGAAGTTTTATTTTTGTTTTCAGGCATAAAATAAAAAGTATAAATGTCATGGTTCGCGGACCTCGCCGGGAAGGCGGAGAGCCTCCTTAACAACTTGGACGAGCAAACTGGCGTTGCTTTGCGTAACCATAATGTCACAACAACAAGAAAAAAACGTGAAAATACTACAGTAACTGATTATGGTGTCAGTATTAATTCTGATACGCCATGGATGCCAAAGAAACGACCATTACCGCGAAGTCTAAAAAAGGCCATGCCCATACCAGAAACTAAAACTCTTTATTCACCTAGTCGGAAAGCTTCACCCACATCCCACCACCAGTCCCGGTCACAAATTAAAGATACCCAAGATTCCTCCAGAAATGGATCTGTTAAGTCCAGAAAGTCACCATCCAGGAAGTCCAGTCCACAGAGGCAGTATAACTTGAATAATTGTCCAAAAACATTAGTTGGGGACGTCAAAGAAAATGACTTGTATGTTGATCACTTTGGTTTGAAACACAGAAGTAAGTATATTTTTTTATAAACAGCAAATTAACAGTAATTGGGTCTTAGTTAAGTTACTTTTTAATTTTATAATCACTTACATATAATATAGATTCTCTTTTTACTATTTACAGATAAACTTTGTGAGTAGACATTTTCTTAACTTGGATTTGATAAATAGGATATAAAGTCAATTACCATATTGGTTGTTTTGTGCTGTCCTATACATTTCTGTCATCATCTTTATAAAGCCTCTGTTTTCACACATGTTTACAAAAGTATAATTATATATTCTTTCATAAAGAAGGTTAATATAAAGTATGATAACTCTATGATTCAATCTTTATGTCATTGTCATATCAATATTCACAGTTGTAATTTTAATCAGATATTATTTATTAGTACTGATAAAATGTTATGCTTATTCATAATGACTCTTCTATTAGTGTTTTATTTTATACAATACTTTAAAAACACAGCGCAGAGATATAAAAATTATTATAGTGTTGTATGATTGAGTCCTTTTTTAAAATGGGTAAGTTATATTGGCCTTGGGTACAATTCATACATTACAAGTATTTACAAGGCCCTGCAAAGGTGTAAAACCTGCAGGGCCTTGTTGATAGATCAAATGCTGCATATTGCAGGGTTTAAAATTCTAAATTGTAGAGAGCTGAGTTGGGATGTATTTGAGCAGTAAGAAATTTGTAAAATTGAAGACCTCAATTTATTTCGAGCTAAAGTCGCAAGTTACTGTGTACTGTGCTAGTCATAGTAAGGAAGTTGTAAATTAAAAACAATTACATTAAACATTATAATTAGTACATACATAGACATAATAATAAAACATGCAGGAAAACTTAACCAAACTGTTAATTTTATTGCTGCATAAATGTTCTCAACCAATGTAATAAAATAACAATAATAAAACTTATAACTTGCCAAGGTCTTGTTACCATAGCAACCAATAAATACCTTTATTACCGATAACCTGGAAAATGACAAACCATTATCCAAAAAGTTTTCTTAATGTTATAGTCAGTCCACCACCACCAGGACAGTCCGAGTCACCAAGGTCGGTGCAACTCGTCCGAAACGTCGGGAGAAATGAAATATCGAATTATTTAGGGAAAGACCCGTTTTTTGTCTAAAATAAGTTTTCATAGTTATTTGATATTGTTTTACATGGATGGATTTATCAGAATAGCCCAACTAGTATCAAATCCGATTGGAGTCCTTAATAAATCAGACACCACGGCGCTACGTACTCAGTCTCAGTCTCAAGTTGTACGTATTATAGTCAATAAATTCCTTTTTCTAGGGTTCAGTCTACCATCAGACCTAGAACTACTCAGCGGTGAAGACTGGAGCTATAAGATGCAAAACATGGAAGTAGAGAATGCGATGTTGAAGAACGAGCTGAATGTAATGAACCGGGAAGTTGCTGAACTGTTGGACAGGCTGCGGAAGACAGAGGATGGTAATGATGTAGATAGTCTATCAGGTAGATATCCCATCTTTTATTATACATGCATGCCGATTGGTGGAGTGAGTTTTCTTTTTCATTTATTTATGTATTTTGTTTAAATTTTTTTTTGTGGTTGCTTTTGTAGATTTTAGGCGTAATTTTTTTTGCTTGATTTGTTTTTTTTTTATGTTGTTTTGGGATTTATTTGGTTTAATTGGTGTTTACATAGTAATATGGAAAACTTATTTACTTAGGAAAATAGTAACTAGTACTAGTCCAGGCAAAAACATTGTCAACCTAAGTTATTTGCAAACCATAAATGGTTGACAAATAAATATCATTGGAGAAGCGCTTTTGATTAGGACATCTTCAAATCCAACTCCCCATTATTTTATTGCATTTTTTGTCAAAAATAAACTAGAAAAAAAAAAATATGAAGAGAAATCTATACCCTGCATTAGAATAAGGATGAACTGAAACTGTGTTTAAACTGAAGATCAAAAATGGCCAGAATTCAAACAAAATTTCCCTATACTATCAAATTCTTAAAAAATCTTTCAAATTACAGAAGTAACAAAAACCCGCATCAAATTGGAGACCACAGAAGTTTTAAACCACCGTTTGAACCTGGAGAAACAGTCGCTAATGTCACAAATTAAGCTCTTAGAAGTCAAGATGCAGGAAACTAATAATGCTGAAGTGGCGCAGTTGAAGGAACAGCACCAGTGCGTGGAGTCCGAAGCTATTATACTGAGGAGTCGGAATAAGGAGTTGGAGGACAGGTAATAGAACGGTTTAGTCGGGCATATTTAATGGGATCCCTGCAGTGCAGTGGGATATTGATGGTTGGATATTAAACTCTGTATTATAGGATCGCCCGGTTAGTTTTACGAATCGAATATTTTAATTTGAGTGAGAGTTGAGTGGTCATCAAAGCAATTACCACTTTGCGCGACGTGTCCCAATTTCAATCCCCGCGGTGGACAAGAATTTGTGCGATCCACAAAGGCGTGTTCTGAGTGCGTTTCCCCATCTCCCGTATTGCGTTAGTAAAACTGAATGTCTGTCAAAAAAAAAGGATTGTTTTCCGTAAATTGGACGAAAATTACTAGAATCCTACAACAACAAAAAAACAATTTAAATTCTAAACCTCGTTTATTCCTTCCAGGTGTAAAGAAATGCTAGAAAAAGCAAGAGAAAGAGACGGAGTACAAATTAAACTAGAAAATGATTTAAGACACGCACAATCCACGATAGCCGATCTACAGAACAATTTGCAGAAGACGACGGACGAATGTAAGAGGTTGGAGAAAGACTGGGAAGCTTACAAATTGAGGGTGAAGAACATGTTGGTTGCTAAGGATAAGGAGATCAAGACCATGAAGGAAGGCTTGAACTTTACTGAAGATACTAGGGTGCTGATGGAGCAAATTGATAATTTGAAGTAAGTTTTTAGGTGGTCGTATTTTAGGAAACTTGGAGGTGCATCTTGAGGTTATAGAGTCTTGGATAGACCAGTTTTTTTTTTATATGCTCGACAGTTTGTGTAATTATTTGCTTATGATAGATTTCATCGCAACGTCTCTTCATTTGGACCCAGACGGTTTTCGTCATGTTTAAACCCTTACAGTTCTTTTAGCATGCCTAAAGCCTACCTACTTGGTAGTTTACGATGTTTATACTATTTTCATTTCTTCATTTGAGCTTATAATAATATGCCTCCAAAAAAAAGCATCGTGAAAAATTCTTTACTACCCACAAAATTATCAACTTTTTTAATACCTTTATCATAATAAACTTAATACATCTCAGGGATGAACGTGACGAACTATCAGAAGCTGTGGCAGTGATCCGGGCGGAGTGCAACGACATGAAGACTTACTTACAGCAGGTGGATTCTAGGCACAACACTGCTAAGCGCGTTGTTGCCGCTCTGCGCGACGAGCTGAAGGAGGAGAGAGCTGCGAGGGATCGAGCTGAAGTGCAGGCCGTTTCTGTTGCCAAGGTAACGTAGTAACGCAAAGTACGAATAGAATATATCAACACTGCTAAGCGCGTTGTTGCCGCTCTGCGCGACGAGCTGAAGGAGGAGAGAGCTGCGAGGGATCGAGCTGAAGTGCAGGCCGTTTCTGTTGCCAAGGTAACGTAGTAACGCAAAGTACGAATAGAATATATCAACACTGCTAAGCGCGTTGTTGCCGCTCTGCGCGACGAGCTGAAGGAGGAGAGAGCTGCGAGGGATCGAGCTGAAGTGCAGGCCGTTTCTGTTGCCAAGGTAACGTAGTAACGCAAAGTACGAATAGAATATATCAACACTGCTAAGCGCGTTGTTGCCGCTCTGCGCGACGAGCTGAAGGAGGGGAGAGCTGCGAGGGATCGAGCTGAAGTGCAGGCCGTTTCTGTTGCCAAGGTAACGTAGTAACGCAAAGTCCGAATAGAATATATCAACACTGCTAAGCGCGTTTTTGCCGCTCTGCGCGACGAGCTCAAGGAGGAGAGAGCTGCGAGGGATCGAGCTGAAGTGCAGGCCGTTTCTGTTGCCAAGGTAACGTAGTAACGCAAAGTACGTATAGAATATATCAACACTGCTAAGCGCGTTTTTGCCGCTCTGCGCGACGAGCTCAAGGAGGAGAGAGCTGCGAGGGATCGAGCTGAAGTGCAGGCCGTTTCTGTTGCCAAGGTAACGTAGTAACGCAAAGTACGAATAGAATATATCAACACTGCTAAGCGCGTTGTTGCCGCTCTGCGCGATGAGCTGTAATACCCTCAAAGGCAGAGGTCTCACTTTGTTTATATGTCCTATTCTGTCTCTTATACATAATATGATGCCAGTTATCAGAACTCTAAATTTCTAACAACTCTCCTTTTTGATTATCACTTAAGATACTTAAGACAAGATTATTTTTTTCATCGAATGAATTCCTGGTACTAATAGGACAGGGTAACCTATTATAAGTACGAAGTTTACATCAAATGTATGTTAGTGAACACCTGTAAAAATGTAAACTTATATTGAACAATTAATAAATTTATTATTATAATTCTTCTTACAGGATTTGAAAGCCATCCAAATAGAAACGGGACAAACAATAGCAAGTTTACGCACAGCTTTAAGAGACAAGGAGAACGAACTGATGCAAGTCCGCGAGACGACCTCCACGGTCCGCACCACAGACACGAGTGCGCTCAACGTAGCGGACTATGACGTCATGCAAGAAACCATAGACAACAACAAAATTCATCATCTCACTCAAACACTTGTGCAGAAGCAAACGAAAATTGATAACTTACTGGCTGAAAATAATATGCTAAGGATACAATTGGAAAAAGTAGAGGTAAGGCATTTTATTTTTGTTAAAAAAAAAGAACACCTGTAAACCTGTAAACAGTACTATTCCTAAATAGTCAAACTCCTGTGCTGAATGCCTATTCTAAAGTTTTGACTAACTAACTGAAATTTTGACAAATTATACACTGCCAATGATGTCGCAAAAATAAGAATAATAGAACTTAAATCACGCTGTGAGCTAGCATGGTGTTCGTCAATAATTTGAACAATCCTTCTTAATAAAGGAAGAGGCCTTCCCAATAGAGGGTCATTTACAGACTTCTATTATTTATATTTTTACTAAAACTTATTTCCTATTGTAGTGTAAATACAAGACAGAGGTAGCATCCCTCCGCGCTAACTTCAACCACAGCGTGGTACATTTCGACGGCGACTCTAGGTCCCGCTCCCGGCACGCGAGGTTCGGCTACATGTTCAAGCGGTACCCCGTCATCAAGCTCTTCGTCTTCGCTTATATGGTGAGCTATCCTTACCTCCAATGACACCATTTTTGTTCTTGGGAAATCATCAAATAACCCCGCTGTGGGTGCAGCGGGAGGGAGTGTCAGACTTTTACTGACTAAGCCCACTATGTTCCTCCTGGAGCCCTTTGGGTGCCGGGGTCGCGGTAACTCTCACGAACATCCCGCAGACCCGGCAGTAATGACTGTTAATGATGAATGTTAGTCAGTATGGTTGTGTGTAGGTATGAATGTTTGTCACACATATACGCCCAAACGTATAGGCCAATTTTGATTACATGCTGTATGAAGGTGGTTGACACCCTGAATTAACACAGGCTAAATTGTTACTTATTGTGTTATTGTAATATCTAAATGTTAGACCGTTAGAAAAAAATCTTCAATATTCTGCCTAATCTCCCAAGTCTGACTAAAGTTTATGTACTTGGTTTTTGTAACTTTGTGTATTGTTTTAGGTAATGCTACATCTCTGGGTCCTCACAGTCTTATTCAAAAGCACGCCAGAAGACTATCTATCACAGTCCACGTCTTAAATTAAGTCCTTAGTAATTCAATATATTATTATGTAAATATTCCATAACGACCTAGTTAAGTTAAATTATTGGATAAAGAGATTCTTTCGAAACAAAAGAAGCAATAAAGACTACAGCTTTAAGTAGATACATTACAGTTTATTTATTTATTTACTGGAATATGGGGACATTTTATAAAAACAGGCCTATTCTTATTTGGTTTCTCGATAACATCCTGTAGATTCGAACAAAAACAACTGCAGAAAGACCCTGTATTGTTAGACAGCTGTTATTGTCTATGGCAGTAACATTAAAATACAGGGGGGAGGAGGGAGGGTTATAAAAGTATTTGAATAAACATTGTTAAATAAAATATCCCCATTATCTTGATATAACATACTTTAGGACCCATAATCGCCCAAGTTAATTAACTTATTTATATTCTTCATAATGAAGTAATCTGACATTATTTGCATAGCATTTATGTAAACATTTTTGATAGATGAATAGATTATATTTATTTTGGTATCGTTTTAATATTTATTGATTAAGTGAGCGACAGTATTCTCAAATTTGCCTAAATGTCTCATTGCCTAAGTATTTTTTAGATAATGAACTGTTTGATTGCCTGTTAAACTTTTGGTCAAATGTTTTAACTTCATCCTAAGTACCATTAAATTTGACAGATTTACAGAACACAAATGTTCAACCACACTGTTGAACAACCAGGAATTTGGTGATTCGGCACCGTATAGACCTAAATCTATGTAACCGTCATGAAGAAACTAATCTAGCTAGCAACTCTCCTGTTTATTTAATATGGCAACACAAGAATCTTAAGTAAAATTTTATTTTTATGAAAAATTGTAAAGTATAAGCGTTTGTACATATCTAATATTCGTTTTCGTCTCGTAATGTGATGTCAGTTTTACTAAAAGTAAAAGTATATAATTGTAAATTGATAAGTGTAAAATATGTAAATAAGTCCGTTCTCTCGCCATAGTTGTTTGATTGGCCATAATAATGTACCTTACTGTTGTCTATCTGTACTTCTAACATTGATTTTTTATTGACTTGAACTTTATTTTGTGAAGCGTATTGTTATTTTGCCAACGGAAACATGGGCTAAATAAAGTGTTTATACTAAATGATTTTTTTTATTTATGAAATTTTAGTTTAGCTATTTAAATGATCGAAGAGGGTATTTGACAAAGAAACTAGTTTGTCACATAGATTTTCAAAACTCATTGGCATTGTATGTTTTCATTTGTCAAACGTAAAATGAAAACATACAATCCCGAAGAGTAAAGTAAATCGTATGGAAGTAGGGCTCCCTAGGGAGCCTTATCCTGGCTATCCGTC
The DNA here is from genome assembly GCA_941860345.1 of Chrysodeixis includens. Lineage (NCBI taxonomy): Eukaryota > Metazoa > Arthropoda > Insecta > Lepidoptera > Noctuidae > Chrysodeixis > Chrysodeixis includens. Next base: position 6,481,369 of record OW796113.1, on the reverse strand, counting down.
GAGAGCTCTATCCCGGCTATCCCTCAGAAACTCTATCCCGGCTATCGTTCGGGAACTATCCTGGCTATCCTTAGGAAGCTTTATCCCCAACATCGTTGATCGTGCTGATAACGCGGGGGAGCGAGAGGTCCCGCCCGATCACCACCGTTAGACTGCGGCGCTGCTCTGACCACAATGGGCACTTTTCGAGAGTGTGCTGCCCCGTGTCCTCCGCCGCACCACAGTCGTGGCACGTTGCGGCCTCCTCCCTTCCGATGTGGTGCAGGTACGATCTGAAACAGCCGTGTCCGGACAATACCTGCACCAGGCGGAAAGAGAGGAAGCCGTGGGACATTACTTGTCAGTCTTTGAGTACTAGCCTGATGGCATCCAGCGTCCGGTGCTTGAAATGGGGCGTCCGAAATCAGTGGCCAGGTGTTCGCCGAGTGCTCTGCGGCCCACTGTCCACTCGTAGACTCTGGCCAGCACCCACGCCTCGAGTTCCCAAGATCAATCATAGAAATATCATAGTTTTACACTTGTTCATAATGTTATTTTGTTCCTATAAATACATATTTGGATTTTGTCAGAACTTGACACTCATTTAGATCTTTATTCTTTTTGCGGCGTAGCCCGCGCATAGGTTTTGTATTAAACTTGGCTTTTCTTTTTTACATATAGATATGTTTTTGGTGGAAATATTGTTTCTTGAAATGACTATTTCATTTCACCGCGAAAGTGAAACCAGGGTCAACAGCCAAAAGCTGCACGTGTAACTGTGTGACCGTTGTAGGATAATTAAACCACAACTTGCGTTCGAGTACGTGGTCAAAATACACAATATTTGTTTTGTTTGTCCAAATCAATGAGTCAGAATGTCAAAAAGGGTGCTTGGCTCAATTGTCGATCACGACTCCTGATAAATCCAACTCTCAGCACTACACACCAAAAGGTACACTCCTTCCTAATGTAAAATTATGATAGTTGTAGAAGCATGATAGCGCACTCCACGGCGTTTCTTCTCCACAATTTATAACAAACACAATCATATGACTTTGAAAGGTGGTGTTACGGCCCCAATGTTTTGAATCGGGGATGCTAAATAAAACGTAAACCTAATTAAAAGTAGGCAACTATGTCCGGAGAATAATCCGAATTTCTCAAGAGTCAATACAAATTCGAGTAAAACATTGTAGCCAGTATTGTCACCAATGTTCGGGCCTGCTGTCTGTTCTGGCAATCCCGTTTCGCATTGTTACGCTCTAAAATTCTCTTCCAATGAATTTCGTGACCGTAATATCAGATAAGTAAGTACGTATTTATTCATTTCGATATCTTTAAGTTTCGCTTGTTTATTTTCCCTGTACCTACATCAAGTTTGTCTAACTGGGGAATTTGTCATGAATAAATATACATACTTTAAATATATGTATATCTTAATATTGACAACATTGTTATGAGTTATTGGTACTGACAAGGATTTCATTTGAAGTTTGTGTTTAATTTTTCAACGGTTCGGGGTAAATATTTATTTCAAGTTTTGGCTCAAGTTTCCCGTTTTCTACGAAACTTGGTAAGTGTTCTTATGAATAAGTTGTATCGGGAAATTGGTAAAATATCTAAATCGTAAAAGAAAAACAACAAAATATTATGAAGTCTAGATCTTTCTATTATCTTTCTATTATCTTTCTATTATTTCAAAATCATTGACCGACGCGGCGCACATAGTTTCACCGACGAGGGCAGGTCCAAAACTTTACTTAATCTCACTAATTATAAAAACGGGAACTTTTGTTAGTATGGATGGATGGATGCTTGTAACTGTTTCACGATTAAACGGTTAAATTAGATGAAATTTAGCATGGAGTTAGCTGACATCCTGGATTAACATAGGTTAGTTCCAACCAACTATCCAACGGCGTAAAATGAGTTTCATGTTTTACAGCTATAATGGACACCGATGCAGGCAAAGCCGTGGGAATAATTTAAAAATACTCTGTCCATTTTGGGAACAGGAAAATCATAAATAATCTTGAGTTATTTTTAAAACGAGGGCAAAGGACTTAAAATTATATTGCAACGAAGAACTGTGCCAATCAACTTTCTTTTCGAAACTTCCAAAACATTACTACGTTGCTTGTTGATAACTCAACTTAAAATTTTATAATCCAACATATTTAATTGTCTGTAGTAATAAATGCTGTGTTAGAACTTGTGTATTCTTGTTTATACCATATTAGAAAAAAAGCTGTGCGATGTGCGTAAAATATTTTTAGTTATAAAATGTAAAACATTCTGCCATGGCTATTGACTTCAACTTTGTTCTATCAAACAATCAACTACCCTATCGCGATCTATTGCTGAACATGGACCTCCCCCAAGTTGCATCACAACACCCTATCCTTCGCATTCCGCATCTATCTTTTTTGTCGACTTAGACTCTATTCTACCTGGTGGTTTCACCTTTAGTTTTACCTGATATGGAACCAGGACACACACTAACAGACAGCGCATTATGTAGTACACATATAAATGAGGAGCTCATAAAGTGCATTTTAAAAATAACTTTTAAATGTACTGTTATATCCCTATTACTCAGAAACCAGTTTAATGAGGCGATGCTCTCCTTAAGAAAAGAAGCCAATTCTGAAACATTTATTATAATTATCAATACTTTCTAAAATAACTATTTTAGTTGCTATGAAGTATGAGGTGATTGAGGCTGGTACCTATGCACTTTGTTATACCTAATTTGGAAGCTGTTTGAACGTAAACCTACGAAGAAAATTAGGATGGATTTGGACATGATGTAAATGAAAAAATCAGTACCTTTCGTTTCGCACATTTAAAGAAAGATATAAAATGAACGTTGACCCCATAGACCTAGAAATGAATATTGAGGCAGACCCTATGAAATGAATATTGACCCCACAGTCAAACCATTGCTACGGTTTTGTGAGGCTTAGTTTATAAGAACCTTACCTGTAAGAAATAAAGATAAATAAATAAAAAAATAAAATTAATGTGAGAATTTTGGATTTCTAACTCAGGACTTCATGGATTTTATTACAGAATTCCTACTTTCTTTCCTGTTTCGATATCTAATGTAATTACTAAGGGATTTACCAACTGTACTTATTGAAGCGAGACAGCGTTTTAGCGGTAGGCTCTTCGTGATATAATACAATTACCCTGATAACACGTCCCGCATAGAGTTCATTTCTAGCTATAGGTATCTACATATATAAATCAATCAAATCACCTAAGCAGTAGTATGTCAGCTTACCATGTAATGTCTGCTATATGTAGATGTCATGTAATGTTGTAGGTTGTTAAGTTGGGTTTTCCCGATCAAGTGTCGAGCTTATAACAAGCCGCTTAACATTTTGCTTGTCAGATTACACAAATGGGCTTAGGTCTTTTACTTCTGACATACGAATATTGATTTAATTTTCAATATTTAACAACAAATCTATACCTTTATCATTTAAGTAATTTTACATTATGTGCATTGTTTGTTTACCTTCATGAACCAAATGGAATTCCCCAACGTTTAAACTAAAAATCGATCGTAAAAAATACATGACTCATACGCAAAACTCAAAAAGGTATAAAACCTTATCTATAGGCCGATTACGTGTTAGGCTTATCCTAGAATTGGTCTCAGGTTATTCAAGGATTATGTTAAGTGGATAAAGACTAGAATTTAACTTATGCAATAGTTATGGGTAATTAATTTAAACTATCATTAGACTTATGTATGGTCTGAGTTTTTGGGTTGTAAAAGATTTTCACAAGCTTATTTGTAATTAAAGGATTATACCTAGGAGGAAAAGAAATAGAATTCTATTCTCTGGATTCTCAATCCTTGTGTTTGAGGTTCATTAGGCTTGCGCGCTTTTGGACGATCTCTCGCAAGCAAGGAAGAAAAACATGCACCTGAGTGTATAGCGTAAAAATATTTAGAGGCCGCTGAAATAAAAAAATAGAACTTGTGATTAGTGACGTCTATTCTTAGCTCACTTTTTCCCACAATTAAGCACGCTAAATTAAAATACTCTATTGTAGATGTGATGAAGGCAATAAACAAACATTCATTGGCAATACGGGCGACGCACGTTGATAAACCGGTCGCGATGTCAGTACAATAAAAACGATCCTCGTCACTCACTCGCTGTGGTCAATGCTTAGTCGCGAACAACGCTTCGGTAGGACAGCTCGCGTCGCTATGTACTTAAAACAAACGTGAGTGCAGTACATAGTCTTAGTGATAAAAGTCAAATGGTCTCAGCAAATTCCGGCTTCTAGTTCCACCTTGAACTTAAGATATTTTTTGTATTCAGTGGTTTTCCTTATGGTCAGTGTCTCCGCAATGGCTTCAAAAGTTTTTGTGTTGTTTATCGGTGAGTTTGTTTACTTATTTACTTATAATATACGGTAACTAGTTTTAATGTAGAATGTATTTGTTTTGTCCAGTTTCCCAGTAGGTTGGCTTAAAACTGTTTGTCCTTTAACATGTGAAAGGTCAACGTTATTGATTATAATACGTGTCTGTTCGCAAAACTTATATTTTTTTGCGAGTACGTGATGTCAATGAACATTTAAGCTATAGACAAGGCGGAGTTCAGTTTCATAATCCATACAAAATGTTCTGTTCTCCGCAATCTTGAAATGTTTTTCCCTGAGTTTTTGACGTACGAAGACATTAGGAAGTCATTAAGTGAAGGACTTGTTTATGCAGACCAAGGCTCAATAAGTTTGTTTTAACTTCATTATCATCATCCACTTGCCATCCCATTTTTTTAGTGCCATGTTCATGCAAATTAGACACATTTTACTTTTACTACACTGCCGCAAAATTCACACGTCTCCCAAAATATTGGCGGTTCATACATACATACATAACATGTTCTCCCGTAAACAAACTTGATAGCAACGATTTCCTTGACCGGTTTTATGGTTATCGAAATGGGTAAACTAAATATCTACTCCATTTTCCTCATAGCACCAACATCTACTCAAGCTTGCGATCAATTTGTGATTAATCTTATTGACGTTTTTAAAAACCCGTTTTCTGAATATTATTTCTCATCCTAAAATGAGTAACTACCCAATCGTAGGACCTATCAAAATATAACATTTAGTTGGGTAGTAATCTAATACTTGGCTGGCTACATAATTTATGTTAGAATAGGTCAACAGATTTTTCGCGGTAGTTTTGCAAAAGCGTTCCCGCCTGGCCCCTGGCAAAAGGGAACAGAGAAGCACTCCGGTGGTTTTAGCCGGTAGGAGTCCGGCATACCCCTCCGTCTCTTCCCCACGGCGGAGGAAGTCCATGAAGGATTTCCACCGGATACAAAAAAAAAAAGGTCAACAGATTTTATTGTCCTCACTGAAATTATAATATAACTACATGAAAGTTATTTTGTTGCGAAAGGGGAACCGATCGAAAAAGGTTATTTAAAGCTTAAATACAGTTATTTGAACCTAAAAAACGGACGATGTAACTAGTCAAAAAGGCGTTTCAACAATCAATAAGAAGCAGAGATGACGTATCTCTCGTTCGGAGATATTATCTGGGATTCAAACAAAGGTTTTTACGCTCATCTAGCAAGGACGATAAAGACGATGTTTTAAACATTAGAAACCGCAAGTATTTTAGAAAAAAACCTCAAATGAGGAAACCGCACGTTAGTAGACAAACAACTTGAAAGTCAATTTTACATCAAGCATCGAATGAACTATCATGCCTGTGGATATAGTAAAATGATGTTCAAAATTATTTTTAAAAATCTATCTAGTTTATGAGAACATTAAGGGGGTGTGTCACAACATCTGAAAGTAAGCTATGCAATCACGACATTGTATAAAACAAAGTCGCTTCCCGCTGTACCTATCTATGCTCAGATTTTTAAAACTACGTAATGCTCGTATTATTAACAGCTTCGGTAATGGCTCGCCACTGTGGGGTAGTTTACAAGGCTTTCAATGCTCGTTCACATTATGAGAAGTCTGCTGTGGAACAGTTTCAGGCTGGTGTTATTAATAGCTTCGGTGATGTTTCAAGAGGAAGGTTTATATGTGTAATACATTACATCACTGGGAATCACTGCACCCGTGCAAAGCTGGGGCGGATCGCTGGTTAGTTTATATTAGGATCAGGAGATACCCAAATACCTCAAATGTCAGAAAACAACTGAAAAATGCAAACTTTGGCACTGCAAATCTGGTTTTGTTTATCGATTCATTATAATTATCGTCGCTAGCCGTATGTGCAAATGAAATCATCATTTTGAAGTAGTCTACAGCAAGTTTTGATTTTTGGAAACCTGTTCCATTTTCTGGTTGGACGAGTTTGACACATCCTCAAAGTTTTTTGGCAGAATATAATAAATCTATTAAAATGTAAGACGTTTACTAGTGGTTGCGTTTGTTTATCCAAGTATGTCTTAGTATTATTTATTTTGCCGCTAGACTATTAGCTGATATTTAAATACCTAAACTGTTGTCTGATGACTCCTTACGGATGATAATTAGAAGTGTCTGCTACCTGAGTTTGATCTCTTGTATTCTTTTTGTACACTGTGTTCACTTAACATGTCTTTGCTACAACTTAGCTATATGAGATCATAAGCAGCCAGCTAAGCGGAGAACTAAGCTATTAGACCTCATTTTTAGAAGGCCTGCCACTACCCATTCATCATTCCCCCTGCCCTTATCCCAATTATTATGATTTGGGGTCGGCGCAACACGTCTCCTAGACGCGTTGCTTAAAGTTTTGGCTATGGTTTTATAGTCGGCCGCCTGCCTGACACTAACCCTCTTTGGGAATGCGATTGTTGGTTGTTTACCCGCCACCATTCGGGTGACCCAAGGTGCTTGGTACAGTGCACTGGGTCTTAAGGTCCATTAGTCGCCTTTTACGACACCCAGTGGAGGATATGGGGTGGTGCTATTCTTTATATCCGGACACCACACGGATACCCATTATAGTAATATTATTTCGGTTATGGAATAGAGACGCCACGCAAAGAATAGCCCCACCCCATATCCTCCACTGGGTGTCGTAAAAGGCGACTAATGGACCTTAAGACCCCGTGCACTGTACCAAGCACCTTGGGTCACCCGAATGGTGGCGGGTAAACAACCAACAATCGCATTCCCAAAGAGGGTTAGTGTCAGGCAGGCGGCCGACTATAAAACCATAGCCAAATCCATTAGCAACATGTTTAGAAAAAAAAAACATGTTGCGCCGACCCCAAGTAAAATGGGATAAGGGCAGGAAGATGATGATGATAAATAGAGACGCCACGCCGCTCTACGGTGAGCCGTGACACTTCCACAAGTGCGCCAATTTTATTACGATACTTGGTGGTACGTCCTGAGATATTCCTACATTGTAAAATACAAACAAAAAATCAGAGACTTATCTTCAACACACGGTAGTCTTGTTTCCTCAAGCCATTGGAGTTTAATAGCACCTTAATTACTCGGTAATAACAAATCGATTAAGTTAGACAATAGACCTTTGCGGTTTTTATTTATCTTAGTAATATACGATTCTCATCTGCACACGTACGTAATGAACGCATATAAGAACTACATAGTGTAGCATTTCGTGTTTTGATAGTAGGTAGTATCATTTCTAAAATGTGTCTGACTGTGTAGCTAGCTTTCTTGGCACGGGGAGCCTTTTTCTTAATCTGGGGATATCCTCAAGGAGTTTCTCCGCCCGGGGGAGGGTGGAGAGGGCGAGGCGTCCCGGACTCCTACCGGCTTAAACCATCGGAGTGCTTCGCCCTTCCCTTGTACCAGAGACCAAGGGAGCGCTATACAAACTACCGCGATTAGCACTAGGAACCTACCATAACATCGAAGAAATGTCACTTTACGCAGATTATTGCGTAATTCAGGACACAATTAAATGGTTCAGCATTGACTTTCTAAGAAATAGCCAATAGAAATTTTACAATCGTTAACGATGCTTAACGTCAACAGAAAATTCTGAAATGTATGAAGATGACAGATCTGTCACGTGATTAGACGAAACAAAATGTCATTTTCACACACTTCTTTTATTAACGTTGACGATTGTAGAGAAATGCTACTTGGCCGGGCAGGGATGCATTATCTAAGGTTATGCTAAAAAGTTCTAAATGTATTTCGGGACGGAAAATAATGTTGTTTGATATGATTTGTAATGTTTATATGATAGTGAAAGATACAACGTAGCACTAATACGACAGGTTATCAAGAGGTCAGGGATCACGTGACAAGATAACATGGAACGCGTATATAAAGACTCCCGCCGCATTTTTGTTAATCTAAAATAGTTTACCAGTATGCAAGAACGACACTTAGCTAGGTGTCGTACTATTTTTATCACTGTTCTATGGAATAAAGAGACAAATAGATTTTAGGAGATAGTGATGTCCTCAAATCTATTTAGAATCCTCAAATATATCAAGAACCATATTTAGCTTAGTGAAGGTAAGTGTGGTTCTTGATTCATACTTATTGACATGAATTAGAGGCCTTTATTTCACAGATTTTCTTTCATTATTTACCTAGATTATTTTGTAGGAATAGGAATGGGCTTCGCCCAAGCTACGTTTAACATGGCTTTCTGTTTTATGTCTACTAAATGATTCGATAATGCATGAAAAATTGTTTCTAAGAAATTTTTTTTTCTGAATTAAAAGTGTACAGGAGTCTAAGGTCTCTTAGGTCATTAACCCCACCATACAATGTATTGATCATAACGCGACCTCTTGCCACTTGCAGAAAATACTAAGTAATTAATTATGTTTTACATACGACATATCCCCACGCTGTGCCCTCGGCATGGGTTGAAGTCATTAGAGTTTTACCCCGGAAAACAAAAAAAATAAATAAATAAAGGCCCCCAGACATATTAATTGGTTTATTAGTAATACACGGATTTTGATGAAACCTTACAGAATATTCGCTTGTTGTATCCGCGAAAGCCGATGACTATAAGCACTTTTAGTGCGTCATCATATTCTGCAGTTTAGCTATAGGTATTATTATTTCGCAGTTCTTGAAACTGTACGAACGAAGTTAAGTCCCTCAGACAAAAAAATAAGGAAAATCAATTAGCATGTTACATGAACAATACGTAAATCACTGGTTGAATAGAAAATAGTTTTTATTTATGTTTTTCTGGCATTGTTTATTGTTATACTGTGAAGGGAAGGAAAAAATAGTTTTTAATAGTTCTTAATTGTTACCTACTGTATCTATTTTAATAATTACATTATTATCAGAATGTAAGTAAACAAAGCTATTTTTAATAAGTCGAACTGGTTTGACTCGCGACGCTGGGTCCGAAACTAGCCCAGATATCCCGATAAATACGCGCGAGTAAACCGTTAACAATCCTTAAATCCGTTAAGAATCCACCTCACGATAGTTATTACAATAAACCTATTTTTTGTACTTTGTCAAATTGTGTCATCATAAAGGCTACTGTTATGTTACCCTACTACTAAGCCTACCGCTGTCTGTCTGTCTCCAGGCTGTATCTCATAAACCGTGATGGCTAGAAAGCTGAAATTTTCAAAAATATAAAAATAAATACTAAAAATAATAAAATCATAATTAGGGGGTTGCCCATATAACAAACGTAATTTTAAGCAATTTTTACTCGACCTTTATAAACAGGTACCTAGATTAACAGACTAAAAATTAGTATGCCTACAACAACCGTGATTTTCTATTACAGATGATATAGTACGGAACCCTTCGTGCGTGAGTTCGACTAGCACTTCGCCGGTTTCCTAGTTAATTGCAAACGAATGTTCTCAAAATACGCTTAAGTTTATTCAAGCAAATACAACAATAACAAAAGTAAGCGTACCATATAATTATAGTCAGCGTAGAAACATACAAACTATCGCGATTCGTTATAAACGTTAGTTCTATTATACATGCAGGTAAATTAGTGGTTTTTCCCGTGGAAAACCCAACATTTCATGCCGGTGCGGGTGAATTATTATTATTTAATGGTTTATTTGGTATTTGACAGAAACATAATATGTATGCATATTTGTTCACAGATTTAGGTCATAGATAGTAAATAATAGCGACTGTAGTCAATTATTATTCGTTTTTGGTATAGAACTGAACTGAAACGTTTAATGACAGTAAGTTTATATAAAATCTAGACTTAATTTGAAGTGAAAGATCGTTACGATTTTTTTTGTGTTATATTTATGCAAACGTAAGCCTTTACCCAATTAGACATAAAAATAATAATCCATGTATGAACTTACCCCATAACATCCATTATCAAATTTGCTTCAGTACCTAGTTAAGGCGGGAAAGTGTGACAGATTGAAGATATTGTTTTTATAATGCATTATAATTACAACTGTAGCAGAACATTTTATTATCTGCTGAATCGGTTAAGGAGTCTAAAACTAATATATTCTTTGGAGTGCCTTGGGTTTACTTTTTAGATTTCCAGGTTGATGATGACCCTTGTCTTGATGCTTTAAAACCATCCATCCATATAATAAAATAAAAAGATTTACTTATCGTATAAAACTTTCTATGGCAACCTGCAGATTTCGCGAGAAATCATAGGTATAGGAAAAGTAGTCAGTCAACAAACGGGTCATATTAGCGATATAATTCGATATTTCTTTTCTCCCGACGTTTCGATCGAGTTGCACTGATCTTAGTCACGGGTGGATGATAAAAATCTTAAAAACATTAAATGAAAAAAGTATTTTTATTATCCCAAGGATCCTTATAAGAATAAAATTTAAAGTAACTAATTCTTCTTTTGTTTCTCCAGCATCTCTCGCAGTATGTGCAGCGGCTGGACCGCCAATTGACCCCCAGCTGCTTCAGTCCGTGTTCGGAGCCGCGGCTCCTGGCTTCGCAGCGCCGGCCAGCGCGCAGGCCGTACCGGTCCGGCCTGCTACTGACAACGGCACGCTAGTAGACCCGGATTATTGGGATGCCCCTGATAACTTCAGCCCAGCGCCCGCAGATTACGACAGATTTGATTGGACATTGACGAAGGTAAATATTGAAAGTTTTATTCTCTTCTATTCAATTACTTTGTAGACTTTGCGATCGGCGCTGTCGCTTCAGTATAGGCCTTGTTAGCCACCAGCGCAAGTGACAAAAGCAAATAAATTAACATGGCTGCTGTTTCAATCATGATGATGATTTTCTCCTATAAGTGCCTCTGTAATAGGTGATGGTTGGCTATTGTTCTGAAATCATAAATTCAAAGTATACCTTAAAATATACCTAAAAATATTCATGGTGCTATTCAAAGAGGCCTAACTTAGTTATTAAACCCATGTATTTGCAAACGCATATCTTTTCATAGTGTATACCTACTTGCAGTGGTGGGAAGTGCAGTTTTTTAGTCCTATTTAATCGTTTTTCCGGCTCTCTTTTTAAGTTTTTTAATTTTACTGCTCTAAAATATAATTTCTCTAAGTTAAAGTCTAAAACTAAGTTTCTCGGTAGTATTCGTTGGTTATCAATATAGATCCTAACTTACAAGCGTGGCAATTCAAAAAACGTTCTTTTGTAGCCCTATAGAAATGTATACCAAACTTTTTCTTTCCAGCGCGTAGCTGCTTCATCAGACGCCAACTTCTTGCTGTCACCATTAGGCTTGAAGTTAGCGCTGGCCATCCTCACGGAGGCAGCCACAGGAGTCACACAAAACGAGCTCTCATCTGTTCTGGGTTTCGATCTGGACAGGAATCTGGTCAGGAGGAAGTTCTCCACTATTATTGAATCTCTGCAGGTCAGTTTGGACTCTTTGGAGTATTGTAATAATTTAATTAGAAGTAATAGTGGAATTAAGAGGGTACTTGGTACTGGAAAGTAAAAAAAAATGTTTATCTCTAAATATGTATGTTATGTATTATTATGTAGCTGTTCATCCATTCAGAGCTAGATCTGAAGATTCTGAAGGCTTCAAATCTAAAATAAGACTACAACGGCAACTTTCTAGGTTCGAAAGTCTGTAGAAATATTATCTATGACATGGGTTATTCAATGTTAAAAACTGATTGAATACTTATTAATCAAGACGTTGAACAATCAATCATACTAATGTAATTATACAAACAAGTCGTTTTAATAGGTTACAATGTTTACTTAATAGTCTCACTTGTAGTGATTGTATTTAATTGTATTTTACGTAGAACAAGTTACATACAATTTGCTATAGGTTCCTTCAGATAGACCTCGAAATATCGAGATGTATTTTGGCTAGCTTCTGTAAAACATTATATTTTTTTTATCAAAATATCAACTAGAAGGCTGGATTTGCCAACTCATCTTTCTAAAAATAATATTAAATTTTTATTTACACTTCATAATCAAACTACAGACAGTTAAGAAAAACCCAACTTTATCGTTATTGGGGTTAATAGCTTCAATATAATAATATATACGATAGCGACAATATGTCGGGTCCAGCTAAAAGCGAGGTAACGTTATTTTCACATATTCTATCAAAACTTCACCAGACTTTTATATCCATAACTAAAGAAAGAACACGCTTAAATTACCTTGTTCGTAAAACCAAGAAAGTATGACCAGTCTGAGGAACACATACAATAATAATTTAAAACGTCTTGTCGAACAACATATACGGTGACCTAACAATCCGTCTGGTAAATCCTGAAACAGCAAAGAGCCTTCACCTCATGACGTCACCAGATGTTATATCTTGTCAAACTGGAATCGTATGGATGCTGGTATATATTTTGCTAGCGTATTTCCTCTTGCAGAAGGTAAATCTGCATCTATAAATATATTGCGTTTGTTGTACGGATTTAGTACTTATTTATATGATAATAAGTGTATTGTGTAAGTACATTTTACGACTGACGCATTAACTTTTTAAAATTGTATCATTGGGTGCAATAGGGTTGGGTTGCAAAGTTTAGAGATTATTTTGATACAAATGTTTGCTATACTAATTAGCTAGCCCCAACTAAGGAGCAAAATCTCCCAAATTATACAAAAAAAAAACATGAATTATAATTAGGTCTCAATTCAGCTGGCACCTAAATAAAACAAAAAACCTATATTATCTAGGAGTCTAGGTGTCCACGGTCACTTCACATCAGGGAAAGACCTCTTTATCGACAAATTAATACTAAATTCCTTTTAATGTTTCCAGAAAAAGTCCCCTCAGTACATCCTAAACCTCGGAAGCAGGATTTACATCGGCGACGATGCCCAGCCCAGGCAGAGGTTCGCGGCCATTGCGCAGGAGTTCTATAAGACTGAGCTGAAGACAGTGAACTTCAACGACCCCTCTGTAGCCGCCAAAGAGATCAACACATGGGTTTCTGACACCACTCAGGGAAAGATCCCCACTCTGGTCGACGAAGGTTAGTTTAATTTCTGCTTGCATATGTTCTACAATATTCTACCTATAAATGTTCTGCTGCTGTTCCCCAACCTTATCGGCCAGCCTGTTGGTCTAGTGGTTAGCGAACCTGACTACTATATACCTGAGGGTTCGATTCCCGCACAGGACAAATGTTTGTGTGATGAGCACGATCATTTGTTCTGTCTGGTTGTAATTTATCTATTTAATAAATGTATGTATTTAGAAGTATGCATTACAGTTGCCTATTTATTACTCATAATACAAGCCCTGTCTAGTGGGAAAAAAAAAACAAAAATCAATCTTATTTATTTAAATCCCTTATAGGGAATGTTTGTGCATTGATCACCAATATCTTACGCTAGATTACAGCAAGTTAGCGATCTCAGATAGAAATATTTGGAATCTAGGTTTGCTCACAATATTTTCGTTCAACATTTGTCAGCAGTTAAATTGCACCTAAAAAGTAGCCAAAATTGTTTGAATTACCAAACTTCACAAACAACTTTTTACACTAGTCTTGATGTACTTGAAAACAGTTTTTTGTTTGCTGCGGATGCGGGAATAATTGTATGATTACTAGGTATTTTTGCATAGTATACGACTATACATATAACTGTATAAAGCAAACCTAATTTATGATATGGAGTGAGAGAGTTTTTTACCGTTAAGTAAGGAGCAGTGACCGAAAATGTTAAAACTGGATTGGCAATCAATTGGTAGCGAAAATAGGCATTAATTATAATAATGTTGATATAAAGTCGTCCCATCACCTTTGCGGAGAGAATCTAAGGCTACTCATTTGTTATTTTAAAATCTGAAATCAAACATGTTCAGTTGTTTATTTTAAAATCTGTTACTATGCCATTATCGACTGCTTCCAAGAAAAAAATGAAAATCAAAGTACTGCAAATTGATTATGCTTTTCCAAGAACACAGTTGGTAATAATAAGTGAACCAGAAAATAAATGCAGAGTTACTAGTTAGTCATAAGTCTCGTTATCAGATTATTTTAATAAATGTTTTTGTAGCCTCCTGATTTCAACTTTGATGGCAAAAGGATCAATACAACATAGTTTTTTCTTTCGTACATCTGCATCGCATGCCTTAATATCTAACGTACTTAATACTATTAAAAACAAAAAGGTCTAAGAGGACTTCTAATCGATATTATTATTTAACGTACCCTTTTTATCTTGTAAGCTATTTAGTTGTCTACACTAATATTATAAAGAGGAAAACTTTGTTTGTTTGTAATGAATAGGCTCAAAAACTACTGGACCGATTTTAAAAATTCTTTCACCATTCGAAAGCTACATTATCCACGAGTAACATAGACTATATTTTATTTTGGAAAAAAATAGGGTTCCGTAAGATATTTTGATTTTTCGGACACAAACTGAAAAAAATCAACCAAAGTAACCAAATATACACGCGGACAAAGCCGCGAGCGGACAGCTAGTTCTCTATACAGGGTGTAAGAAAACTACTATAACGATCCTGAACAGGCGTATACTACTATCAATCTAAATACCAGAAAACGTATTTTTGGAGGTCAATATCAAAAACTGTTAAAGTTATTAATTTTTGTTCCATCCATCTAACGCAAAATTCTCCCCAAAACTCGGCAAAATTTCATAACACTGACAATACTCCACACCACCGCGGCATCTATGTGATCTATTGTACTATTGCTTCAAAGGAGCCGACCAGTCCAAAATAAAATAAAATGACAAAAAATAATGTTATTTATTTTATGTCAAAGGAACCGCCAGCCCTTTCGGCGCGAGCACAACTACCGCGGATTCCTTTGATGATGCCGCCGCGCCGGCGCCGACCGGCCGAGCGACACTGACGACACTCAGTCTCGTGTAGAAAGCGCTTCCGACAAGACGTACGATTGCTTGATGTTTTCCAGCTAAACATCGTTATTTCTTTACCATCGATGACTATTGATCATCCTTATCCCGACATCAGTCTCGTGTATAAACTTGTGTCGATAAGATCTCCGAATAGTTATAAGTTTTTCGCGAGAAGTTATGGCGTACTCTAACGTAACTTATTTCAATATCAAGTGTCCGAAGGAAGTTTGACGCGCAATGTTGTTTGCGAGTGGTGTAACAATGCCGTCGGTACAAGTATTACTAGCATCATCTTCACATAACGAGCCAAATTGTGAGTGTTAAGGCGAGTCTTAAAGCCAGTACAGGTGTGAAAGTATCTGTGTTACATTAAGAAATGTGATTAAACGGTTCAGAGGAATGTTAAAGTCAAGCACGATAAACAAAATTTACAATTAAAAGTGGTAGCTTTATTACGCACGTAAATTGCCGGAATACCAGGTTGCTGGCCACCTACATACACCTGTAAGTACCATTAACATTGTTATCATCGCACACACACAAATAAAATCAAAATAATTATTGCGACTTTAACGACTCGCTAAACATACCTAGACTAGTCAAGTGAATTTCATACCTACGTTCCTTTCTCATAGTTATTATTTTTGGTTAGAATTGTATTGCAAGGACCAGGTAAACAGAGGTCAAGTAGTAGTAGTAGAGAGTTTCTATGTCGAAACCGTTGACGAGATCTCCCAAGTAGTCATTGTTACGAATTCTCGATCGTCAGCTGACGGAGTAGCACGATCGACAATTCTTGATCTTTGATATTTCGAAAACAACTTATTAATCATCATATCGTTTGTCGTACTACTACCTAGTGTAGTATTGATATTATTTTGTGGTAGATAAATACAAAATGACTGTTCAATTAATAATGTCAGCTCACGGCTCACAACGAAGATACCGCCGTAAACTTGTAGAAAATAGAAAATAAATTCAATAAATAGCATTATACAATTTTGGGATAATTTACGTAAAGTGTTTAACCTTGTGTCGTTACTAGTAAAGTTGAAATTGATTTGCAACGGTATTTTTGGCGATATGATCAAAGTATCAAACACTTGCGCTTGCGCTAGCGGCCATTCTTGAGTTCAGGTCATGACCCGAACTTTATCATATGTTCAGTGTGGCCACTAATAACGGTGGGGAAATTTAGCATTATGAATTAATTTGAACGGGGAAAAATCATAATCGCGTATCGAAGTAAAAGTCGCAGCAATGTGTTTGTAACACGAGACTACATATGCCCCTTCACGATCGTTATAGTAGTTTCATTACACCCTGTATAGGCGTATTATATGACCATACTAATTCTTCCTCCTAATTAATAGAACTCATATCGCTATGTTATAAAATGCAAATTTTATGGAAGTGTTATATAGTTGAATTACGCGAAGTGTACAAAAGGTAAAAATAATGTAAAAACAGACGGATGTTGACACAATAGTCGTGCAACAAAGGGGTCAATGTTATTTCATAGTTGTCCTTATGTCATTTTTTATGAGTCATCTAATGCTTGTCATAATGTACGTTTGCTTGTACGTACGTTATTTTAGTTACTAGAGCTATAATGTCTATCATAAAATATTTCATAAATTTTACAACGATTCTTTCACAGCATTTTATTAATTGTTACTTAAGGCCTCTCACTCACTTACTCCTAAAAAAAGATCCCATGATAATGTTCTAAAAATCAGTCATAAACTTTAAACTACTCTAAATCCTGAACTACAATCTGAAGAAAGCAAGTGATTTTCAATCCTATTAATTTAAACTTAACCTTCAATTTCCACTACACAGATGACGTCGCCGGCATGGTGGTCCTGGTACTCAACACCCTCTACTTCAAGGGCAGCTGGCGCCACCAGTTCGCTCCCAACGCCACTAAAACCGGACAGTTCTACGTCTCTCCCAAGATACAAAAGAACATCCCATTCATGAATGTTAACGACAAGTTCTACTACGTCGAGTCTTCGAAGTACGACGCGAAGATCTTAAGGTTACCGTACCTTGTAAGTATTGGAATATTTACTATTTAGGGACATATAAAATCTTGATCATTTCGAGTCTTTGGTTGTGAGGTCATTGACATGGTTATTGCTTTAAGATGACAGTTTATGTGACGGAAAATTACCATTATGTTAAGTGGTCAATCTTAAGGTATATTTATATAGTTCAATTTCTATAGAAGAACTTTCTTACTTAGCTGCTATAGACTATGCTAAAAAATAGTGGAACAAGTTTAGATCAAACTGGATGTAAAGGCGTGAGCCGATTGTAGGACACTTTTATTAATATACTTAAGTGATTACATGTAACCTTTGCCTGTGTTTTGTTTATTTTTCTTTGACTTTAATTATTTTGCTGTTTACTTTTTCCATTTTATGTACCTATATTTTTTTATTGCAAAGTTCAATTAAGGTTTCTCTGATTGAGAAGCACTAGTTAACCTATAGTTAACCTTGCGTAGGTCCATGCTATAGTGTCCTTAAATAGCCTTATTTCAGGCGGTGAACTGTGCCGAGGTGTGTCGATAAACTATATTGCTCTATTAAGCCAACAAACCCGCTCTACTTAAAGCAAATAATTCACCTTGAAATCTTTCATTACAGGGCAACAAGTACGCCATGTACATCATCGTCCCGAACTCCCTGACGGGTCTGCCTCGCGTATTCAACGACTTGAGTGAGCTTCGTCTGGAGCTGAACAACTTGCGCGAGTACCAGGTCGACGTCACCCTGCCCAAGTTCAAGTTTGAGTACACTTCGCAATTGGACGGCGTTTTGAGAGAGGTAAGGGTTTTATACGAAATATGCAAAGACAAATAGTTAAATAGGAACAAAAAAATCAATACATAGTATAAATCAAAGTCGCTTCTTATTCACCTGTCTTTGTATGCTAAGATCTTAAAAAGTATGCATCGGATTTTGATGTTTCTTTTTTTTTAAATAGAATGTTTCCAGAGGAAGTTTATATGTAGATCTAGCTGTTACCTGCGACTTTGTCTGCGCGAATGTCGGTTATAGCTGCAAAAACATTGACGTTCTTTTTTTGCAAAGTAATCTTTTTTAAAAAGTAGCCTTTGGGTTAATCCAAGGTCTCAGCTAACTTATACCAAATTTCATTAAATTGATAATAAATACGCTTAGGAATTAATAGTTTTATGTTTGGCTCAATAATGTTAAGGGAATCTGATTTGATATTGTTTTCAAATTAGTTGAGAACCGGTTTCGATTTATAGTTTCAACGAATGACTTTTTAATTAAACCATCAGATACTTAAATGTCATCTCTTTAATGACGTGGGTCAAACTATCTAATTAAGATACATAAAAACCGCTTGCAATTCCGCAAATTGGTTAAATGCTGTAAATAGTTTTCTAAGAATACAGTTTAGAAATTTAACTGTTTGAGGTGCAGTCACATGTGTCATTAAGCATTCTAGTAATTAACTAATGCATTTATCACTAAATTAATTGATCATTATAACATTACAGTAGGTACTACTTCTTTTGTCTCTTATAAAGAGAAACATGGAACGATAATACGTTGTTTAAATTTCTCACAAGTTCCTCAAAATTGAAATTTAAGAATCAAAGAGAAGAATTTGTACAAACGTGCATAATTATATTCTTTTGTGCAAGATTTACCGTTTTATTAATGGAGAATGACATAAACAAAAGAGGCCTTTTCCCAGGTGTGCCCATGCTGGTGATGAACGTTTTACTGCTGATAATATTTTCTCAACTGAATCCTCACCAACTACCTTATGTCTTCTAGTTGGGTGTAAGACAAGCCTTTGAAGAGACTGCGTCATTCCCTGGCATTGCCCGCGGCCAGCTCCTGCACGAACGCCTCAGGATATCTAAGGTCCTCCAGCGGTCTGGCATCGAGGTCAACGAACTTGGCAGTGTTGCGTATTCCGCTACAGGTATATTATGTTGAAGTGTAGGAATCCTGGATTAAAAGACATCATCATCTCATCATCTTCCTGCCCTTATCCCATTTCACTTGGGGTCGGCGCAATACGTCTTCTAGACATGTTGCTTAAAGTTTTGGCTATGGTTTTATAGTCGGCCGCCTGCCTGACACTAACCCTCTTTGGGAATGCGATTGTTGGTTGTTTAACCGCCACCATTCGGGTGACCCAAGGTGCTTGGTACAGTGCACTGGGTCTTAAGGTCCATTAGTCGCCTTTTACGACACCCAGTGGAGGATATGGGATGGTGCTATTTTTATATCCGGACACCACACGGAAATCCTGGATTAAAAGACATTGGAGAAAATTTAGGTGTTCCCATTTTATGGTTATGAATTTCCAAAAAAAATGTACTGTGTTCTAAACTTAAAACTAAATGTAATTTTTTTGTAAATCATGAATGAATGCAGTGGCAAATGAGATAAAATTGTGTATCTCCAAATATTGCAACGTATTGTCTTGGAAATACCTACATTTTTTTCTAATCTCTCTCCTTTTCCTTAAATTTTTGGCAAATATAAAAATTATTGTTCGTTTCATGTGATATTAATAAATCATTAATGCTTTTCAGAAATATCGCTTGTGAACAAATTCGGCGTGGACACCGAAGCGAACGCAGAGGTTGTGGCCAACAGGCCATTCTTGTTTTTCATTCAGGACGAGGCCACCAGACAACTCCTCTTCACCAGTCGCGTGGCTGACCCCACATCAGCTGATGGTGCCTTCAAATTTATATAAGTCTTAAACCAACCGAAGTATAAGGGAGCTGATGACGTATTAAGATGATTTAAATAGTTCTCGAGTTAAAACAGAGATGGCGTTATATAGCCCTGTAGCAAAACCTCTTTTACTCATGAAAATTAAACTAAAATATGGACTTTAATATCATTTTTCATTAAGTATTGAAATTAGTGGATGTATTTTGAAACTTATTTTAGTACTTACTAGTTTTAAATTATAAAATATTATTTTTAGTTGCTTGATTGCGACCATTTCTCAAGCTCTCATATAATTTTCAGCGTTTGTATCTAGAACTACTCTCTACAAAATAGTAATTAAGTATTTACGATAGACATTATTAAATGTAAGCTTTTCTGTGTTAAATAATAGTTGGTTACCTTTGATTACTCAATAATATCTGAGATGAAATACTTAAATAGTGCCATTGTACGTCGTTTGATGAATTTTAATAAAAGAAATACGATGATTGTGATAATATGTGTTTTATTTTGTATCGTCTTCTGTTAAATCTGCCACCAGAAGGCGAAGAGGGGGCACCCTTTTTTTCTTTTTAAGTAAAACAAGAAAAAGATGTCATAAAAGTTATTCTATCTAATTTTTAAGGCTAGATGTTGTTATCTGAATTAATCTTACCAAGAAATGAAATGAAATATTTTATTGTATATTTGGGATACTAATGTAGAACATTATTATTACTTATACGTACCTTATGGAATTCGTTTGAGCCGACAATCCCATTACATCATCATCATCTTCCTGCCCATATCCCATTTTACTTGAGGTCGGCGCAACATGTTCTTTTCTCTCCATTTTCCTCTATCCGACGTCCCACTAGCATTTCCGACACTCCCATTACGTGTCGAATTAAATTCAAAGGTCAACGAATAACTTTTAGAATGAGATTTCTTTCTAAGAAATAAACAGGAAGAAGCAAAAGTTCAGGACCGTTCGAAGTGAAGAGAAATTTGTCTACTACTGAGACGGAACAATGTAATACTAATATTACCGATTAATAACACACAAAATTACTTACACAAAAAAAATGTTAACAATTAAATCCATATCGTCTCGGTTACTCCGATGAATCGTGATAAATTGAAATACTTCCGCCTAGTACAACTTTTTTACTCAAGCCTTTTTTGTAACTTATCAATTAATTCCGGAAAAAAATTGGTTCAATGTAACGTAAAAAAATCTCATATGTATAGTATGATAAAGATTTGCCAGACAGGACAGATTTGCCTCCGAAAAGTCTTGGGTTCCTTCAAACAGAAGTCAGCCTAATGTTCACTAGGACATTTCTCACTTTCTTTTTCCTTCGACAAGCGAATATACGGAAGATACAAGTATTTATAGTATTTTAATATTTATAATTACAATTACTATTTACCTTTTTTTCGTGAGAAAACATCAAATGACGCTGTGGGTGCAGCAGGAGGACGTGTCAGACTTTTACTGACTAAAACCGACTACGTTCCTCCTGGAGCCTTTTGGGTGTCAGGGTCGCGGTAACTCTTACGAATATCCAGCAGAAATTACTATATTATAGGTACCTTACCTGTCAGCTTTCTTGGTCTTCATTGATTTGCTACTAGCACATTCATCACATCCAGAGAAAAGCCTGTATTCAAAACATCGCACATCGTATAAAATCAATATTATATTCTCTGAGCGTTATTCACAATATCCGTTACGCATTCTGTTTTTCAAAACACACCTAGAAAAGAAAAAAAAACAAATTGAATATCGAATTGCAATCAGGTATAACGTAAATACCCCTAAGTTTATAACTCGTTATGGCAGAAAAAAGGTCGTATTACTCATTAATGCGTCACTTGTTTCTGGGCTCGCAAGATTTCCAGCCAGTCTGTTTACAAGCCATCTTGCTAATGGTCGCATATTCAGCGCACCAGTTTTTGTTTTGTTTTATTATGTACTGTGAATATTCTTAAAAGGTGATCAAAATGCGGGCCGTTGCAGCTATTGGTAAGTCTCTTTTGACATTAATAGTGAAATTGCTTTTTTTGGTTGTGTTAGAACTCGTTTTTTCTATTTGAATTGGTTTCGTATTATTCTATTTTATAATATTTTCTTATTTGAATGCATAAAATATGTTTTTCTTGTGTTACCTATCTTAATCGATTCCGTTTATGTCCGATGGTCCAAATTTTATGAAACGTGTATTTATGTGACAAAAAAATGCCCTCGTATGCATCAGTCGAAACAAGTTTGAGAAAAGTAATTTAAAATGAGACTGTTTAATAAAAAAAATGAGTGGCGAAATCCGCAATATTGAATGCATATTAAGTATTGAGTTTTATATAATAGTAAGGATATCATAAGTTGAAATTATCCCTAGCACTTATGATATAGGCAAAAATAGATTGGGTATTGATATCGCATGCGTACTGAGCAAGGTAAAGTCTTTGCCCAACAGTGCAAACTTGATTTTATAATAGCAGGGGTTCATCCACCCTTGGTAGATGTCCTACCTATTTATAGTAAAATTCTCAATAAGACCTCTGCTTTTTGGACCTATCTCTTGAAGTTATCCGATGAAATCCGATAAAAAGGGTTGTAAATCCTATAATCCTATCTAAGTAGTATAGATGTAAGAAATACATAAAACAAATTCTACCGATAGTTTGAGTTCTTGTTTACGAGTATCTCGGCAATTGTATTGTGTCAGTGAACCTACCATGAAACGTGATTGAATGGAAACCGTTTGTTCAAAAGCTTATCATATTTATTGATCTGAAGAATCACAACTACCTCGCAAATCTTGATATGAATGTTTTTATGTTGCGTTTGTTTTTTAACAGTAAGGAATGATATAAACGGCACTTTGGATAGACAGATGGACAGAAGTCTCGATTTCTTACTTATTTGTATATTGTATTATTTTTAAACGACCCCCGCACTATTATAGGGAAGACGGTACAAGGATTGACCTTATATCGCGGGGTGTTTCACAGACATTCAATTCATATGCACAGATACACCCAGACTCAGACCGGGTGTTTTTGTGGAGTACACAAATTCTTGTCCTACGGGGGATTGAACCCGCGATACGTCGCTCACAGTGGCAATTGGCTTAGTGACCTATACCACTCGGCTATTCGTGCAGTCAAATTAAGAAAATACTAACAAACAAATAAGGAATCGAACGTTTAGCTCATTTTACTTGAGTGAGCAGTTTAAGATTAGTTTACCCGAAAAAAACTTCTGAACATCACACCAAAACACTCATAGTTCTAAAAATACCCATTTTTATTGCTATTCCAGTTTTAATCTTCGCTTCATGTCAAAGTCTGGACTGCCAGAATAGAAAACCAAAGTCCCGTCTCAGTTTCTTCGACATCGATCTACTTCGGTATGCCGCCGAAGACAGGAAGGGCAACGTGATGATCTCTCCGGCCAGCATTAAGTCTACATTGGCGATGTTGTTGGAGGGAGCTGAAGGGACAACGGCTTCGGAAATCAAGACCGCTTTGAGACTTTCACCAGTTAAAACCGACTTTCGAGAGGAGTTGGGCATGTATTTGACGGCTTTACAGGTAAATGTGGTGTTTTAATTCCATTGCGTTGTTTTAAATTTAATGTAGTTTTTATTTTGGGATATCAGATTGATGGGACATGGGCCCCTTGAAAATTATCGTTTATCCAAGCGATAACGCTAGTCGAACCCCTCTTATTTACGACCCCTTTCCGACAAGTGACGTGACTTTGACTAGTCAGTTCAATTTATTTGAGCAATGTGATCAGCATTAGCTCTCGGAGAACGTTTTGAAAAAAAATAAAAAAGTATAAAGTTAGTTCTTGGTAGTTGGACCTATCTATGAATCCTTATTTCATACGTAGGTAGTATTAAACTCATAATTGTGGTCAGATTTGTATAATCAAAATTCTTACGAAGATCCTTAAGAACTTACACCGGTTTTTCTGCTTAGTTTATCGCAGATATAATCTTTTATAAGGATATCTTTTTTATAAAAATAATAATATATTTTAGAACTATATAAGACAATAATAAGATCTCCAGTGCTATAGGGAAAATTAGCTCCGATGTTTCATTTATTTTTCTTATACAACTTTCCTTGGCTTTACTAGAAATTCTTATGTTTATGGGAACTTCATTAAATGAGGACTGGTTTTGCGGCAGTCGATCTAATAATAGCCATCAGACAGGTATCTCCATGTAAAGAAGGATTACGACTCACTCATATTTCGACTAAATGTATCGGTAAAGAATGCAACAATTGTTCATCATCATCTTCCTGCCCTTATCCCATTTTACTTGGGGTCGGCGCAACATGTTTTTTTCTAAACATGTTGCTAATGGATTTGGCTATGGTTTTATAGTCGGCCGCCTGCCTGACACTAACCCTCTTTGGGAATGCGATCGTTGGTTGTTTACCCGCCACCATTCGGGTGACCCAAGGTGCTTGGTACAGTGCACTAGGTCTTAAGGTCCATTAGTGGCCTTTTACGACACCCAGTGGAGGATATGGGGTGGCGCTATTCTTTATATCCGGACACCACACGGACAATGCAACAATTGTTATTTATTGAATTGTAAAGGTCACATTTAACATTTAGAGAAGTAGTTTAGGTTTTCCTTTACAGTTTCTAGAATTTTTAGTCATACAAATAAGATTAGAGCAATTTTGAAGCATAGAAAATTAGCTTAGATAAAGATCGGTGGCCTGGGGAGACCCCATAGACAACCTTTTTATCTTCCGATACTTATATCGCTTTGTGTATCGGTCCTAATATTTATGAAAATACGGACGTTATACCAATTTAGTATCGATCGCCAAATAAGTTTTATGGCCTTTTAATTTAATTATGAATAAACTGCTTAATCAGTATGATATGGTAGATTGCATGTTGCCGATAATTGTAATTAGGCCAGTCATCTTAATACGCAGAAAAAATATTCAGAGCAGTAGGCCAACTTTTAATCGTTTTCTTGTTAAAAAACTTGCTTCAATTATGAAAAACCGTTATACAATAAAAAATGTTAAAGTGAGCAGAAGATATATGCGAGAAATTTTGTCATTTACTGAACCAAAATAATTGAGAATCCTTATGGGCAATGAAAAATCTAATCTATATATTGTTGATTTTCAGGCCAACGGACCAACCGCAACTATTGAAAATGCTTGTGGATTGTTTGTGGATAAGAAACTGAAACTGAAGAGAGATTACGAGATGGTCCTGAGAGGCATGTATAAATCTGAAGTCAATCAAGTGGACTTCAAGCAACCTAAGGCCACCGCAGAAGCTATCAACAACTGGGTCAACACGAAGACGAAAGGACTAATTCCAACAATTGTTGATGATGGTAAGCCTATAGAAGATATAGCATTATCTTATTTATATTTAACCTAACAATAGGCATTATTTCTCCTGGAATGAGATAATGGGAATAATAAGACAAAAATTTTGTCCATAATAGGTGTTAGGTTCATTAAAGACACTTACAATAATATAATGCATTATTCATTTATTATGAGATTTCTATCGCGATCACAATTAGATCCTGGGGTTATTGTTTCTCTTTTGTTTATTTCCTGATCAAGTGATCAACAACTATGGGTCCTGTGGGGTTTATATTGACAGCTAACTGTAAACTGACATACAATCGAGAAATGTCTCCTGGTCGCTATTTATTAACAAATGCACCACACCCATCTCTAATAGAATTAACTAGATTCAGTAGATATCTTTCTACATATGAAACGGTTTTTAACAACAATCTTATCGGTTTCTTTTCTATTATTTCAGGCAACATCAGTCCATCAGCGGAGGTCTTCGTAACAAACACTCTCTACTTTAAGAGCAGCTGGTTGCATGAGTTCAACCCTTCTTTGACTCATGGTGACTGTTTCTACAAGGACGGTGTCTGCAAGATTGTCGCCATGATGGATCTTCAAACGGAGTTGAACTACGCGTATATTGAGGACTTAAGGGCACACGCTTTGGAGCTACCATACCAGGTAGGGAGATGAAACAGTTGAATATTGAACACTACTAACCCTCAATGTTTATTATTTGAAACAGTCCAAGTGGCAAAATAATAATTTTTCATGTTTTTTTTTATATTTTCGTCTTAATTATCTTCGCGTCGTCTTGAGTAATTTTGCGATGCAAATGCACTTAAATATTTTTTGTTGACTATCACTGATTTGTAATGGTTCGTACTTGTTGGACAATTTCACAACAGTCATTTTTAGGCCAAAATTATCTAAAATTAACATATATTTTTCGAGTATAACAAAATCACATTACTTATACCAAAATTGAAGAAGTTAAATTGATGTGTTACTTATACGTATATGTTGTTAGATTCTTCAATATTGTTATTGCTAATTCAATTATTCATGTTGTGACGTATTTTACTGCCTAGTTATTGGACTGGGAAAACATTATTTCGTTATTAGTATTACTTTCAAGGTGGTTTACTGTATTTTATAGTTAATAGTCATTACTATGCTTGCAGTTGTTAGAAATTATGAATAAACAATTTTTCTGATAATAATGAGGCTTATACGATTGTGACATTACATTTTTCTGAAGAAAAAATATTCAAAAAGTTTCCAATTAATCGAAATTTTAAGTGCTCCCTTAAACTACATTTTTGAGTCGTTATATTGCCGCTAGCCCATTCTGAAAGCTTCAAGACGATCAAATCTATCTACGATTTTCTGTCATCCGATATTAAATCAGTGTAATATGTGTAGTAATGTGTACTTACTTATACTGGTTCAACTGTTGAAACAATATTAATCGATAGTCAAAATTTCTGGGCCCATCTCAAATTCATTTTTAATATCCAAGTGTAATATTCAGGCTCCTACACAGGAATACCAAAACCCATTCATCTATCTTTGTGATCTCTACTCACAGGGTGGTCGCTATTCCATGATCCTGCTCGTTCCCCAAGACCGAGACGCCGGCATGGCGCTCATCCGCGACCTGCCCTACATAGGACTCCTGGAGATCTCCAAACTGATGGAGCCCAATGACGTCATCCTCACCATGCCGAAGTTCGACGTCGAGTACAGTGACGATATGATTGGCACGTTGAAGAATGTGAGTAATATTGATAACAATGTGGATTGTGAATATGAAATAAAAAAAGTTAGGCTTTTGTTTCTTTCGTGATTCATTAAATGAGTTGTCGTACCGAGATTTGCAATTGTCGGTTATGAGTAACATAAGTAATATTGCATGTTTAAGTTCAAAGATAAGAAATAGTCATGTAATAAGGTGTTATATGACAGATATTCCTGCCGGATGGGAGGTTCACATATAATAAGTAACAGTTCTTTTACATATTCTATTCTATCGTTGATATCTTTACATTTTAATCTTTTATTTACAAAACACCTTTTATTACCAGTACCACATTACGCTCGTCATTAATGTGTTATTAATTTCAGATGCGCATCTCATCTTTATTCTCTCCATCGGCGAACCTCTCCGGCATCATCGAAGGCACCAGCTCCGCCTACATCAACAGCTTCTTCCACACCGTGCATATGTCGGTGGACGAGAAAGGCACCATCGCGGCCGCAGCCACCGCCGCCATGATCGTCCCTCTCATCGATGATCACGTACAACTGAGGATTGACAGACCATTCCTCTTCTTCATAAGGGATAATGAACTTGGTTTGGTCTTGTTTGAAGGAAAGATTGAAGAGCCTTCCGAGTTTAAAGTAGCGACTAGTGGCCCTGTTGGGACTAAAACAGGTAAATATTAAATTTAACAAAAACGGCTATGCTTATGGTTTTGAAATGAACCATTGTATAGGAATTTTAAGCATATTGTATAAATCTGTTTAAAGATAGTTGGAATAAATACTGAAAATATTTAGGTCTAAAAAAATAAATGTTTTTGTATGTCTTAAGTAGACAATTACTTAACTACTAGGATATTTTTTTCGGAGATGAACTCATGAGATTTGGATGACCTTAAATACATGTAGAATTAAAGTACAGTATAATATGTAGTCTTAAGCTATTCTAAACACGGTATGTAATAATATAAATGATTAGTAGCGTCAATCATCGTATTTTTTCTTATTGCGATATTTTTGATTAATAATTTAGACTAAACCATAACCGAATAAGTTATTCCGTTATTCTAAACTTAAAATTACTTTCTGTTTCAGATCAAACTCCAGTAAAAACTCCACAAAATCCCATTATGACGATTCCGAAAGCGCCATCTGTGATCCAAAAACCTTTGGAGCCGTGGGATGCATTAAGGCCCATTATAAGTCAGCCGGCTGATACCCCACCAATTTGGAACCGAGCACCTTTTGCAAGCTTAAGTTCGACTCCATCGAGCCCTTCTACAACTAGCCCGGCGACTTCAACTCCATCATCTACGAGTTTATCATCTTCACCGTCATCTGTTTCTACATCATTCTCAAGTCCATCTACTTCATCATCAACTCCAAGTCCTTCACCTTCTAGTCAATCTACAACTGAAGCCAGCATTGAAATAACGACCGAGAAGGGCAAAAGTGGCTGGCGAAAATGGTTCCCACGCTATTTTGATAAGTACATATAAGGAATATATTATATTATCATTTTATGACAGTAATGTAAGATTACTTATGTTTAAGATTTGTATTAAATAAAGTTAATAAACTAAATATTGTGTCTCATTTTAATGTTCTTGAGTTTTTACCTTTCAAATACATAGGTGCTTTTGTAGGAGTAACTAAATTCAACAGAGTTTTCGCCTATACCTACCTAAGATAAATTATATAAATTTAAACCTGAAGATGTCTACAACTAGAAAATGTGAAGAATACCCCAATTCCAACCTGTAGATACAAACTGGTCTGAAATTTAGAATCTAAATAAGCGAAATGATTTTCTGAATTATAACTTTTATTGTTAAAAACAGGCATTTCCATGAAGGATGTACCTAAATGCCAATATTTTTTTTTTGCTAAACAGGTCGATTGCTATCACGATACTGTGCCAATTATGTTGGAACGATACTCGTACACAATGGGTTGTATAATGATGCTCAACTATATCCGGTGTGGTAACACTGGTCATTAGTTTTTAAATACAGCTATAGAGTTTATAAAGTTGCAGACACCTTGATTGTACCATGATATGTTTTGGATTACTGGTTATAAATATTTTCTACTGGATATAGAAATTAAAATCATAAATTATTTAAGCAGAAATATTTTATTAAATAACTTGACCGTAAATTCGAAGCTTAATTGATTGAGAGAGCACTTCCGTTTCCGCCGCTTTCCCCCCCTTGCTCTTCTACCCTTTCCCCTCCCCCTGATAACCCGTACCCCGCGGGGTACCACCCCACCACCACGGCAGGCACCTCGCGTGTTGCGCTTGGGCTTCTTGTTCATTGGCGTTTCGTTTCCCGCCGCGTTCGGTTCGTATCGACCGCGAGCCGTTATCCTTCCCAGAAAATATTGTCAGCAATATTATACGTACTAAAAAGTGTTAAAAGTGCAAAGATCCGGTTATTCACGTAAGTAATTGCACAAACCTTCTACTTTTTAACAGCTTTGCTGTTCGTTTTTAATCTTAATGTTTTGTTTTTTCTTCTACCTTCTATTTTGAATAAACATGTAATAATTAACATTCGTTATTCAATAAACGAGTTATGCGAGTACATTACGTTATTTTTGCTGTGCTAAACGAATAGGTTATGTTTTATCGCACGGTTCCGATCGTTGCTTTAATATTTTTACTGTACTGGTAGGATGGAAAATAAGGCTATGCCTTCGGAAATCAACCAGGATGAGGCACCGATAGTGGCGGAGCCGTCACGCCGCCGCCGCCGGGCGCGCAGCAGCTCAACTTCTAGTTCTAGTTCTAGCTCTAGTTCCACATCCTCTGATTCTAATAATTCAAGTAACTCTGTGAGTCGTAAACATCGGCGATCACGACGCCGACGCCGCCATCATAAGAAATTTAAGCGTTCTCGACGTTCGCATTCAAATCATAGGGTGGAGAAATTGTCCAAAGAAGTGGAGAAACTTCGGGAGATACTCACCCATAATATTAATACTTCTTACCCCGCAAATTCCTGTAACGAATCTTGTGTTGATTTAAATGAAAGTGGCGATCTTTTTTGTGAAAATAATCATACCCCCGACGTAACTGAAATAGATGAGGGTACTAGTGTAACTACCAAGCCGATTACTTTTGCTATACAGACCAAGCTTAAGGAGCCTTCAATTCCTAAAGCTCCTCAAGTATTTTTAGATTCCTTAAACAGTGTTCAACATTTTGATAATAGTAACTGGGGTGAGGTCCGCTACGCGGACACCCAAAAGCTGTATAACCACTCACCAGGTTTTGTTGAATTAGAAATTAATGACGAAGTTAAAGCCTATGAGTCCACACGCCACTTAGCCCAGGCAGATAAGGCATATGCTGCACAAACCTTTTGTTTATTAAAATTTCAAGAAGTCTTCCAGAATACCATGAATAATTTTCTATTATGGGCAAGAAATGAACAAAATTTAGTGTTTGATAATCTACATGAAAAATTTATTGAAATGTTTTCGGGAGGTGATTTGCATAAGGTGTCTTCAGATTTACTTCAATTACTTTGCGGTCATAGAGCCGAAATATTCCAAATGAGACGGGATGCAATCCTAAAATTTGTACGAGATCCCCTTATCAAATCAACTTTACGCAAGATACCTCCTTCTTGCCAAAACCTTTTCAGTGCTGAATCATTCACTGCTGCCCTCGAAAAACTAGGTGGCGTTAAGAAGGCCTTTTTACCACCGAAAAACAGCAACGACAGCGCTAGACCTCAAGCTGGTCCTAGTAAAGCTGTTGCTAATAACCGCCCTCCGCAGGGGGCAGGTTACTATAGATATCCACCAGGCGATGCTCCTCCGCAGGGGAGTTATCGCCATACGCAAAGAGTCGCGAGAGGTTCCTTTCGTTCTCGGGGAGGGCACGACACGGAAAAGACTTCCTGGAGGCGGCACCATCAATCAGACAATGGACAATCCAAAGCCAAAAACCAGAGCGCACCCGCAGGTGCGGCTCGAAACGGCCAAGCACATAGAAAGCGTAAAAATTGACTCGAGCTGCCCCAGCACCGAGTTCAGAGCCGGTCAATTAATCAATTATATTCATCACTGGGAGGAATTGGGGGCTCCAAACTATGTAATCAAGATTATAAAAGGGTATCGGATACCCTTTTATCAAAAACCTCCACTAATAGTACCACGTGTAAAGAGTGCCTTCAATATCCCGCCATCCCCAGATATGACGTTGATTATAAACCAATTGAAGTCACAGGGAGTTCTCGAGGCCGCAGATCAATCCCCGAGTTTTCTGTCAATAATGTTCCTGGTTCCGAAAAGCGATGGTTCCCTTCGGCCAATCTTCAACCTGAAAGCTTTAAACAAGTTCGTTGTCACAGAAAAATTCAAGCTGATAAACATGTCGCGGATACCAGATTTTCTGCAGCCTCGAGACTGGCTCTGCAAGATAGACCTTTCCCAGGCCTATTTTCATCTGGCCGTTTGCCAATCCCAACGAAGATTCCTCAGATTGATTTACAACGGAGAACTACTTCAAATGACGTGTCTACCATTTGGGCTAAGTACAGCTCCAAAAACATTTGCATCCCTAACCAATTGGATTGCTCAGACATTACGAGAAGAAGGCATTCGTGTAATCGTTTATTTGGACGATTTTTTACTAGCCAACCAGGATATAGATGTCCTCGGGTCACAGATCCAGTTTGTAATAAAAAGGCTTCAGATCCTAGGTTGGAAAATAAATTTTCAAAAGTCCGAGCTCGTACCACGAAAGCGTCTGGTTTATCTGGGCATTCTTTGGGACCCCTGGCTCAACCAGAAATGTCTCCCAACGGAAAAATTTCACATCCTCCTGACCAAATTGTCTCAGTCTCTGAACGACAAAAGAATGAGATTAAGGGACGTCCAAAGTCTTGTGGGCCTTCTAAATTTTGCCAGTTTTGCTGTGCCGTACGGCAGACTCAATCACCGAAGTCTATTAGACTTCCTGAAATCAATTCCGGAATCATCAAAGAGCCTACACACTCTACCATCAGAGGCACAAGAAGACGTACGTTGGTGGATAAAAAATTACCAAGTTCCAAGTTCGATTCACAATACGCCACCTACTCATTTCCTAACAACAGATGCCTCCGATGTAGCTTGGGGGGCACAGTTGGACGACCAGTCCCTGTCAGGCTCATGGAGCGAGCAAGAAGCCAAGTTGCACTGCAACCAAAAAGAAATGATGGCCATTTTGAAGGTCTTAGAAGACCACTGTCAGCTCCTGCATCACTCCACAGTTCTCGTGCAAAGCGACAACAAAACTGTGGTAGCGTATTTGCGCAACGAGGGGGGAACGATATCAAAACCCCTGATGGACATCACAAGGAAGGTTTTCAGAATTTTAGCCCAATACAAGGTCCTTCTAAAAGTTTATTACCTTCCGGGGCGATTCAATGTTCTGGCCGATCGTTTATCCCGGGGTCGAGCGGTCGCGGAATGGCACTTATTGCCTCAATGCACAGACATGATTTTCCGAAAGTTCGGGATCCCTGTGATAGACCTCTTTGCCTCGAAAACAGCACACGTGGTTGCCAATTATGTATCAATAGACCTGAACGACCGGGAAGCCCTTTATCACGACGCATTCTCCATAGATTGGAATTACCAGTTAGCTTGGATTTTCCCGCCACCGTGTCTGATACCAAGGGTCCTAGCGCATCTCAATCGGGCGACCGGGATTTTCCTCCTGATA
Organism: Chrysodeixis includens; assembly: GCA_941860345.1. NCBI lineage: Eukaryota > Metazoa > Arthropoda > Insecta > Lepidoptera > Noctuidae > Chrysodeixis > Chrysodeixis includens. Next base: position 6,448,561 of record OW796113.1, on the reverse strand, counting down.
ATCCCTCATTGGGATCAAGTATTCTGGAGAGCAGACTTGAAGACACGAGCAATAGCGGCCCCATTCACGATACGGTATCTCGACCAGTACCTAATAGACACAAGTACGCGCCTTCCACCTCCCAAGATAGAAAACATGACTCTGGAGGTTTGGAAATGTGGGGGTGGAACCAGAGTTTGACAAACTGGAATTCGGATCAAATTGAACTATTACAATCATCGTGGAGACCATCTACCCGCAAAACCTATCAAGCGGCCTGGTCACGCTGGTTAGAGTGGACTAGGGAACACCAAATTAATCCAATCAACCCGAACGGTGCAGTTGTAGCCAGGTTCCTGGCAGACCTACACTTAGTCCATAAATTATCTTACAATACAATAGTTTTACATAAATCAGTAGTTTCCACACTATGTAATACGGGTTTTGCTAACCAATTGAGCTCCCATACTTTCGTTAAACACATACTAAAGTCGATTGCTCTCAAACAGCCGGTAACAAGCAGACCTCCTATCTGGAACGTCGATGATCTGTTGGCCCATCTAGCGAACAGTGTCATCAATGCTTCAAATTTTTTTGCGGTATCTAGGCATACGGCCTCTTTATTACTTCTCTGCTCTGGAAGACGAATTCACGATTTAACTCTCCTCAGCATAGATACAGAACACCTTTTTCTGTCCGAGGATCACGTAATTTTTACGCCGGTTTTTGGTTCTAAAACCGACTCTGCCTCCTATAAGCAATCTGGGTGGAAATTACTAAAGAACCCAGACAACAAAAATCTTGACCCTGTTCACTGGATACACCAAACAATTGATACACTTAAGGAAAGACGAGATTTAGCGAAATGTCAAAACTTATTTGTTAATATTAGAGGTCCAGCCAGGCCTGCCTCCCGGGCTGTAATAGCGGGTTGGATAAGGTCTTTACTACTAGATGCAAAAATTATAGCGACTCCAGGCAGCTTTAGATCGGCTGTCGCATCCAAGAATTGGTCAAATGACCTACCAATTGACGATATTTTAGCTAGAGGTAACTGGAGAGCTGAAAACACCTTTAAGAAATTTTACAAAAGACAGGTTATACCAAGCGCCTCCACTTCTAGAAATACTATGGCTAATCTATTTGTTCCAGTTCGCTAATCCTAGAAGCGAAATTAACTAATTCCTCAAAGCAAAATCTTGTGGTTAATCTCATAGACATAAGGTGTTATCTAATTTTATGTTGATTTTGTTATACCTCGGTGTAAATTGTTATTATTATATTACTTTATACTCATTTATGAAGTATCAATGTTCTAAGTGCTATTAAGTACCTACATGGTGCTCAATGCTGATTGTGATTCTATTTAAATAATAAATGTGGCCTAGGTATCTTTTGTACAGACAACAGCAGGTCACGGTGCCCGAATCTGTCAAGTTTTACCAACCAAACATGATAATGGCTATGTTACAGTAAAATTAAAGTTTTGTTTTTGTATTAAAAACATTCTATTTTTCATTTATATATTCCGTATGATCCTACAGTAATAATACACAAGCACCTAATAGTACTATCTCCTCTGAACCTCATTTCAACTGCATTACCTTTTACTTCATTTTTCACATTGGCGTTTCCTCACCACCAGGCGATAACAAACACGTCTCAATCAATTAAGCTTCGAATTTACGGTCAAGTTATTTAATATCGGCGTTTTTCCTGAAATAAAACGCTTATTAAATTACTTACCTAAATTCGAAGCTTAAAGTCATTTCTGCCTGTTGATTAATACGCAATGAACAAGAAGCCCAAGCGCAACACGCGAGGTGCCTGCCGTGGTGGTGGGGTGGTACCCCGCGGGGTACGGGTTATCAGGGGGAGGGGAAAGGGTAGAAGAGCAAGGGGGGGAAAGCGGCGGAAACGGAAGTGCTCTCTCAATCAATTAAGCTTCGAATTTAGGTAAGTAATTTAATAAGCGTTTTATTTCAGGAAAAACGCCGATATTATCAATGAATAAATCATAAGATCATGGTTATTGCTAACATTATTATTTAGGCACCCATATTTGAGTAAAACTATATACCTAAATGGATACTTTTTTTACAAGTAATCATTATTTTTTGCCTGTAAAAGCTGGTGTACGGGAGTCCAGTATACTAAGGCAATTTACACAATATTTAGACTCATACTGACCACCGAAATGCTCTTCCTTCCCTGAATCGGGAACCAACCTTAAATGCGCTGCATAACATTGAGACAGTACCATACACACTATCACAGTTCACCCTCCTAATAAATATTACTAGAAGTAACAGGCCAACTTACCAGAAAAAATACCTTAACATACCAGAACTAAAAAAATGATAAAATTGGAGTTCCGTAAACAAATATCAAACCTCCATGCTTATAGTTGAATGTTGGTAAAGTTTTTATTTTAGTTTTATTTCTTCAAATCTCATTCATTAAGGAAAGGAGTTGTCGTGACTGAGAACTGGAGCCTGACCTGGTAATCAAAAGCAAAATAATTACTATTATGGAGATGTTTTGCTATAATTATGCATATTAACCTTTCCATAGCAACTGAAAGTTGAAAGATTAAAATATACGAAGTTGGCTCGTTAGCAACCCGTTACTACTTGCTCTAATGATCTCTGGACGACCTACATTTTTTGCGTTTTCTGTCTGCGAGCATTAGAGACGCTTACTGCTCTGCTTAACCTCTGTAAATAAAAGCTGTGCTTTGACGTGACACAATTGGAGCAGGCGGACTTTTATGATCTAAAAAAGGCTAAAGTTTTTGCCAATAATCTATCCCTATTTACAGTTCGTCAATTGTTTTTTGTGCCCGGTTTGGAATGGTTCTGCTATCAGAGATATCATAACTGCATACCTATCATAAGACCTGCAAAAAGTTACTAACGACTTCAAGTTACAATTTTAAAATGCCTAAGTATGTTATTCCAGGCTTCCAGACTGTTCCGTACTTAAGTAAAATTTGTGTGTTCTTCGTTTGATGTGAAGACCAGAAAAACAGTCTGGATTTATTACTTGACTTCGGACGTAAAAGAGTAGGTCAAAGTGATTTTATTGATTGAAGAAAAAACTAGAATACCAATAACAGAAAAAATGTTATAGCTACAGGAAACATTAAACGTGTTTCGCCAAAAAAAGTGAAACACCTTTGTACCTTCGAAAATGCAAATAATGTGAAAGGGTAATTTATCATCACTTGGGCCCATTCTAAATGACGTGAAACTCGTATATTTCTGGAAACCAGATTCAATATTAGTGAAACCAAAACAACATTAATTGAACACTCCTTAAGACTTGTATGTTAATTATGTCTTAAAATAGAAAGATGCGAGATAAATCAACACAAAATATAATAGCTATCAGATGATACGTGGTAACAAAATCTATTAAATTTCTTCCTGGCCTTCAAATTTTCCTCTAATACCGTTATTTTCCGTACATACTTACCGCTTGCTTCCCGAGGTTCGGTTCAATCTAGCAGCCCTTCTATCTCTTTTTAACGTTCAGCCACACTCAGTGATGGGAATGCCCTTTCACCTCTAGCTGTGTTTTGCCCATATGCCTTGGTCGTTAGTGTCGTAGGTTTATGCCAATATGCGAGAAAAGAAGTGTTCTATCTCTTAGTCTATTGCTTCAATATGTATTTCTCTATCTGAAATAAATTTTACAGACCTCAATAGCCGTTCATTAATTTCAGTATTGGCACTTTCAGGCAAACTGCATTATTTAAGTGGAATTTGAGCACAAACCTTCACATTTATGATGTATTTTAAAACTTTTTTCTTGTCAGTAAAAAATTGGCATCCACTTTATTTGAATCCGCTCACGAAGTATTAGAAAAAAGTGATGCATAGTTTTTTATTTCACTGTAAGTGAAACTTTTTTGTGTATAAGTTAGAAAAAGTAAAATAAACTTACTATATCTGAGATAAGAGCTATTTTACAATGATTTAAATGTTAGGCTGGGCAAAGTGCATTGAGTAAAAGTTATAAGATTGATTTATTAGTTTTTTTGGACAGTAAAAGTAATTTTTTGTCGCCTGACATTTTTAAATACTTAATGTTTGCTTTTGCTAACCCCTTTTAAAATATTTTGCTACTTTTGCAAAATCAAAAGAACTCACAATTAAATTCAATTTTATCACCTAATCCTTCAAATCGACGATATCTATACAAATACGCGTTTATCAAAAATAAAGGACCTTCCCTGGACCCTCTGGTATTTGCTGACATGAATTTTGTACAAGTAGAGGTAACAAACAAAGCAATTAAGATTCCAAGAAGGGACATAGAAGTTGAGGATCTCGGTAAGTGCGGGCTGCAGGTAAACGGGCAACACTCGTCGTTTTGTTTTCTCACATGCATGTAAACAAAACTATAAATAAAAATTCCTTAAGCTTTAGAAGTTGAGTTTCAAATGCAAGGTCGTAAACTTTGAACTTGAATTAGATTTTTAAAGATATGAGATGTTTTTTTTTTGCTTTTTTCGGACACAGAAGGAAATTTTGCCTAAAAAAACACTTCAAATCAGATTAGAACTTTAACATTGATAGGTATGTTTTTATATCGAGGAAGAAAATAAAGTACCTATTTAAAAAGACATTAAGGAATATAATCATTGTGACGCGGGAGAATTAACAAACAGTTAAGTCACATACACAACAACGGAAAACATTTATGTAGATAGATACTAAATGTTTCTTAAACTGTTTGAATTCCTTACTGGCCAGTATCTTGGGCGAACCCTTTTGTAGGTTCCACTAGTGTTTAATCAAGGTCGATACTTACCAATCTATTACCAACATTACGAAATTGCATTGTTCTCGTTATTAAGTCGTTTCTTGGAGTATTTAGGTCATTATTTTAACAGCTGTTTATAGTGTATGTAGGGGTTTTGATTACGCCATAGTAAACTAATATTTATGTTGTTTCAACTGGATTTTTAAAGGAATTAGGTTAGTTTGATTGTTTTGATTTCGACATTTTAATTGTGTTCATTGAACATGATCAGGATATGTTGGAATCTTGTTAGAACATCGAGTCTTTATTTTCCAAAGACTTCTTATTTGATGCACTGCATATTTTTATCTCAATTTTTTTCCCATACTAAATTGGTAGGTTTATTTCTATCAGAAAAAGAGGCTTCGTTAATCTAGGTTGGTGAATAAATTAGGAACAAGCTATGACTGACTAGAAAAGATAAGAAACTCGTAGGAGATTATTGGTAAGAATTACTAATCGGTTTTAAACAAAACATTCGCGATTAATGCCAAACATTTTTCATTCACCTCGGTCGCATAATTAAAGACATTCGTGTTAATTAAATTATGATTGCTCATGCAACGAATCAATCAGAAGTAAGTAACATTCATGTTGAAAGTAATTGTTAAATATACAACTACATACGACCTCTCAAAGTAATATTATTGTAATGTGATAAGGCAAAAAAATGGGATCAGGGCAGGAAGATGATGATGATGATGTGGAAAAGAGACGCCGCTCTACGCCATGTAGTGCGCTGTCTCGCTTCCACAACTGCAGTAATATTACTTAAAGACGTGGTGGTATGCTTCCAGGCAATATACACTTCCTAGAAATATAATATATGCTGGTATGACTTCCGCAGGAATAAATGACACGTTAGACCGAGAAGCAAGATTGGAATATTTGTAGTAAGAATTGAGTTTTAGAATAACTTTATTAGTGGGAGATTGGAAATATAGACCATAAGATTAAGTCAATAGTAAGAATGGGACAAAAATGGACAAAGCAAATATTTAAATCGTCGATCGAAGTTTTGTACTGTTAATAAAATAAAACAAATAAAATCTTAAAGAACCAAAAAAACATACCGTCCAGAATAAACGTAAATATGTGTATATCATAAAAATAAACTCACCTACTTAGCAAAAACATTCGTCAAGAAAGATCGGCTCCAATAAATAATGGGAAGTAATAAATAAAAAGAAATTGATCGTTATGTGCACCGGCCATCTGAGTGGCGCTTAATTTTGCAGACCTTTCTACCACTGGAGATTTCTTTTGTTGCATTTATCGGTTTCGCGTGCTCGATATCTCGGCCCCATAGACTTGCTAATGTTTAGAATAGACGCGGTAATCAATTGCTGTTTAGATGATTTTACTATAAGGTTTGTTATTTTTATTTTATTGTTGTATTGTTTGATTAATTGTCTAATGATCTATTGGTCTTTCTTTTACAGAATGGGTGTAGATTAGAGCTTATTCATATAGGTCGCATACAACCTTCTTATATTAAAAGTATTATAAATTACATTTATTCGTTATTTATTTTTTTAAATTACATGCTGGCTTGTTTTGCTTATCAACGTTTAAAATAATATCATTTTTTTTTAATGTTTTGATGTCTGTGGTATCGTGCTAAATGTGGAATGTGCGTGATAATTTATAAATATATAACTTATTTATTTTCGTATTGATTACGTCATTCTTATCCGCTAAATGATTTTTAGTGGAAAAAGCAAATAAAACATCAAAAGATACTTACAAAAAATAATGTTTTATTTTTTATTTAGCGTATATTTAAATATAGATAACATGGAAAAAAGCACAAGCTTCAGCATATTATTAATCTTGATTTAACGGGAAAATTAGATTTAAGAATATATTTTTCGCTAAGATAAAAAATTGGTGATCTTGGGACACAACTTTTAATGATCGACCAAATCAAATTACCCGTTTAATTTTGAATAAAATAAACAAACTATCTACTTATACACTGTTAACAAGACACCTGAAATGGAAAAAGTAATTATTTAAAAAGTAATGAGAAAACAAGAAGAGTATTGAAAGATTATATTTATCGACCGAAAGCACACTAAGTACTAACGAAATCAATCATTTAATTTTCTTAACCCACGATACTGGCATACCAAGTACGCCATACAAACACATGGTACGGAATCACAATGCCTATTCTATGTCCACCATAGCTTCTCCAAACATAACTGTTAAATGTCTAGATATAAACGCCGGCCACCAGCTTCCGGGCACGTCATTCTATACCGAGCTCGGCGCGAGCGCAGCCGCATGTTCCCGCGCTTTTTTGACATTTCACTAAAAAAAATAAAAAGTGTATTTACTTCTTTTTTATAAGTGCCAGTGTTGTTGTCATGTAAGTAGTAGATACTCTTTTGTTTTATGTGGACGGTTGACATTTGTGTATGTAGGTCAGCGTTGCATTGTTGGGTTTGGCTTAACGGCTTTTGTGCTAAGCCTTTTAGATCAAAGGTTCAGATATTATAAATCAATTTGATTTGCGAATTATTTTACTAGACCGAATATAAGCACTTTGCAATAGTAAGATGATACTTAGTTCTGACCCACATTTTTACTTTCAATTTAATACGAAATAGGAACATGTGAATTTCCGAATCAGGCAAAACAATGGCAGTTAAGCTGAGACTATAAATATTAAAAACAATTTTAATCATAATAAAAACTGAAGTTAATGAGTTATTTTTATTGGATTTGTTCGTGGGACTAGTTTTATAATTATAATGCTTACCTCAATGACTTTGTCCTCCTTGGGTTGGTTTACTTGTCGCATAACGTGTTAGGACGTATATTTCGAAGGCGATGATTTTGTTTGTCCTTTAAAAATCTCGTTTTAAACATTGACTCACTCAAGTGGCTTTTGAATATGGAACGTATTTACATAAGCACGTTATTTTTTAACCTTACCTTTTTATGCTTCAATTGTTTGTTGCTTTATTTTTTTTATATGAAAATGAGTAAATATTATTAAAGAGTATTCATTAAGACTTCTGTTTTCACTCATAAAATATTAGGACGCTTTATTTTGGTTTGCAATAAAAATTTTATATTTTAAGACTCAATATTTTAATGGCTTTCGGTGACTCAGAAGCCATCTAATTAAAATATATCTTATCAAATTACCTAGTTAAGCGTGTAATAAAATTTAACAGCAGGCGCCTGCTTAGGCTTATTATACTTAGTTGACAAAAGTTCAAGGTTATATTTCATCACTCACTGTCAATAAATCATGGGATTGGATCCCAACACTGAGTAATTAATGCGAACATAAAATAACTCGATTCTAAACATCATTATAATCCTTAACACCAAGACGCAAGGTTTAAAATCGCATAATTAGAAAACCATCGATCAATGTCAAAACTCCAGTAATATTTCGTTTTCCCATCCCTATTTCTGACATGTGCTATTAACTATAATAACTAGTTTTTAGAATTTTAATGTATTTTTTAGTTGTTTTGCAAATCATAGTTTTGCGTCTCAAAATATACTGGTTTAAGTAAATTCTTTTGTAACACTAAATAACGTCAAAGTGCAAAGTCGTTTCATGACAACTTCTCACTCCATACTTCCTTTATTTGTCTGGAAAAAGATCAAGACTGCCCATTTGTACCGATTCTGATAGCCTACCATAATAACGTAATCTACTTTAAAAGGTGGCTCTTAAAGTAACATTGCCGATGTGAATAAGAGACGTCGCTCTACATCATATAACGCGTTATCACACTTCCACACCCTCAATAATATTAGGTACATTAAATAAGAGGAAGTGGTAGGACTCAGTCTAAGACAGGCTATTGTTTCACTAGACTATGATGTTTTTGTACCGGCTATTCATATAGGTCTTGTACCAACTAGCTTCTACGTATAAACTATAGTACACTATTGTTCTGGATTATGGTGTATGAGCTGTCACAATGAACAATTAAAGTGATGTTCAAAACATAACTTTCCTATCATCTAATACATCCTATCCTTCTAATTTCTGTGACTAACCCCTCGCTCCTCAAACGGTGATCAACACGAAAATTTGATCGTCAGTTAAATCTCATGTTAAGCTCTGCGATTGGTTGTAAGTTTTATGGTCAACTAATCACAATTGTGATCAGTTGATATGACAGTAGATTAAATTGATCAGGCTTCCTGAAACCGGTGGTAAGGCAGCTACTACGGTCAGTGACAAATCCAGTGATTTCCTTTGGAGTGGAGAAAATGTCTGACAGTTAAATTCTCTTAAGTTAGATCGATGATAATTGTAGGGATACTCCTTCTGATTAAGCTTCATGATTTACTTGTGAATTTATAGACTGAAAAAGTCAAATTTGCTCCGAGTACGGTTATCCGTAGCGTTCATCAGAATATCCCCAGAACCTAATTTCAGTAGTTATTTTCGTCTTATAAATTTTAAATCAAATACACTTAAACAGATTGATTTTTAATTTTAATTTCGTGGTAATTTTAATTCTGGTTATTACTATGCTAGCATTGCATTGCTAGGTATTTACATGGAAGGATATGTGGATGAGGTTACGTGAATCAAATAACCAAGTATAAGGGACGCAGAGTACACGATAGTGGCTTTAAGATTTGCTTTAATATTTAAAAGTATTTGAACTGGTATGTTCGCCGTAGTAGCTAAAATAGATACGTTGTTGACTAAGTTACTGGCACGATATGAAATTAGCATTACGCTCGTTGCATTGATCATCATTTTGTCAACGAAATCAACGCTATACGTGAAAATATTATAATAGTAATTGAATTATTAGGTAAATAAAGTATATGTACTCATATACCCATGTGCTTAATGTTTTCTTTTTTTTTCAGATATTGAACGAGAATAACTGAATTGAGAACATGCGTCCATTATTATTATGTAAGTTTCATTTGGTTTAATGGTTGTGTTTTTTTTTTAAACAGAAGATTATGCTTAACGAATTATGCTAAGTAATCGTCCTCTTAGAATAGAATACGTAGGTTCAATAAATATTATTATCGTGATCGCCTTGTATTCTTGCCAAAAATTCTAATATTGAGCAAACGTAACTATTTTTTATTATCGATCGTTTGTGAAGGATTTTTTATATCTAACCGGAAAGGTAGTTTTCCATGCAAGGTTTTATTAATCAATTTCTAATTGAAATCGCAACGCATAACATGACTCGATTTTATTTTGTCGTAATAAAGGCTGATTTTAAATCCACTAAATCTTATTATGTAAGGTATAGGTAGATTTTCCTGCACCCCAACGACTTATGTAGACAGTAGGTAATTTTCAAATCGTAAATAAACACTAAAAATGCAAAGGGACACAAGATATTAGGAATGTTGATTATCTTTTTTATAACGATACTAGCTGTTACCCGCGACTTTGTCTGCGTGGTAATGACGTTGTAGTGCTGTACAAAAAGTAAAGCTAAGTAATGTTTAACGCCAGCTCATTAATCCAGTTCTGTTCCAAAATCGTTTCTTAACTTTCTATTCATATACCTGTAGTCTTACAAACTATTGACTGTTAACATAACATTTGACTGTTAACACTGCTAGTTTTAAAGGTTAGTATAATATTCACATGATGAAAGGCCATATTATATTATTGATGGATGTGGCCACTATCCATCTTGCACTGATTTAACAATTTCGATTGACTGGACTTGAAAACGGGCGAAGGAGAAAGGGGTGTGCCGGCGACTTTTACTGGCTAAAACTGCTGCAGTGCTTCTCCGTTCCCTTTTGTCGGGGACCACGGGAACGCTTTTGCAAACTACCGCAAACCCCGAGGGGACCTTTTTTTTAACGGGAGCTTCTTCATTGACGTAGAGTCAGTTTTCCCCATCGTTTATTAAGAAGCCGTCTTTGCCCTTATCCAGTAAAGTAAACTTCCCCAAGACTACTGCCGCAGGCTATTTACGGTGGTTGAAGGAGAGCAAATTGGGCCTTGCGTTTACCCCTTGCTCGGGCACGGATCGGGTGGTGAGATGAGACCTCCCGTGCTCTTTCCGCGTTTTCTTTGAACTTCATCACTTTTGTAGAATTCAGTGACGGCGCACCAACTGACCGCGCTTACGGCAAACTGGTTTAACTAACGAAATCGCAAAAATGTTATAGATTATTCGAAATTTATTGCTGAAACACTAAAAATAATAATAGATTGGATTATGGTGTGAAGTTTGTTGCACCGTTTGTTCTCCATTTTTAAGTTGTTAAGTTTAATTAGAACAACCTTCGTCATCGTATGTCGTACGTCGTATTTGACAACACAAATTGCAGCATCATTGTTAAATTATGTTAGATCCTCCAAATTACAGGTGTGCGGACATTTTGGCCACTCTAGGTGGTGTGACATCGTCTGTACGGAGATGCCGTATTCTCTCTGGATATAAGTCAGAGGGGTCTATATGCCCAATTTACTAAATTTTGTTTGCAGCTAGCTACTTGGGTTCGCAGGCGTTTGTATGCTTTCCAAACAGGCCACTTTAAGGTATCTCCGGGCGGCAGATGTCCCTGAGGTAGGACGTAAGTGGTAGGTGGTAGATGCTGATCTATCCACATCTTGAACCGAGCTCGAGTTGGTGTTTTAATGGTAGCTAGGGTACGTCAGAAGAAGCTCTTTTGGCTGTTAAGTCTACCCGGGTGTATAGGGGTGTCGTGTACCTGATGCTTTGACATGTTTTTCGAGCGCGTATGCGACTTGTCTTCTAACGTTTGTCTTTTAACGTTGAACTTATTAAGTGGGGTTGTCACACACATTTCGTTGAGCGCTGTGCGCTGTGGTGCGGAGAACATCAGGTGCCGCTCCTCATTTGGTGGATGTATGTATGTACAGCAGATTAGTTTGGGCACCGATCTTCTATTTCGTTTTCTTTCTACCTCTTGACGGACGAATTTACAAAAATGCCTGGTTAGTGCTTACTTAAATGGTCATAAATGTTTCAAGTTTCTGATTTCAGTAGTTTGAGCTAAGCCAACTGAGCCCGAAGAAGGTTAATGTTACAAAACAAAACATTTGCGAGAGTACGCGTGCCGGACATACTCGTACGCGAGATTGTCGATGAAAGACAGCCTATCAACACACTTTTACCTATGCAACTACCATATACCATGGCAATTGGTGCACAATTGTGGTAGTGTATAAGTACTATCAAATCTACAAAACCACGCGTCACACACAACAAAATTGCAGTCAACAGCTCGTTCATAAAATATAGTATCATCATTTACCGTCTAAACTATTTTTTTTTTGTTTTGGTAGTTGGTTTACTGTAATTTCAGTAAATATCCACACCTCCATTTAAATCGTATGAGACTGTCGTAGCTTGAAGAGTAAGTAGATACCATATACAATTATTTTGGAGCAATTTGAGTTAAAAAAAAACCAAGTGCTTCTTTTGTACTACCAAAACTATAGAAGAAAAGAAAATGTTGTTTGACTAAAATTTGAATTCGTACTCAAAAATTATTAAAAGATAAATTCAAAAAGTGTGTGTCGAAATGAAATTTGAACTTGGAGTGAAAAAATACGAAGCTCATGATTCCCTGACCCGGCTATTTTAATTGCTTGATTGTATGCCAAATAAGACGTTAATATTAATATCAAAACATAAAACCATAGCAACAGTATTTTGGTCGCTATGGTGACATCTTCTGTCAGATCAGTTACGTGTACTTTTATTTACGTTTCCCTTGGGAATATTTAAACCGTAAACTTTAACCATTTAAGGGCTGATTTAAAAAAAAAGTAGCCTAAGTCACTCTCTAGCCCTTCAACTATCCCCACACAAAAAATCAGGCCAATCCTTTGCGCCGTTTTTACGTGAAAGACGAACAAACAAACACACTTTCACATTTATAATATTAGTATGGATAAAATATCTTTATTTTTAAAATATCACTGACAAATAGTGAACTTAAAAGCATTTGAATTTAGAATCGGCAACGGCCATGATTACCTAATGCACATTCCTTTAAACAAAAAAGGATTTCTGCCAATAGGGTATTTATAGGCTACCAGTGATATTTTATTAGAACCTCATTGCAGGCTACTAATAAATTAAAAGTAATAATACGTCTCCATATCCTGGTATTAGAGTCTAGATCGTAGCCGTGACCGATACGTTAGAGGTTTTCTAGGTTATAATATTCTATTTGTGTGTATTATCTAAGTAGTGATGTCACCATCGATTGCGATCGATCTTGCGGTTGTAAGGATGTTTTCGTACGTACGCCGAATCGATTTCTGATTAAATAATGTTATTGACATTGCAAGTTGAACTCCTTGAGGTGTATGAGTGTTTAAGTAACATGCGATGTTAAATCATGAGGATAACTTTTTTGATTTCGTGGAATATCTTGCGTAATATTGTTGGAAGGGAGGATAAATATGGATGTTGAATATGAAGTAGGCATAGTCCAAGACAAAGAGGTTTTAAACAGAATGGCTTTTACCCTGCAGTGGAATAAAAGTCATAAGTAATATTGTGTCTGGTCGTAATATTCACAAACTAATATTATAGTAAAGTGAACAATTCACACAGATTCACAGCAAGTCACATATTTAAAAAGTCTTTAGAAGCCATTCTGTTGGATTCTCAGAAACTAATTTAAATTACAATGTTTCCGTTGATTTAGTAAAAACTACAAAGACAAAGGCTCGCTTGGCCATAGCTACGTGACTGCATTTTTATCTGGCGCTGCAGCCGTATTCGATAAAGAAAAAAAAAACGTTTTATTTTTTTTGTTTTAGTATTAGTGTGGCTGTATGGGATGATGCTTTTGCGTTGTGTTTAAAATATTTTTGGCGTGAGTTCGAAAATTGGAATGGAATATGTTGTAAGATTGAAAATTTGCACCGAACGTTCATCCTTTTATCATGTAGCGTATCTTTTGCATATGTTTTAGATACGATAATGTATAATTATTCTATTATTCAATAACAAACAAATATGAACAATAAATCCGTTTAGTCACAGAAGATGAAAGTAACGACGTCTTGTTAAAACAACAACCATATAAGCAAATGATTTTACAAGAAACCAATTTGAAAAGGCGTAAAATCTGAAAGTTTTCCTTTGTATAGAATTGACCGAAGTAAAGTACTGGACAAAGATGGTTGCGCACGCGTCGAACTTGTCCCATTAATATTAATGTCGACGAGTGAATAATAACGTGCTGTGTCGTAATGTGTGAAACTTGCAATTGTAATTATGGTGATTGGGGAATAAAAAACAACCCGCTATAACTCGTTACTGATTACATCCCGTTATGTTTACTTTTATCTCACAAACACACTGCTTAGTCGAAATATTAACTCTAATAAAGTGCCAAGTTTATGAGAACTAGGTATAATAATTTTGTTTTAATTTGAATTTTATGAGCTTTTTATATCTCGACGCAGGCACAAAATACCGATTTTATATCGAATGGCATCTTAAAAAAGAAAAACAACTGATATGCACAATATCACGTTCCTTTTTCAAAAACTAGGCTTTGCCATTTCGGAGTACTGGCCAATTCACATTCCTTTTACTTTTATAATTGAAAAAGGAACTCGAGAACAGACAATAGAATTTTATTACTCAGCCAATATTACCTGGTACTAGGAATTTGTAGGAGTACGTACGGAATAGCCGGCGGTACAGTCGCGTGCAGTAATGTGTACAATTATACAAGTACATAATATTACAAGTTTATTATTTTGTTCTGCGGCCGGCTGTGATTACTTTCCCGGGAGGTATGCACTTAGAGAGTAAAGTATGGTCCGCAAAATAATATTTTGGTTATTTTTTTCTGCCTGTATTCCGGTATAGAATTGTCACTGTCTCAAAAAAAGATTACTGTTTGTTTGAAAGTTTTGCTCAAAATAATCGTCTTTTAATATTTTTAATCACAATTCCGAAATAATTATCATTATTTCGCCGATATCTCAAAGTGATACCGGCATGAATTCCATTCCATAGTTTGTATTTACTTAGTCCACAATGCCATCTGCAGAACTAACAAATTCCTCACAAGAACCTCTAGATTTTCACACCGATGTGTGAGAGTGTTAAATATTAAGTTAATGCTACCAACAAACGTTCAAATAGTAAATCCTAGGGAATACCCGTGAAACCACTCAAAGCGAAGTATTTCTTAATGTCTCTTCGTGTGTTGCCACATAGCGCCTAAAAAAAATAAAAAATAAAAAGCTGGACCGATATTCATGAAACATGTTGAACTTGATAGTTTGTGAATTGGAAAAGGAGGTACAGAAATTACGCACTTACGTACTAAGTGGAGAATTATCATAAGTTTGTGTCTTGAATTGAAAATTTTCTTATACAACGCAATCTTCACACGATTCAAACACCGAATCTTTATCTCATTGGATCTGCTAATAATAGAATAAGCAAAATCATAGGCACAATGTACCGCCATGTAATACCGTTTGTCACTCGCTAATGACTAAACAACACTATAGCGGCACTGTGTTTGCTGACGGTATTAAGGCACAATAGCGTAGGGTCAGCATCGTGTGACTATACTAATGCCTTATACAGCTTTATTGCTGGCTTTTTCCCCATTGTTTCGCTAAAGTTATCATAGCAAAGCTTAATTTACACCATCTCTTAGTATTTAAACTAACTCTGTACCAAATTTCGTCAAAATTGGTTCAGAGGTTTAGTCAAAAAAGTGTATTACACAAAGAGTATTACTTTCGCATTTAACATTTTTTTTTATTTACTTCAATAGTCCAACAAACTCTTCGCTAACATAACCAGTGAAAAGGAAACGTCGTTGCGACTTTATATTCACCAACATAAATATAGAAAATACGTCTCACTATACTCCATTTGTTTAGGTAGTTAACTAAATGTAAACAATCTTGGCGTTACTTTTTAACCAAAAACATAATTTTTAATTTGGATATTACTGCTTATAAATCAATTAACTATAGTTTTAGAAAATCTGAATGTATTTCAAGTTGTAAAACGTATTTTACATTTTTAAAGATTACATTTTGTTTAAAAGACATACCAAAATTGTTTACATTTAGTTAATTACCTAAACAGATGAAGTATAGCTTTATTTCCCGACGGTATCCACCACAATAGTGTAGGGTCAGCGCAGTGCGTTCACCGCGCCCGCGCTGCGCCGTGCTTTACTTTACCTCACACTGGAGCAATCGTGTGCGCGTGCGCAGTGCCCGCGTTCTCAAGCTTTTTACCAATGTAACTGAATTGGATACTTGGAGAACTGGACCTACTATGAATGGTTTATTCTAGTTTAGGTTTTAAGCAATGAGGCTTGTTAATTTTGTATGGGGTTTGTAAATTTTGATATAATTCATTGTTACTGCCAGACGGTTGTTTATAGGGCAAGTATACTTACTCGAATGATTTTTTTATTTAATTGTCTTATTTATTTGTTTATTACCAAGAGAATATAAAAGAACATCACATAAAGCATTAAAAATAATTATTTATATCTAATCTGTACGCATTCATTTAAGTATTGAATCCGTTGTCTATACAAACAAAAAATACTGAATAGGTACCTTAAACTCATTAACCTCATTGCTTGTCTAAATGATAAATAAACAAAACAACAATTGAAAATGGAAGCTCAACGACAATCTTATCTATGAGGTCTAATAGCACTGTCATTACTTTAAAAGCAAACAAAATTCTTTAACCAAAATTCAATTACGAATTCTGTCGCCGGCAAAAAACAATTGTCGTACTCTAAATAACCAAAGCTGACAAGTATCTTTTCTAAAATGCCACAAGGATCTTTTGGCACGTGGCAGAAATCAGACCTAATTCCTTCACATATGTACATATGAAAAACCATCACTTTTTCCGGACAGTTGAGTTTATTCATTGTACTTGAAAGGCATGTAAATATTTATGCGTACCAACGCCCTCACGTTATTATCATTCAAATGCCAAAAGCCCTTGTAGTTCCATACGATCGCTACAAATTATTCATTCCTTCCTACAATTTCTTTCATCTGATAAAAAGTATTATTTACTCTTTACTCGATACTCATTTCGAACCACCGTTGCAATGTTCCACAACCGTGACTACACCAGCCGTGCTGATAATCTCTTAGTAATCAGATTCATACGATGCACACAATTACAGACATTACAGTACTAGTAATGCATTTTATTAATACAGCTAAGATAGTTGTTTAGATAATTGCCTTTAATTTACATTGTTGTATGCGTCCTAGAGATTTGTATAAATTATTTTAATTAATACAATTACTATCGTTTGTTTTGAATGGATACCTAACTTGTTAGTGAATATTAAGCGAATTTTTTTCTCGAAATAACGACATATTGCCAAGTTTTACTGCTGATTTTCACGGATGTATGTTGATGATGTATGATGATGTTAATAATAGTAGGCGTGATCTTTAAATGCTACATATAATACAAAATTCCAATAGGTATCTGATTTTCATTTCGAAGGTATTTAAAACACATACTTTTTTAACATCAACAATATTTACCCATATTTATAAATAACAAAAACATTAAACCAAAACTCATAAACGGTTAACAACCAATCGTAATTTTATGCATATAATATCGTCAGAAGATTTTACATATAAGTAACTTTCACAAAGACATCGCTTTCACGAGCGCGGCGCCGGCGCAGTTACGGGAAGATTCCGCGAGTTGTAATTAATTCGACACCTGATTGGCGCCGCTCGTTTACAATTTATCAAGTTCTTTATAGATTTATTTATTTTACCGACTTTCTTTTCTTGTTTAGGAAAGTTAAACGGTGTAAAAGATCGTCCAGGCTTTTGATCCACATTCAATTTTCTATTAAATATATTGCACTAAGACCTGTGATGCTATAGTACATACATTTATAAATTCATACCTACTTATTTGGAGTGTATAGAACCAGGATGTTTTGTATAAAAAAATAACTCTTTGAAATAGGAATTACTTTCTGGAAAAAAACACAAAGTAATGGCAGAGCTTAGAATGGTAATAAAGGCTATCTGTATAGGCATAACATTATTCCTACTCAATCTAACTCGAAGCTTACCAAATAGTTCCTTATTTTGAAACCAAACATTAGTGATGATGCGATTAATCTTACGAATCTAGTTAATAGCCTGTCCTAGAAAAACGTTACAACACTAACAAGGAAAACCTAGATATGTCATAAACATAGAGCTTAAGTAATACACATTAACGTTTTCTAGATGCGCAATTTAAACCAGGCCGTAGACGAAGTTTTAGATTTCGTGATGATCTAGTGGAAGAGGGATGGCACTATACGTACATGTAATGCTGTCTCTTTTCTTACTGTGGAATTATAGTTCGGTGTCCTTAGGCAAATTACAGTCTTTAATTGCCACTAATAGTCTCCCGCTTTAGTTTCTTTAGTTGTTCTAATCAATTGTCCTAGTATCGAAGTGTTTCCTAATTTGAAATCAAACAAATGAAGAACGCATTTTGAACAAACATTTCTGAAATTATCATTTTTTAGTTTGACACATAGGATATCGATCACGCATTGTTAGTTAATGGGGATCGAACGTACGGAGCGGTTCGTTGCCGTATATCACTTAGCTATACGTTTAGATCCAGCCAGCCTTAATGTCTATAAATAAATTGTCCTGTAGCACAGTTACAAGCCGCGACATACGTTACATGCATCGATACCGCTACATGTATTCGACCCACATATCGAGATGTCTCGAGAACCAGTCTTATATCGATATCCGGAACAGTTACAACGAGAATTAATCGATTACTATTAAGGATATTAGCTTGTTTACTGCTTGCAAATGAGGCTTGTGAGTCAAACGATGGCACGGATCGTGAACATTGGAAGATTTTTGTTTAAATTGTTTGTGTTTTGCTAACGATATATCTATTTCTTTTTTTAGTATTGTTCGTGGTTGGACTTAGCAGTGCAAGATGGCTTCGTGGCGGACGCTCCAACCAGCCTAAGGACACCAGCTTTGTAGGGGAAGCGACTAGTGAACTGTCCACAGCAATTTTCCAGGTAAATAATAAAATAATAAATATGCAATAAGTCTATGGAAGGGCAGTCTTTAATCTATATGGCGTAGTGAAAACGCCAAAATTCGATCTTAAATATTCAATTGTTACTTGAGCCAAAAAAAAAATTGAAACAAGATGAAAAATATTTCCTTAACAACACGCTGAAACCACTTGGAAAAAGAAAATGTACTGTAATTTCTTCATGTGTAAATTGAATATAAATGCGCACATAAAATAACAAAATACAATAAACAAAACAGGTTCATGTAATGAGATCCTGTAATGATGCAAATTCACACGTGAACAGCCGGCAGCTAGACTCGTGGGACGTAATAGGGAGTTGTATTTACAGTCCGTTTTACCTACCATCACCTCTTAAAGTAATATTACTGCAGTTGAGGAAGAAAGAGAGAGAGAGAGTCATGTGGAGCGCTGTCCCGTTTCCACAACTGCCATAATGTTACGTTAAGAAATAGTGGTAGGCTGTGATGGCACGATTTCCAGTATACGGTATGGAGACGCTAATTGTATCGCTGTAGGCCTAATTGATGTCGACGATGTACATGCACTGCATTTACTCAAGAATGTGGGTATCGAGTGCACGGCGATTTTCACAAACGCTAATCTTTGAAGCTGTTATAATGTTGCTACTATAAAGGTAGATTTGTTAAATGTTTAAGCGTTTATAGACGGAGATCTAAGTTATGTTAAGATGATGCTTTTGTGTTTGAAGCATTTGAAATAAGAAGAATTTAATTACAGAACTTTAATTTAAATCTTGGTGGATCACGTTATGATAAATTTAATGTTTTAGTTCAATATTTTTAATAATACAAATATTTTAAACCTATTTTTATTCATTTGCAGGGTTACATTGACGATGACAAAAACATCGCTTTCTCGCCCCTCGGCTACTCTGCGATCCTGGCCATCCTTGCTGAAGGTGCCCGCGGAGAAACAAGAGAACAGCTGGTATCAGCTTTACATTTACCCCAAGACCCCAACCTAACAAGAAAGACCTATAGATACATCATGGACAGACTGAAGAACACAAACGAGTACAAATATAACCAGCCAGAGTTGAAGAATTACTTCTACATCTACAAGAATTACACCATCAATGATGATTACAAACAGATCCTTGAAGACTACTATCTAACCGAAGTCAGGTCCGTTGAACGTTACAACCCTGAACAACAAATACAGGTTGAAGATAATGATGATGATGACAAAGGAGAATTTACTATAGAAATCTCTGACAAAAATGAATTCAACAAGAATGATGACATTCCAGAAATGATGCCTCCTAAGGAAACCGACGAGAAACTCATTTCCTTCGCTGTCGATGATATTCCTGAGAAGGTTGATATTACTCAAATGGAATACAAACCCGCTAAGAACATTAAAGAAAAGATTAAGCTGGTGAAGACTTACCCTAAGAAGGTCGAGTCTGATGATGAGGAGGAGACGATGGTGGCTGTTGAAGCTAGGAACCACGCTAGGAGCCTGAAGTCCCTTCAGGATATGCACGATACGTCGTCCAGCCTTTCTGTGAACAGTGTAGGAAAGAAATCAAGTAAGTACAAAATATGTTTTTGACTTCACCTCTTCGTTTAGTTTTCGAAAACATTAAAATTCCACTCTTCCTAAGTAATCGTTTATACGTAAATCATTTCCCATACCCAATTCGTCTTAGATGATTTATTGATCAAATTACGATTTTAAAGTGTTAAAAACGATAAAATGTTTTCTTCTAGCCTCAATCTCGGATTCTTTGATGATCATCTTCAACGGCATGTACTTCCGTGGTTCTTGGGAGCATCCCTTCGAGCTCACTGAGCCTGGCGTGTTCTACAAGTCCAACGTCGAGAAGAAACAGGTCCCTATGATGAAGACTAAGGGTACATTCAAGACTGGAACACTCCCTGAACTGGATGCTGAAGCCATCAAACTGCCTTATGACGTAAGTTTTTGATGCCATCTACAATTTAGTCCAGTAAAGCACAAAGATTCTAAATAATTTTTGCCTAGACATCTCTATCAAAAACTTTGAAAAATAAATAGTCTAAAGATTCAAATAAGTCGTCGAAAAGTGGCAGTTATAGTAGTGGACAAACATCCTTATATACATTTTATGTAGCATCAATACATTACATTTTCATTATAGATAAATAATAATTGCAAAGTTGAAACAGTAAAATCATTAAACATAAGTCGAATATTGTGTTTAAGTACCTACAACGACTAAGAAACCACAACACCAAAACCCATTTAACCATCGTCCATTCTTCCAGGGAGGTCGCTACGCCCTCCTGCTGGTGGTCCCCCGCACTCGCGACGGCCTGACGCGCCTCACCGCCGACCTGCCCATCATGCCGCTCTCCGACATACAGGATAGCCTGAAGGACGAAGAACTGCAAATCTCCATGCCTTCTTTCGCTATTGAAACTACTACCAAGCCTGTTGCTGCTTTGGCTAAGGTAAGATTCTTTACTACATCTTTCATCAGTTTCTGTTCGGTTACTAGATGCTATTTCATAAAATAATTTTAATTTTAAAATTGTGATAGTCGTGTCGCACGTCAAGCCTGACGTGATTCAGACAGTTTTCTTTTATAATTTGCAGATTGCTAAGTTCATTCGAAAGATACAATATTTGTTTTGTTCATAAATATAAGCATTTCTAATGACTTCTTAATTGGCATAGAAGCCTTGTTGTCATGATAAAGATAAACACTTGACGAGGTTTTACTCGTTTCCAAAACTTAACTATATTTTTTTTGTAAGGAAATAACTCAATAATAAGTAGTAAAATATATTTTTATTTAACACTTAACAATTTCTTAATTTTGTAGTTCGGAGTGAGCAGTATCTTCAGTCGCGAGGCTGACCTGACCGGCGTATCTTCGGACGAGGGTTTGTTCGTACAGGAGCTGGTGCAACACGTCTCTGTTCGCGTCGACGAAGCTGACAGCTCTGCATCAGAACTCACAGGTAATTTATGACATGACAATTTATGGCAAATTGATAAGTTTTATTGAATTTGAAAAATATCATTTAGGAATGGTATTCTTAGTGCCATGTTCTTTATAACAATGAATTCTACATTGAATTTTATTGTTTTGCAGGTTTATATTTTATTAACTCGATATTTTATTGTTTCTTTTGTTCTTCAGCCTCCAACGGAGCCATGGAACTGTCAAAGAACCTGCCTCTATCAACACCTGCCAGACGTTTCTACGTCGAGCACCCCTTCATCTTCTACATCATGGACACCCAGGACAACCTCGTCGTGGTCGCCGGCAAGGTCATGGACCCCGAGAAGTCCTTCCTGGTTGACGACGCCCTCCCTGTCTAAACATCTCGAAACTTCGTCACCTCATTGGTGTTTTAATTTCAAATTCTGAAGTCATTCACGTCACTTACTTTGCCTTCAGCGTTCTCGAGAACCCACCCGTTTAACTCGTCATTATTTATTCATTTTGATGTACTTTTATACTTGCTGTGAGATGTACAAGTTTTCTAACAAACAACCAGATGCATTTGATAATGAAAAAGTACACAGCGTAGATTGTAAGTTAGTTTTAAGGTATTATTTATTTTTTGTAATGTTGTGATATGGTTAAGATTAAATTATTTATTTGAATTGGCAAGTTTTGTTTGATTTACGGTTCGCACAAAAATAAATACTCAATAAAAGAGGGTAGCTAAAACTTTTCTCATAACGTACGTCAAAATTTATAATTGGTACATTAACGGTCGCGCTGGTCGTGGTCGAATGTATTCTAAAATTGTTGTTTTAAATTACTGCACTCGATACTTTTTAAATAATATGGCAAGTTCAAATATGGACGCTAATAAAGAGAATGTGTATAGAACAAGAATACCGTTACCTAAAGAGCCTTTGCCTGCTCTGCCAAAACATTTGTTAATAGAAAATAAGAAACACCAAGAGAACCTTCATAAAAGATGTCCACTGAAGCCTCTGAATGCACAGTTTGTGCCTCGGCCTGGGCCGAGCAAAGTGATCATACAGAAACCGAAAAAGCCTTTGAAGATAGATGCGAGATACGTAACCTTAAGACAAAGGAGTGAAGACTTGGATTGGAATTACAAAGTATTTAAAAATGAGCGCGTCGATAAAGATTCCAGTGTTATCTCTATAAGTGATGACGAGAAATATTTAGATGAGAGACAGAATGAACGGTACTTTGTTCAAAATAAGAAGAAGAATAATTTGGGAGAAGCATTGAGTGCAGTAACGCCTACATTGAAAACGTGTTTGGAGCCGAACCCTGTAAGGAATATTAAGAGGAGTCTGAAAAGGCCCCACAGTCGAGAGCTGCAGGGTCGCTCGCCAAATATTGCAACGAAACAGGATAAACTCGATGATAGAGTGAAACGTCGTCTGTTATTCAATGAGCGTATACAAGATAGATTGGCGTCACCTGATTTTTGTAAGTACTTGTAAAGAACTTAATAGAAATTTGGATAGGTCTAGACTATTTTAACATTAGCAAATATGTGACGACATGATGTGGTTAGATTTAAATAAAAAAAATATTCGGTGTCTAAAAACGATGATGCTTAAACTTATCTTAGATTGCGTAGAAGGAGTAAAGAATTGAAGTAAAGATATGTGTCAGTAATGCCGGTAGTGAATTAAAAATAAAATAAAGACAACCCGCATGCATCTTTTAGCGGACAAATAATTATACATCATGTAAACCAAAGTGAACATTGATGAAGCTTCATAATTGTATTCATATTTCAAATCGAATCAGATATTAGATGAGTGTTTAGATGAAGAATATTCTTTAACAAATATGATTTTATTTGTCAATGCTGCCATGGCATCTATAACATTTAGATACTTGACATAGTTGTTGGTGCTTTTAGGGAAGAGGTCGTATATGCGGTGTTTGAATCGCGATTACACGACGGACGTTTTTGATTACTTGCTGTCTGTGGAGCGAAAGCCGCTTGGGGAACTAAGGACTTCGAGAATCACACGAGCTTGTGTTGTCAACTGGCTCATGAAGGTTAACGTGAGTAAACATTTATGTCACTTATAAAAGGTCGGCTAAAGTTTGATAAACAAAGTATCGGATGCGGTACGTTTAATATTAGAAACAAAATTCCCCTCTGGAAGGAAACCTTTAGCATGCAGAAATATCTTCTGAGCTGCATTGCTCCTAGTAAAGCTCTCATAGCAAAACTTCTGTGGCTCGAATGTTTGCGCTATTTTAGTAAATATACGCAAATAATATATTTTATTTGTGTTTGCCTACTAAAAAAATATGTTTAAAAAGGCAGGAATTGAATGTATTTTCCTACCTATCTATATGTATGTGTGTGTACTAGTATTAGTTAGGGATAAAACATATTTTAATCGGTAATATATGAAGGTAAATGTACTACAGTATTTTAGATAAAATTGAAAAAAAAAATATTGTTGAGGGTATAAAAATATGACGAATAAATTATCGATTTGTGAAATGGAATTCCCGAGTAAATATTATGCAAGAGCTAACTGGCGGATTGTACCTACGAATCACCACATTTCATACATACCTACTCCTTAGATTACTTACTTAATATAATAATATGACAATGGAAAGTAAGCGATTAAACAAACTGAACTGGCATTTCCGTCTACTTACCACCTGAACCTTTGTACTACTGCTTTGTGAACGAATTGCATAACGAGAAACTTCATAATTATAATAATAAAGTAAGGCTTAAGAAAATATTTCTAATTGAGATTCTTGTTTACATCACAAATCCTAATTATTGAAGACATTCATTCCGCTTGTCGATTTACCACCTTTCTCAAGCCACTGCTGTTTTACACTAAAGTGATTGCCTGGAAAAGAATAACAATAAATAGGGAAATCATGATTTATTTTTATGGTTCCCGTTTTATTATTTTTGCCGTTGTATCCCACAGAAGGTTTGTTTGTAATACCGTTGGATCCTAAATTTAAAAAATGTCAGTGAAATTACCTTTTATTGTCGTTGAACTACAAAACTGTTACCTACTTTATTTTCGTTGGATCCCACGTTAATATTACCCTCACCACTTGCAATGTTAAAAAAATTTTTAATGTTGTGTTATTTAATAAACAAATTGCCATTGATCTGCATTTTTTTTCTAACCTATAGTGTCCCACTGCTAGGCAAAGGCCTCTCCCAAGTCCTTCCACGATTCTCTATCTTGCGCCGCTTCGAAGTACTTTATTAAGAGACAAATAAATTATACTATCTGTACAATTACCGCTTCTATATTCTAGGGAGCAGACGGCAATCCGGCAACTATCCAAGCAGCCTGCTGGTACCTGGACTCCATCCTGGGAACCGGCCACGTCCAGCTCGACAAGCTACAGCTGGTGGCCGCAGCTTGCTTCTGGATAGCTCAGAAGATTAACGGCCCGGTCATACCTGCTATACGGCTTGTCAGATATTCTAATGGAGCGTTCACTACGGAGAAGCTGTTAGCTGCCGAGAAGGCTGTGCTTTTAAGATTAGTAAGTTGGATTTTTTTATTTTATCAGCCTGGTGTAACCTACTGCTGGTTACAGGCCCCCCTCTTTTTTCTGCCATTTATGACTGTACTGATTGTTTTGTCAGTAGGTAAACTTCCGAACTGTCAACAAGATTCGCCATCCTGCTTAGCTACCATTCAAAATCAGTTCCTGTCTATCGACCGTCTGTTACCAGTGGAATAATATCATTCCGTAGTTAAGAGTTATTTTGAAATCAAAAATGATAGTTTATGATGACCGTTCTAGTAAAATTTTGCTACTACTAACAGTACAGTTTACTAACAAAACTTCAAAGAGAAAACCTAAACATGCTTGAAGATGAACAAGAGAGTGCAGTTTCAATTAAGGTTATCTAAGTAGTACCTAATGAGAAAAAAGAAAACTGTGTACCCATATTAAACTCGTGATAGCAAACGTGACCAAACAGTGCTAGTTTTACGCAATTAGGTTTCCTGAGACAAATTCTCAGTAGTTTATCGCTGTGTGCTGGATAAATATCTAATGGTTTTTCCCCTAGTTCCCGGCTAATTAGTTCCCTTACAGGCATGATGCCTATAGATTCTAATTAGCCGGTCTGTGGGAAGACCAAATACTATATAAACTTTCGAAATTTTACACGGTCAAACTATCCGATTAAGTTTATTTATTAATTAAAAATGTATGCTTACACACGTACAGTTTTGCAAAGGACTCAATATGATGTCAGAATAGTAAAAAGGTACGGTATTGAACTTGTATTTTCCTCTGTTGATGAGACATTCTCCAAAAAAACATGTTTCACAGTTATCAAACTTTTATTTTCTTTAGTTAATGTGAGATTCTTCATAAAATTCATATTTTGGCAAAAGTTTAAAGACTTACCTGTAAATCCTAAATAACTAATTAATGGGATACCTGGTCAACCAAGCTCAACGTTTTTCAAATTCTTAGATTAATGGCCTGCAACAACGCATGCTTTTCATTTTATATTGTCTTCGATTTTGCTCGAATATTTTAGGTAGTTTATTTGCTTTAAGTTTTGATTAAAACCGCGATATTATTTCGCCACGTGTCTCCGAACTAGGTTTAAGTTGGTATCACATATAAACGTTAGGTGATTAAAATTTGGAATTTAGAAACCATTAATAATAGCTTCAAATTGCTTTTTTATTAATTAATGTCGTCTAGATATTTAATGAACTTGACTATGTAGGAAAGCTTTCGATTTCCCTTATTTGTTAGGACAATATAACGTTATTAAAATAAATGTCTAACCTAAGCATATTGTTTTATATTTTTTTGTAAGAATGACTACAAGAGCACACGTTTTAATTACTTCTACATGTAGGTCTATTTTTGGATCTCATTTAAGCCTCAGATGAGTCTGAGAGCCAGAATTCAGTCTGTTACGAGCTTACGACCTTAAAAACACGTCAGAGTATCAGTAAGGGAACTATAAAAATCAAACTCTATCACCAACTTTTTGTGTCATGGAAAAACGCCATTTTTAATCAACATAACTTATTTTTGAATTACACCATATAACTTTCCGACAGAGTTTCCCTCAACAACCAGTAGTCCCTCATGACTACATAACATACTTGTCGTGGTGGTGCGACACGCGCGGCGGGGAGGTGGAGGTAGCCGCCACCTTCCTTTCCATGTGCGGCCTGATGGTGGACCCCAAGCTTGGAGAGGACCCCCCCTCAGTGGTCGCGGCCGCTGCGGTCAGGAATGCTGTGCTGTTGCTGAGGAAAAGCGACCTCTTGGCAAGACTGCAAACAAGTCATGTGTAAGTAAATCTTTATTTAATCTTTTCGGATATTTGTCTTCGATAAAGTTACATTGATTAGTCTTCTGTCATTTAAGCTAAATTTAAAAGGTGGTTGGATATGTAGGGAGGAGCCAACGAGCCAACCATGACTTCTTTAAGTAAGCTTGTTGCATCTGTGGAAGGTGGCGGTTCTCCCTTTCAGAATTGCAACTAGTTTACTTATTAAAGTACACGTGTAGTGTATATCGAAAAAGTTGAAAATGAATTCTGGTCGACGCGTCTGTTCGAAGGAAGGTGTACCTATTTTGAGCAATTTTTAAGCTGGACTAAAAAAATTTTTCCGTATAAATTATTTAATAGAATAATCCGTCTTCAATACTAAAATTTGAGAGATAAAATTATTCTAAACATTAGGTGAACTCGTTTATTAATCTTCATTATTTTCCAAAACATTGACATAACTAGTTCCTATTAAAATAAAACTGGATTTTTAGCAAATATTTGACGCCGTCCATCTGTCGGTTTTGCGGACCTATAGTTGTTTCTAATTCTTAATTACCACTAAGATTACTAACTTTCCACTGAGCATTTTAATCTATTTTTTCAGTAACGATTTATCCAAAATGTTCAATAGAAATTGGTTTACTATTAAACTTCAATTCAGATTTAGTGCAGCGCAGTGCTTAGTACAATGTCTTATGATTATACAATGTCAATATGATTGTACATCAAGAAGGGAACCCTTTAAGAGAGATTTTTGTGTCATTTCAAGATTGCAGGGTTTAACAGTACTCTATCTCCTATTGTTTCAGATACAAAGCTGCAGAGAAGAAAGCTACCAGTTTCGCCATCACCTGCTCGATACTTCGGCGGGCAGTCCGCACGGTAGCAGCTCCTATTTACGAGTACAAAGCTCCATTCGAGCACTACGGCACGCCGCCCTGTTTTATAGCTCAAAAGATTATCAACGCGGCCAATGAACTGGCAGCCATGGATGCTCAGAATATAGACAGAAAATAAGCAATATTATTAAATGTTTTAAGTTAAGCTTCTTACCACAAACTTAATGATGCAGTTTATTTTTTTGTTGAACAGACTATATAGAAACTAGACAGGGTTAAACGTAGGGAACTTAAGGGAGAAATTTTTGAGAATGACGACCGAAAATTGTGACTGACTGTGATTTAAATTAAGGAATGTAATTCAAAGACTGACTTGATAATAATTCTGATAACTAAAAACAAAATTGTACGTCAATTCTACTCGATGACTATATTAATAATTTTACAAAAAAATCTTGGAACCGGATTTCGTAACTGTACCGACTGATTCTACACCGTGATTTTTAGGTCGTTTTAAAAAAGTCGTCCACACAATGTATCCGTCATAAAATACCTCTAGGCGCGAATATAATTTTTTTATCATTAATTAAAATAATATGCATGAAAAAAATAAATAATACATTGGAAATATGAAACATCCTGTTAAAAATGTTTACGTATCAAACTGTTGAAGATACATGCTACATACTTACTGCGAACATTATGATTGCAATAGTAAGACAGCTGTTTTACGCTAAGGTGAATGACCTGTGATAAGACGCCGCCGCGCCGCCCGCGCGGCCCCTTTGGCACAAGGTTCGGACCGCGCTTACTACAGAGTGTTCGTAAAACTGCCTTGTGTCATAATAATGAATAATATTTTTATTCATTCAAATCTTAAAAAAAACATATTTTTTTATTATAAACGTTTACTAGTCATTGGATACATGAACTGGGCTGCTTTTTTAAAACGACCTAAAAGTCACGGTGTATAATGACATTTTTTTATATCTTATTTGAATATTTACCTGACGAATTTTGTATTGACATTGACTTGACTAAACATTAGACTATGTAAAATTTTATAAAAAAAATGAGGAGTTGTTGTCAGCGGTTTTAATTTTTAAGTTGGGTGATACAATACAAACGAAAATCGTGTTGTAAGCCCGTTTATACATGAGGCGACGCTAGTTTCCCATACCCGACGACTTTCGTCTATGTACGGACCTTTTTTGAGTTCGTACGTCAGTAGTTGGTACGTCAGTAGCTTGGATATTAACCTTCACACTAGCGTTTCTCCAGAGCCATCGCCATGGCATTTGGCTGCAGAAGAAAATGCTGCGGGAAATCTCTAGGGAAATGGAGCACTAATATCGTCGGGCATAAGAGCCTTGTCTCGCCTCGCGTATAAAGAGCAAAATTCTTATTTGTAAATTAATTAGATACAAGTGTTTCATTAATGTTAAGTAATAATGTAAATACACATGATGTCATAAAAATCTCTGATCAACAAATAAAAAAATATTCTGATACATCTAAAATTAAAAATCTTTCTCTATTCAAAATGGTTTTTATTCTTGGAATCCTTAGTTAGTTGGTCTTTTATTTAGTTAATTTTACTAGGTTTCAAAGAATACAGGGATCAACGTTTCGCCTTTCTGGGGTCTGCTTTTTCGATTGACCCACCGCTACACTCGTGTATGTGACTGTTTTCTGTAACAAAACAGTCACATACACGACCCTCCTGGTTCTCCATCGCACGTTGGAGCCTCTCCATCCTCTCGCCGCTTGCTTTCACTAATGCTCTGCTAGTGAAGCAAGCAGCGAGGATACCTCTGGAAAGGTGCGTGGTGCTTCTGGCGTGGTGACGGGCTCTACAGATTTTTCTTTAGTAGGTTCAGCTCCTCCAGTTTTAGTTGCAGCCGCCACCTCCTTCACAAGCTGATAAAGTCTTTCCACCGCCTGGGTGATTCCCGCTTTAAGGACCGACCTCAAATTGCACGAGTCTCCAAGGAGTGACTTCGTGCGGAGGAGGCTGTTGCGAGCCTCAGTCACCCGGTCGGTGGGCTTTTGGGGCTGCGGTTCGTTCCCGGTGACGACCCCACCACATCGGTGGATGTTCGGCGCGTCGCAGGCTAAGACGAAGCCTTCCGCGAGTACTTTTTGGGCGCCACCGCGATCGGGACTACCCTTTGTGAGGAGTGTGCAGCGGCTGGGGAAGGGGGCTGAGCCTCCGCCAGCTTTCCATTTTCCCACTCTCCAATGCTTCGCCTCATACTAGAGGCAAGATATTCTCCTTCTAGCGCAGTCGGGTAAAAAGGACATTTAGAAATGTCTGTTTGTGTGTAAGTTTTGTAAAATAGACTAAATACTGTTCTGAAATAAAACGATCTTTTATTTCAACTTCTACATTTTCTACCAATTTTTATCTTAGGTAACATTTAAATTATATTCTAGCATTTTTCTACCGAAACCTGTATCTCCAAAATGTAACTTAGATAAATCTTGAATTATCTACTTATAATTTTCCACGTTTGTATTTTTGGATTCATGTATTTTGCCCTTCTTTTTTATGAATTGTCATAGAGTTGATAACACTTCCAAGTTAATATAAATAAATTGGACACTGAACTCATTATACTCTTACCTATCTTCTATTTTTTGCCCTTTTTCTCTTACCTATTAAGTAGTATTAAGTATAATGTGCCTCTGCTAATGAAACATTCTACATTCTGATGTCAAATTGGTTGTTTTTGTTTCCTTGGAATCTTGAAATACTTGTTTCTGTACAGAAACTTGTCCACTTATAACACCTGTTTTAATTTTCCCTGTATTATTAAAAATCATATCGCTTAGTCAAACATGTACTGCTTCTACTTAATATCTACTATTCTTTCATTGACCCTAAAGGCAAATATTCTATTTGAAAAAGATCATTTATTGCAACGACTTTAATTCTTGGTTGACTATCCTGACTATTTGCATCTGATAGAATCATCTTTTGCAATTAATCATCGAGAGACGCCTAATGTCTTCACATTATCAAGATATCAAGATATTAATTAGAAACGGTATGAAGGATTGATAAAAAAAATGCGTAATTATTAAGCACGTAACAAAACAAGTTGTTAAGTAAAATAAAATATGAAAATAAACCGTTTTATTAAGAAAAGTATTCTTATATAATATCAGCTGCTAGGCTACAGGTCAAGTATGATAATAATCATATTCAAAGTATTTTCAAGTTATTTTAAAGGATTCTCAAGGAAAAACATAAACCGGCTGGTCTTGGAAAAACCAATACGTGAATACCTCTATAATACCGAGACATTCAGTAAACTACAAAATTAGATCTTAAAGCTAATACACATAAAGTATAAAGTCAATTGAACTTAAAATTTTGTGATATCTCACAATTATTGAATGGCGCCAACATTCAAAGGAAATACAACTGTCTTACAAGCGTGTGAAGTTGAAAATCCTTTGATTGAATTGCTAAGTATATTCTATGAGAGCTTGTTTACGGTCATTCGACGGACAGTGTCGGTGGTTAGTGCATGTTCGTAATCTATGCGTCTGCGCACTATGACAAAAGTGGTTTACAAAATAATATAAACGCGTGACGTGAATTTGGAATTATAAGTGATAATAATAACGAGGAAAAAAGGAAAATAAACATGTTGCTACCCAGTAAGTACCTCTTAAATTAAAAAAAAATGTTAATAAAATTTAAAAATAGACTTGGATGGAACATGTAAACTAAGAAAAGCTTACCCTAGCAAGTATAACCTGTTTGTAACTCAAAGATGTGTCTTCATAGTGCTTGCAAAATGCTAAAACTTGTCAAGGGTAATTGCGAAAATCAAAAATGATCACATCATAAGAAAGTTTTGGCTTATAACGTTACGTATGAATATTATATAAATACAAAACATCAAAATGGATGTGGTTATAAACTTCTTGTTTTGGTTAAACCCAAAATTCATAGCCATTTATTTGAGTAAGCTGATTATCATGTGAGTAAAACGAGTTATGTTCATAATTATGCAAACGGAATAATGCCGTCATTATCAAAGTTCATGTTATTATTTTCCGATATCAACGCGTAGGTTTTGTGGCTTCAAAATTGGATATCATTAATTAATTTAGAATAATTTGTGAATTTGGAGAGAGAGTACACCTTCCACTTAACGATACGACATGTTTTAGGGTAATCGAAGATCACCTAAGTCTATCATTTCCATTTGCGTACCAGGCTTTTAATCTTTCTTGACATTTGTGTTACTTATAGCGTAAATACGACTCGATCTTTAAAACGTGACTGAGACACAGCTTTTTCTTTGTATATTTGAATTTGTTCACCTGGTGATGGCTTGTTGCTAAGAAAAATGACACTGTAATGATGCTGTACATTATTTGCTTCTGCTTTATTTGCGTACACAAAGAATCTTATAAATAAAATCTTGTTTACAGGTTTAACGATATGCTGCCTCATACTGAACGCACAGTCACAGTCCTTTTTTCAAAACAATCCAGTGCTAGCTAAGTTCTTAAACCCAGATCGAATATATTTCAATGATAATTTTTCACTAGTGCAACCACTATCACGACCAGCTACAAGTCAAGTCGACGATGATGCTATCAGACAAATATTTGGGCCTAAACCAACAGAAAACCCGAAAAAGAAGCCTGCTACTTCAGTTGAGATCGAAAAGAGTAATGAGATAGGTTACAGTACGAGTGTGGAAAGAGTAACCAATAGGAATGAGCCAGTTAGGAATGTGCCAATCAGGAATGTGGAAAGCCAGCAGACGTATACACCGGCGCCTAATAGGCAGACATCGGAACAAGTTGTGGACAGACAAGTGGGAACTCAGCAGGCATCAAGGAGGCAGACTACAGTGCCACAGCCCTCACCTGACACCCGCCCGCAAAGTTCAATGAGTCTGCCGGAGCCGCCACCGGTTTCTGGATCAGGTTTCAACAGTTTATTGTACTCTGTCACCAACTTTGGAATTACTTTGTTAAAGGTAAGAGTTGTTGTAAAATGTTAATGACTTTTGAGTGCAATAACATCTACCAGTGAAATATTAAATACATATCGTGTATGAAGTAAGATTTCGTGTGTCTTATACGGAGTCCATTGGAGACATATTTTGGACTTTGTTGAATCAAGAAAATCGAAATGTACTTTTTTATGTTAAATGCCGCTCATATATTTTAATATTAATAAATAATTTTCCTTGTAAACTTTGATCTCCTACAGTGCCATAAGGTTATCGATTCTGTTGTAACAATTGCAGAATGTGAACGCTGTCCAGCCAGGTAATGTGGTACTATCACCATTCTCTATAACTACCCTACTGGCGTTGTTACAACAAGGTGCCCTCGGACAGACTCAGGAACAGATCACTGCAGCTCTTCAAATGACATCTGTGAATTCCGCGTCAGCTTACTCCAAAATTTCCCAGGATATTAAAGTAAGTAACTATATTGTATCTTCTCTTTAAATGTACTGGAAGAGGTAGCGACAGAAAATTTCCTTCAAAGTTTTTTTTTAATTTTAGACCCTTTTGCGGTTTTAGGGAGATACGGTAGATGCACTGTATTTGTTTGATGTAGTTTAAAAAAAGGTGACGGGTGTCAGTATTTAATTGCCTCATCTACTTTCCTTATAGATATTGTTCTCTAAATTGATACTAAACATATTTTATTTTATTAGAATAAATGAAATTATGAATAAACAAGTGAAATAAAAAAAAACCACGAATATTTTTTCCAGAAACGCAGCTCCCGCAACATCTTGAAGACTGGCAACAGTATCTTCATAGCTAACGGCTTCTCTATCAACCCTGACTTCAAGACGGTTGCCCAGAACAGCTTTGACAGTGACGTCACACCTCTGAGTTATAACAGACCGGAGATGGCAGCGCAGGAGATCAACGGCTGGGTGGCTTCGAAGACAGAAAACAAGATTACCAAGCTTATTTCACCAGGTAAGGAAATTTGTCTACAAAAACTGGAGTTAGAAAAAAAATAACCGACGTCATTGATTTTTATACAGCCGAGATGCAAAACTTTTGGGTGTAAAATTGGTTTATAGGCAAGTAAAGTCGTACCTGCTAGGACAGTAATCGTAGCTAGAATTTAATCTATGAGTAAATAGTAAATACTTATTTAAACCTCGTGGGTTCATCTAGTTTTATATCACAAAAAATAAAACAAAACATTTAATTAGACGTAGGAAGGGATTAACCGGTAATCTCTTAAAAAAACATAATTGTAGGAAACACATGACTATAGCTTTATTGTTATTCACATAATTAACGATAAATAATTGACTCACATTGTGTTCTGTAACCAAATACGCTTTGTAGTACTATATTTTATGTTTCTCTATATGTCCCATTCCCTATACAATAAGTGCTCAATCATGTAAAAAATATTTTACCAAGCGCATATTCTGTAAATTACCCTTTAGATACATAATTTTCAGTTCAGAACGAAATACTCTTTATACTAATGCCATCAAAAAATTATGAAACACTACTAATTAACCAAAAATTTTTAAACTTTTCAGATACTCTCTCGTCATCAACTCAGATGGTCCTTGTGAACGCTGTCTACTTCAAGGGACTCTGGGAAATCCCATTCAGACCAGAATCGACCATTGGCCGGAATTTCCACCTTAGTAACGGTCAGATCAAAACTGCTCAGTTCATGCGAATGAGAAAGCTGTTTAGGTCCGGTAGGGATCCGGCTACTAATGCTAAGATTGTTGTTCTGCCGTTTGAGGTAAGATACCAACTTTAAGTTAAAAAGTATTGCTTTACTCGTACTTTTCATCATCGATAAATAAAATAACGCTGTTATTTATAAAGAGTTGTAAAGAAAAAAGGACAAACTTGATGCTATCTAAAACAGCTTTTAGACGAATGCATGTCTGTTCTACATTTTGAATCCTAAAAATGTCTCCCATTTTACATTTATGGCTTTGACAATTTCTTCTGAATTATATTTAATTACTTCAACGGCTGTTACTGAAGTAAGTTTTTTGACGTCAATTTCCTTTACGTTTTCAGCGTGAAGAATATTACCTGATGATGATTCTGCCATCAGAGCTAGTGGGAATGCAAAGTACTCTGCAGCACATGACAGATGCCAGGCTATTGAGCTATCTCAGTTTTCCTCCTTTGGACACAGAAATAGAAATACCTAAGTTCACAGTCCGAGCCGACACGAATTTGAATACGATTTTGAGAACGGTAAGTGTTTAAAGAATTGTTTTTAAATCATTTTTTTTTCGGCATTCTATACCAACATCACATGGAAGAATGATTTCAAGAAATTTTAACATTAATAACCAGGTCAATGAAACAACAAGTAGAGATTTTGTTTCTTTTTTCCTGCCTCTGACATTTGGGGTGAGCAAGCTTAATTTATCACAAAAACTATCTTCTACAGATAAAACCTGTTTCCCATTGGCGCCTAATCAATCAATCTTTTAGATACAGTTAGACGCCCGAATAACCTATTCGTCTTAATCGTTTTTTATCTAGGTTCAATGTACTTCGAGTAACCTAACAACTGATAAGTAAATGAATAATTGTAACTCTTTAAAATATTTAAAACACGCATTTATCGGGTCAATCTCAGGTGGTAGTCAAGTAGAATATATAATATGTACCTAAATACTGTCATAATTTAAGTAAACTCGTCGGTGACGCGCGAGCGACCTTTTACATAACTGAGATTTTTGTCAAGCGTTTTCCTTATAGTAGTGGGCATCTCGTGATCATTTGTTGTGTAGTATGTTTTATAATTTGAACAAGACAATGATATTACAAAGTAATAACCTTCCATTTAATTATTTGATTACGTTCTAATAGAATGTTTAAAGAATCTATTCAATCTAGACTCGGTATGTGCCTGCGCAGGGTTAAAAAAATGAGTACTTAATGTCAGTAATACTTCCTATCCTTCCTCTATTTTGTCAAACGTTTGCTATATTTATATTTACGTTTCAGATGGGCATCACCAAAATGTTCGGGCCATATTCTGAGCTCAACAGACTGGGAATGTACCGCGCTTACTCTCCACAAATCTCTTCGGCAGTACATTCAGCTGTCTTCTCTATTGACGAACAAGGAGGTTCGGCAGCAGCCGCCACAGCATTCGCAGCTGTGGCACTGTCTTATGATGAACCTTCTGCAGTATTCAAAGCCGACAGGCCTTTCATAGCAATCCTCTGGGATGCAAAAACCTCTCTACCCATATTCATGACTAAAATAGAAGATCCCCAAGTGTAATTTGGGAGACTTAATTTATAATACTCAGTTACAGAATAATTTAAGGACTGGCATCTAGACTATGTAATACAAACATAATAATAAAATAATAATTATATTTAAGATGATTTAAATCTAGTCTAATGTGTACTTAGTCTATAATATTAAAATACAGAATACGAGTCATCTTTTTGATTTCTTAAATATGTTGATGAACCAGTCGTCGGCGAATATCCTGAATTTGTTTGTGTAGTAGGATTCTACTTCTTGAAGGGATATTCCTTCTGTTTCTGGTAAGAAGAAGTATAAGTAGATGGTGCCGATGAATGAGAAGGCAGCGTATGTGGCGAAGGCACCTGACAGCCTGAAGTTCAGCTCCAGATCTATGAGAGTCTTGGATCCTAGGAACATCACCACGTAGTTCCAAGCTGCTGATGCACCTTGGGCCGATGCACGGCTCCTGAAACATAATGTTATAAGTATTAATCAGGCTCGCTTGGATGAGCATAAGAGCATTTCAATATCTGATATGACACGAAAGCCAGTAAATCTAAATTAACAGTAATTTAGTTTTGTTTTGGTATAAATACGCTAGCCTATTCGCTGTTATTCTAAATCAATCATTTATATAATCTTTTACTTTACCATCGACAAAAACTAAAAAAAAAACACTCACCTGAAAGGAAACACCTCTCCAAGGATAACCCAAGACACATTGAATCCATTGAATATCGTCAACAAATAAAATAACACCAACGGAACCACACTCTTCTCTTGAGGGAAAGTGCTCGGATCGTACGAGAACACACTGTCAGATAGATGGTAGTTCGCGTAAACACTAAGAGCGGCACAGCTGACGGCTGATCCGAACATGGCTGAGATCCCCAGCTTGCGCTTACCGAGGAACTTTATGACACCAATGACGACTATACTTGACAGTAATGTGATGACGCCGACCATTACCTGAAAGTTAGAAATTGATTTTTATATCATAGAAACTGGAGTGTGTTCTAGCCTAGCCTTGTTGCTAACAATATAGTGGTATGTTTTGAGGCAGGTAGTTAATTTGAAATAAGGTTTTTATACCCAATAAGTAAGTTCAATGTTATGTATTTTTTCAACAAATTACTACTTATATGCTTAAAACACTATCATCATCATCATCAGCCTATCACAGACCACTGCTAGACATAGGCCTCTCCAAGTGCACGCTACTGAAATTTGTTTTAGCAACTTGCATCCAACTCCTACCAGTCGTCTTTCTTTACTTCTTTTTTAGAATAAAAAAATGTAAACAAATGCCTTTAATTGGACAAAAAGTAGGTGTGTTAATACTTACAACAATATTATTGCTATCATCTGCCATACCAAACGCGGAGCAAACGTTGACCATGTTAGGTTTGACCGGGGTGAGGCCGCTCATGACAACGAATGTGAAGTACAGCATGGTCAGCAACAATGGCCGGAGAGTTTCCTTACACAACATGATGATGTTGAACTTCACGAAGAATCTGCAAATATTAGACAGAAGTTAAGTTTTTAGAAGACTAATAGATAGACAACGCAGAAAAAGATCTTATAGACAAATATCATAATATTTGGGCTAAATTGAAAATATTTTTATTTTGTGCCTTTTTTGCTTAGTTTTTTACTTCCTCGTTGTTGTAGTATGTGACGCATTGTTAGTTTATTTTGTTAGTTGCTCTCTAAAGCATCAGGTTACCTTTTAAAAACATTCATCTTGTCATGATCGCAGTCCGTGTCCGGCTTGCTTTCCTTCCAGCATATGGCACATCCATCAAGACTCTTGGAGTAGATCACGAGCTTGTCAAACTCCTCTCTCACATTCTCTTTGGTGGTCCAACCACGGAGGTAGCATAGAGACTTGAGAGCGTCTTCTTCACGTCCTTGTGATAACAGCCACACTGGTGTGTCAGGGACCTAATAAAAAAAAATGTTGTAAAAATATAA
Source organism: Chrysodeixis includens (assembly GCA_941860345.1). Lineage (NCBI taxonomy): Eukaryota > Metazoa > Arthropoda > Insecta > Lepidoptera > Noctuidae > Chrysodeixis > Chrysodeixis includens. The sequence continues at coordinate 6,410,342 of OW796113.1, read as the reverse complement.
TGCCTTGCAAAATAGCAATAGTTTTAAAACTGAATTTATTTCTGCGACATATACTTAATTATTAAATGCATATTTGCTTTGATTTGATTGATCAATTGGTTAAGCATATAATTACTTTTCAAGAAAGGACAAACTAATATTTTCAAGGTAAAATTGTTGCTTGTTTATTTTAAAATTCCGGATAAAAGTTCATAAAATTTTGTGAGGGTGTGGCAAACAGACAAAATTTTATCTTTGGGTAACACTGCAGGATATGGCTAGTTCATCATGTGGAGAAGAGAACATCATTAAAAAATTGTAATGAAAGTTATACTCACAACACCAATTACAACCAGACACATAGCAGTGAATGGTATAGCAAGACTTATCATAGCAGCAGTTTGCCATGTCACAACGGAGCCCAGGAAATACATTCCTGATATGCCGATGGAGAGAAACAGCTGCGTGACCGTGCATAGAGACCCACGTATTGATGGTTCACTGGAAAACAAATGAAATTTGGTTAAGTTTGGTTAGTAATATACCACATAATGTTCCAGTCAGAGTTGCGTAGAGTATACCCGAGCGATTCCGAAACTCTGGTTTAGGCAGTAGATGGGGCCCGGAGTGTTTTCAGAAATTGGGGTCTGGCGTATCCCTAGACTGTGCCTTCAGCGTGGATTGAAGTCATTAATATAATGTTCCGCACAGTATTCACACAACGCCGTCTGGTCTCAAATTAAGTATACACGAGTTACTTGTATTGTGAGTACTAGATAACTGATAAACCACTAAATATTTCTAGATACATACGTATTATACATAAATTACCCTCAGAAACAGAACAAATGATCGTACTCATAACACAAACGCTTGTCCTGGGTGGTAATCGAACCACGATCTCCGTCAGTCAGGGCCAACAAACACGCCACTAGACCAACAGGTCCGTCTAGCCCATTACCTTTCCCCTAGATAAAAAGAAAAGTTGGTTTATTGCTCTAGCAACGTAACTCAAAAACAGGGATCAGAAACCACTAATTAATTCCTCATTGCCTTGGTTAAAACTGTTCAGGATTTGACTGAAGGTCTGATCAGTTTTGAATATTAATTTGGAAGGCTTTATTGTTTTGATTTGGTGCTAAAGATCTCATAATAGATCACGATTGTTTGATATAAACTACCATGCATGGACTAACAGATGTCATCAAGGTATTTAACACCTGCATAATATATCTGTTTCATTATAACAAATTACATTGCTAGTAGCCGCCGCAAGGCGTTGACGTCTTGTACTCTATTCCAAAACTGTAATAGTACGACTTTAAGTCGTAGCGGTATGCCACTTGATTTTGATATTGATTAGTAGGTAAAAAACGTATTGCTAAAATGGTACAAAATTTACTCAATCTCCAGAACACCATTATCTTCTTGCCCTCAACCCATTTTATAAGTAAAAACGTGTTTTTTTCCATTCTACAGACGTCACGTAAATCGTCAGATCACCAACTCACCTGATTTCTCCAACATAGGAGTTGATAGGTGCTTCCATGATTCCTGTTCCGATGCCAAGCAGAGCATTCGCAATGAACAGCACGGGCACATTCCATGCGAAGTACATGAGAATCCATGCGATGACGTGCGGTATGTTCACCAGAAACGTTGCTTTCTTCCTACCAATATGATCCACTAGAGGTCCTGATAGAAGTGCCCCGAACGGTTGTGTGAGGAATGATAGACTTCCTGAAAACATAGGTTTGGAGATCATAGATTGTCTTTACTTGTTGTAGTTGAAAGTTAAAAGTTAATGAAATTAAAAGTTACCTTACACAAGAACAAAGAACGTTAAATAAAGTATCTGTATCATTTTAATGTAAAGTAAACCACAGTGTGTTAAATTAACAGCCGTGTGCAGTGTAGGTTGACGGTTGATGGTTGGTGACGTTGTCAGCCTTAGGTGTACAACTATTTGTGTGTATACTGCCTTTGTCAGTTTGTAGTTTAAGAGTCTTAGTATTAAAAGTGTCGTACTTGCATACAACTAAAAGTTTGTTTGAGAAGGTTTATAACGTAAATCTTACCAAACCATGAAGCCTGAGTATCAGTCAGCGACAGTTCACCGGGAGAGTTGAGTAGTTCAGGAATAACTATTGTAGCAAAACTAACTGCCATTCCCAGGTCGAGGAGAAGCAGGTTCGGAGCCATACTCGCTAATAGCTGAAATAATTATTTTGTTTATTTTATTACAAAGATTATTTTTTTATCTAGACTTAAATGAGTTAAAAGGTAACTCTTATAACCTGAGAGGCAGTTTATTGTAAAAGCGAATACTAAGTCCTAGAAATGAGTTGTGAACCCTGTTTAATCGGTGTGAAGAGGCACATAATTTATGTTTATTACGTGTATGCGCCATGGATTTCGCTTTTCTTTGTATATAAGTGTAAATTTTGTCAAAATAATATATTGGCCAAAATAAATTGCAATTAGAAACAATAATAAGTGACCCTCCTCGAATAGCAAAATTTCTTGCAAACGCACGCTGTATGAGACAATAAACTTTGTTGAATCCCGCCACTTCATAGTCTTCCACCAGTGTTCAGTTAGACATAATATGATAAGACCTGAATATCATAATTTTATATAAAACAAACTTTATTATAATTCCTTGCCGGAGAGACCTTGCATGTTTTGATGAACAACATTTAATTCATGCTGCCTTCCCGTTGTCGAATCTTGTAGTTTAAACTACAAGAAGATGAGTATAAACTGTTAGTACTGTACTATTACTAATAGATATTATCTATAAATTTAGGTACAATATAAGTACCTATGTTTTGATGCTAACAGTTTAGCAATACGTCCCTTACATATAATTACGAAACTTATTTGTATCTTGGAAGGCCCTGACATAATTGGTGAAATTAACAAAAGAAAGACGAAGAAAACAATAACATTAACTATAATCATTAAATTCCGTATAAGTTACAAAACAACATGTAATTTACGATCTAGATGATATTGAAAGAAGTATAACACCTAAAGAAAAATGATAGTTTAAACAGTTAACTAACTTCGAATAAGTATGTTTCACAATCTATCCTCGATTTCGAATTGGATAATGTTTAACCGCTGCATATGCTGCTACTGCTTACATAAATAGTGCAATATCTTTTTTATAAAGTTAGATAAAAATAGATAGTCGCCGATCCTCAAACTTACTGAATGCGTAGGTAATACAAAATTTCATGAGTATTGGTCCAGCCGTTTCAGAGGAGTACGGTAACTAACATTGTGATACGGGAATTTTATATAAGCACAAAAACAATATTATAATTACATATTACATTCAAATTAAATAAATTAACACTGTAATTTAATTGTTATAACGTACAAAAAGCCTCGTAAATTATTTCTTTCATACAGAAGTACAAAAAAGCTAGCGTAAAAAGTATAATTACGACGTCCCAGCTATAATAGGTAAGTATAATGTTATGCCTCTATTCTTAGGCAGATATTGTTAGGCGTGCACGTTTTTGCTAAAGAGTCAGGGCAATGATATCTAATTAGTTGAAGCCTATTTACTGGCATTGTATTCAAGTATACAGCATAATATGGTACCATGTAAGAACAACAATAACTCAGAATTTGAATAGTTCTAGCTGTGTTCAAAATGTACAATCATACATCACCTGTGATTCTGATACTAAACATCAAAAATGGAATAGACTAAATTTTCACGTGCCTCAGTTCCAATGTATATTGGTTATTGATAAAAGTAGCTAATATCCTTTTATAGGATTGAGGTCTGTGTCCTTCAGATTCAATAGTATTCCATACTAACTTAGACCACAGGAGACCACGTGGTAGGCCGAAGTAGAGATGGCGTGATGATCTTGATAGTCACATGAAAGAATGGACTACGCTTGCCATTGACAGAGAGGAATAGAAAGATAAGAAGGCCCAGCTGTGGGACCATAATAATATTATAGACTTATAAACTAAGTTTCATGAAAGTTGACGAAGTGGATTTCAGACATTCAGATTACAGTATGTTTTAATTTCATATACCCATGAAATCCTGAAATGCTTTGGTATTGAAAAGTCAAAAGTCACGTTTTATTTAGGCGGTGTCTGAAAAGGATTTTAGTTCCGACATAACGCTTCCATGATCACACAGTTGCACGTGAGGACCAACAGAGCGTAACATAAAGCATGGCATATCATAATTATCACGTTTTTTTGGGTTTTATAGAAAAATTAAACACCTAATTAATTATTTTGAATATTCCACTATTTTGTCTCGTAAAAAATAGCAGGATCAGATCCGTGTAGCTTTATACGTTTCTTCGTAACATTTGCGAAAAAAAGTTTAAACTGCTATATCGTATATTCCAAGAAGGTTAATAGTTTTGTCGCGTTAACCGAAATTTACGCAGGCGTATTCGCAGACGAAAGTAGATTAACACATATTTTAAAATAGGCTTTAGCATACCTATTTATTACTTAGCAGTTTTATTAACTATCTCTATTTAATAAAATAAAGCAATGAGTTAGTCAATCAGGTTGTCATTAGTGCGTAAAACAAAACTGTTGGAAAAACTAATAAAGTTGACGGAAATTAACTAAAAGAAGATAAACGTGACATTGAACTTGTAAGTAAAACCTTTTTTTCGGAGACACCTTGGCTGATACAAGTGCCTAGCATTGAGTGAACTAAGGACAGAAAACCTTTTTTTATTTCATAAATGATTTGCTAACTGATAAAATCTTTATCAATGATTTTATTTGTATGATTAAATGCCTTACCAAATTATTAAATTGGGTATTTGACCGACCTGGGTACTTAAAAAAATTAATTATAGTTTGGCCACAACAGCTGTACCGCGCCTTAGGTATGCGCGGTGAGGTGGGGGCCGGGAAAAAAAGTGCACGAGTTCACATGAGATTGATTTTGTCGGATAGATCTTACGATATCAGTTTACTGTTCTACAAGCACGACAATATTAAATTATTTAATTAAGGTTAATTAGTTAATTTGAAATAAATAACATAAGAATACCTAAATATTTCACTTCGTTTAACTACATATTATGTATTTTACTTATTTAATTAAATATTAATGAAATATAGTCAGATTTAACTGAGTTTATTTTAAATTAGGACTTGGTTTACTAAAAAAAATAATTTATTGAATGCCGTAAACAATTTATTCAATATGTCTTAACATTACGAGATATCGCATGAACCATTTTTAAATATGAATCTCATGTGTTTCTGACATAGACAGTTCGATCTGAATTTGAATTTGAATTCGAATTTGACACTAGCGAACAGACAAATCGCATTGGCCGATGCTCCCCCCGTCTCGCCCCGCGCCTTCCTAAGGCGCGGTACAGCGGTAATGGTCAAACTATAGTCAGATTCGTTTCCAAAAATAATTTGGACAATATACAATTTGTTATTAAAACTACACATACAGTATAATATATGTTGACATTATGTTGCTACTGGGAACGAATGTCATATTTACAGTGCATTGTACACATAATACTTGCGTCTCAGTCAAGGTTACTGAAGATCATGGGCAGCTGTGCCTATGTAATGCTCGTCATAAACCCTATTATGTAATCTCAAAAATAAAACAGAAAAACTCTAGTCAAATTAAGGTTTTTTTTAGATCATACAAAAAGAAATTCCACCAAAATAGCTCTGCTTTAGTGGAATTTCTTTTAGAGCATACTGTGTTAGTCAACGGAGCTTAAATTAAGGTTCTTGCGCCGTGAGCGACGATTATTATTTAAGTAATGATATAACAATGTATGATAGAAACTATGAAACTACACTTAACAAACAGCAAGAATTTGAATCATTATTGTTTCCTGTGGATTATATTTATTACACAATATTAGCTATTTTTTCTGCTAAAAAATGTATTGAGAAAATAAAATATGAACGTAAAAGAGTCGTTAATACTTACTTGAGCGGTTATTGATTTTATCCTGCTGCTAGGCACAGGCGTCACTGCCTTCATTTCTGTGATTTTGTACACCATTTTTAATAACTATATTATTTTAATTTAATTCAATTTATCGCATCAGTAAATTCTCCGAGAGCGAATTTTCGGATCACAAAACACGCCAGCCTTCCACAGGCTGAGCTAGTAAAATGGTACAGATATAACGAATCACGCGACAAACCAACTGCTAATATATCTCTTATTGTATTAAAAACACGTGGATATTAACATGTTTTTAATTGTACAGTTGTCCGCATGAATGAGTGTCAACAAATCAAACTAGATTGCAAAATATTTATAAACCGTTATTGAAAGCAGCACAGATGGCATTTGTTTTCAAATCGCATAGGAATTCAATTGATGCTATCGTCTGTACATTTGGCAGATCTTTTCCATAATGTTTGCAAAGTTAAGATAACATAATGGTATTACAATGACCCCTGTGTATCATCTTTGTGCAGTGTTGGGCTAGGTTTGAATGGACACGGTTCTATTGGTAAAAACGTTTGGGCCATTAGAACGTGAACGTCATAAACGTGACAAGTAATCAGTTAGTTCCACGTGTGGTCAATGGAAAATGTGGGAAATGAGAATCAGGAATAACAAAGTAATGCAGACACTCTGAAGGTCGACGTATAAAAGCTGTCTATTGTTTGAAATTGTAATCCCCTGTATGCGATAGCATATGCCTCGGTGTTACATTACATACTTTTAATAAGAAGAGATCTTAAATAACATGAATCTGAAAGAATGATGAACGCTTATCGACCAGAGGAGTGATATTTGTTTTTTCGAGGAAAACAGTCAATTTGTGTTAGAAAATGGAACAAACTTCTCATTAACTAATTAAAATTTGCATAAGTAGACCATTTTATTCCCAGAGAAGTCTATTGCTTTCTTTGAGAAATTAGTTTGTTTCCATAAATGACATGACATGAATTAAAAACCTAACCCAAGCTTTGTCGAAGCTCTTTTTTGTATGAATTATATTTTCCTTCCTAGTTACATTATCACAATTTAAATAATTATGACGTATATTTCTAACTAAACCTAATTTATCTTTTAGTTAAACAAGAATATTAGGTGTAAAACAGTATAAAGTGTACTACAGCGTCGAATGTTTATTATATTTGATATTTTTACCAGAAAGACCTCAAAAGGGTCATTCATCAGGACTTTTATAAGGTCTTTGTTATAAGGTCGTCCTTTCCTTAATTTCGTTTTACCTTATTTGTCATAACGTCAGGTTTTTAATTGTAAAAGGTTTGTTGTAAGCGTATAAGGGTCACATATAGCTCGTATTACTTGTTCATGTGTAACTTTCTATCAATATAATATTTTAATACAATCCATCGGTTTAGGTCCAATGGTTTAGGTCTAAACGCGTACCAAACCAACATATTCGCGTTCAAATTTATAAGTTAGGATGTAACAAACAAAGTACGTAATTAAATTCAAAGGTGAAAGTTTAATAAGTCTAAAATATACTTATCGTGTTTCCTTTTCATTGAAAACCTTGACCTTGGCCTTAATATGCTTACTGTAATATCACTAGGTACTAAGAAACTGGTTTTGAGATAACAACGGATAAAAATTCAACGCACTTTTAACCAAAATAATTATATTATTAAACAAATTCACTTTATCTATGTTTCATTCAAACATTATGGGTATTTATAGTCTTGAATTTGCATTACGATTGATATAAACAATTAGCGACTTTTTCCTAAAACATTCTATCGATTAAAAAATTGCATTAGAATCGTGGGTTTACTTATTCTATTACGACGACGCACGGGTTTTAGTCGGGTTGAAATGGTTTGTTGTCCTAACCCTTGCTGTACAACTTCATGACAAAAAAAAACCCATGATAACAAACAAATAAGACGATGTCATCAGAATTTTAATAAACCGCAAACCTACCCAAAAAATACCCTCACTTTCGTAAACTGTTTTACAAAGTTTACATAAGAATAGCCTTTTGTTGGCTAACTGAATTGTTGTCACGTGTAAGAGGCTCAAGGAGTAAATAATATAGTTCGCAAACATAAGAACTTCATGCTATCAAACTAAAAATAAACAGTGTTCAGCTCTTTGTCTCCAAGTAAATTACATTCGTTAATAGATGCAACATAAGTAACAACTAAAGAAACAATGTAGTAAGCTACGAAGTCAATTTTGTTTATAACTAAAAAGTAAGAGCAGTAAATATTTTATGATTCAGTAAAATATTTACAGTCGACGGCTAACCGCTGCACGCTGAAAACAATACCAGGAACAATGTTAAAATAAAATGTGTTTATTAATTTTACTGGGTAAGAAATGTACAGAAATTATCTTTTTTCGTTAAATTGTCATCATATCGACCTATTGCCGTTCACTGCTAAACCTAGGCCTCTCCGTGAAAAGCGCCAACGACTTTTTATGAAACAGTTCGCTATTCATTTGTCATCTCATTAACTAATTTATTGTCATGTAATCTATTGGACATTGTAGTCTACAATGTGCAATACAACTCAATCTACAATTTGTAAACAAGCGAAATCCTCAGATCTTTGCAGATCGTAATAATAAAATCTAGATATTTTGAAAGCCATATGAAAGATCTTCATAGAAATGCTTTCAACTCTGACGAGACAAGAAATTACCAAGCATAAAAGTAAGCTTACTCCAGTTAGTTTAAGAAAAAAATAGTAATACTTGCCCACTTAAAAAATCTCAAGCCATCCGTATCACGTGTAAAATACAGTTTTGTTTGTATAATAGTACCTATTATAATATTTACAAGTCCACACATATTTAGTTAATACAAATGTTACAGACAATTAACAAAAAGCGTTACATATGTTATAATTACCAAGTCATGACGCAAATGCTTTGACAGACAGATATGAATATTTTTACTTATATTTCTAAACTTATTACCGGATTTTCGGTTTTGCTCTGGTGGATATGTCGGCTCACTTCATAAAATGCTCATGTATTTTATGAAATGGTTGCATGATGTGGGCAACTTAGTTTGTTCAGATTTAATGATTGTCTACATTTGTTGACTTTGTTATCTATATTTGTTCTATTATCTATTAAATATTTTATAAAAGCTAAAATAAATCTTTACCATATGCTGGATTTTCATCCTTTCTTAATAATTATTTATTGCAATTTAAGTCTGATTTTTAGAAACATTATTTTTAGATAGTAATATAAAATCAAAAATCACCTTTTTCAGTAAATCATTTTACTATACGATTAAATAATCTTGACTAATCTATAAAGTAGTCGCGCGTTTAGTTGCCCACATTGAGAAACGATTTTCTATCATTGTACTGCCCAAACCATACCATGATGTGGCCAATAGGCACTTACATATTTCATGAAATGCAACCATTGCATAAATTACACGATGATTTCATGAAGTGAGCAAATTTACGATATAACCACGACAGAAATATTACTAAATCTTTTGTGGGTGTCAATGCATTTTCTGGCATTAAGTCAATGAGATGACCGAAGTCATTGACTTTATTTGAAACTTATGAATGTATGTAAACAGAACCTAATTGAAATGTTGACAATTTGTGTATTTTGGTTATAGATGTATCGTTGGTTGAAATGTTTTGGGAGTAGTGATGATTATGGATAAAGGCAGGAAGAAAAATCCCTTAGCGTACCTTTACTAACTGACTAGAAGAGTTAGCACGTGAAAAACTATAGTGTTATATTTATATACTACACGCGATTGGGCTACGTACGTTCTACAAGTCGTAAAACATTTTACTGCACAGTTATTTCCTACATTTATTTAGAAAAATCAGACAAAGGACGAAACAAATGATTTTTGTGATATTGTAATTAATATACTTATTTTTAGTTATTGTAATAATATTTTGTTACAGTTCTAGCAACACCACATTGGACTCAGCAACATTTGACTTACGTAATTATATACTGATTTTATAATATATTTTTAAGGCAATATTTACTCTGTAATGATAACGCCTGTAAAATTTGGTGAGCACAATCATTCTTCTCTTAGGCAGTAAAACGCATGAAGTATTTTTGTAAAAGGATCCTTCGCTCAATTGCAAGCGACCTCAACCAGTCATTTACCTCAAAAATTAACAAGTGAATAATCTGTTTTTTTAATGAACTTATAACTGTAAATATCTTATTAAAGTTCTCACACGTTAAATTAACTTTTATATTATTATACAAGGTAAAAATAAATCTGAATGTAATTGTTGTTTTTCGTATAGCCGGTGGACTACTGTAAGCTTGCGGCAGTGTGTATCCACGACAATCGCATGGTGTGCGCGACCACTGAAGATGGCTGCAGTCGACGAACGTTCATCGACCAGTGTGACATGTATGAATATAATTGCGATTTTGGAGCAAGTATGTATTCACTATTTATGTATGTATAAGCTACTTAAAGATATTATAATAGTGTTAAAGACCTTTAAACAAATCAAATCAATCATTTATTCAAATTAGGCGACAATGTAGCAGTTTTTGGACGTTAAAATGATCATATACCTATAGCACCCAATCGCCCACCCTTCACCGCTTCCTGTGATTTTGTTACGGTAGAAGAAACGACGTCACAAACTCCCCAGCAGCACGCAGTGTCTTTTTAAATTGTGGCTTTAGGCAATATCCTTTATTATCTTCATGGAATAGCATAATATAATATCTACTTCTGGTCAATTAAGAGGCATACTTAATTTGCGGGTAAGCCCGCGGGTTTGACAAGTGTTTTATGATAATGAAAACTTTCGCAGCAATAAGTTTAAAGTCATAGCAAAATGTAATACTCTCGTAGGTTGTGTTCGCATAACCCGGTGAAATGTTAACTGAATAAACCTGTAAAAGAATCGAGAAATATAGTTTCAGATGCACAATTTATTCCTTTATATAATACATCAAAATATCTAGGAGGATGATTTTACCTTTTACGTACAGAATAAGGATAATTGGAAAAATAAACGTATGTAGATTACTAACTGCACTAAGTAACTTAGCAAACTTTTGTATAGAAATGTATCTAAGTAATTTTCACTAGTTAAGAGATAAATTATGAAGGTTTCTATTTTTGTACATACTAACAATGGAAAATCATGTTCTAAGTGCGTGGTTATGATCTTAATTTATTAAAGCCAGTCAATACTCAAAATTAAAAGTAAGCTTACAGTACAGTTTTAGTTAATCAGCTGATCAAAGATTGTGTAATAGGACTTTTTTTGAGAAATCGCACAGAAGGGGAAGGTATTACATAAAATACAGCCGGACTCCTAAGCACTTTTTACCTTTAATCAGATAAATTAATACCGTTCCGTACTTTGGCGATCTATTTATGAGTTGATTTCGTTCAACTAGAAAAAGTTTTCTATCGAGACTAAACATAAAAAAATATAACTTCTAATGAAATGATACGTGATACTTTGTATATTGTTTGAAATTAATGTTTGGAGTAAAAGAACAGATAAAACTTAATGTTAACATCAAATTAATGTTTTATCTGTATATTTCAGGGCACAGAAAGTACACGGGAGGGCAAACCACACCTTGTACGGGGAAACAAGATTTTCGTTGTAATTAATTTAATATATTATTCATTGTTGTATGTAATAAATTAATTGAGAAATTATATCTGTTTTACTCCAAACATAAATTCCTGATAATTGTATGTAATTCCTGCTTGATTCGTTGCCAAGACCATAACGAAAAGTTATCAACAATAAATTACAAAACGCACAATAGGTGCGCTTTTTCTTTGTTTTAACGAAGTTTTGTAAAGTTTGAAAGATTAATTAATAAATTAATCATAAATTTAGGTAGGTGCCATTTATTCTAATTTATTTTTATGACATTTGAGCAGTTTAATTTAAAATTGCGATCTATTAATCCATTTGCAAATTATCAATCATATCATCCGACCTTAATCAAAAAACTAAACTAATGCATACAATTACAGGTTATCATGAAACCTACACGCTATTTTGTCTAACTTCCGAAATAGAAGTTCCGCAACCAAACCTTGTAGCTACAACGACTTTAATACCGCCGCCTTGTGCAACAGCAGTTACAAAATCTGCAACTAATCCTAATGCACTTGCCACTACTGCGAATTGTTGTGGCAAACAAAATTCATTCAGCGACGAGACATTTCTAAGGACAAGAACGAAGCCAAAGAAACACAAAAGAAACAAAAAATGCAAACCTTGCCAGACAACAACACAAATACCATCACAAGTTAATTATACTCTGCCAGATACTAATCATGTTCGTATTTCCTCAAATAAAATTAACAGATATGACCAAACTGCAACATCCCTACAACAAAATGATTGTGACACCGATGATGTTACCCGATACAATGATACTCATCTAACAAATGGCAAGGAATTAAAATATTACAAACCTTGCGGTAAAAACGAAACAAAAAAGCCTTCAAATGAAATGAACAGAAATGATGGAACTGCAACATCTCTACAATACAATGATTGTGACACAGATGATGTTACTCGATACAACAATACTCATCTTATGAATGACAAGGAATTAAAGAATTACAAACCTTGCAGAACATCTACTATGCAAATACCGTCAAATGAAATTAACAGAAATGAACAACTTGCAACATCTCTTCAAGACAATGATTGTGACAGAGTTGATGTAGCCCGATACAATGATACTCATCTATCGAATGGCAAGGAATTGAAGAATTACAAACCTTGTCCACCCGCTACACAAACACTATCAAATAAAATTAATAGGAATGACGGACCTGCAACATATCTACAACAAAATGGTTGTGATACAGATAATGTAACTCAATACAACAATACTCATTTAGCCAATGGCAAGGAATTAAAGAACTACAAACCTTGTAGGACATCCACTACACAGACACTGTCAAATGAAATAAAAATAAATGATGGAACCGCAAAAGCTCGACAATACAATGATTGTGACACAGACGATGTAACTCGATACAACGATACTCATTTAACGAATGGCAAGGAATTAAAGTACTACAAACCTTGTGGAACACCATCGCAAGGATCATCATATAATAAAAATATTCATGCTTCTTCAAACAAAATTGACTTAAATGAAGTAACTGATGTGTTTCCACACCATCAAAGTCATATCTATACATTACACGATGATAAGCTGATGTCACCAATGTGGTTAACAGGCAGGCCATCAATAAGGACAGACGTATCTCCTACTATACCAATATGGCCGGTTACCTCAAAAACACATATTATTTCACATCCTTTGGCATTACAGCCTTCATCAAAAGACGAAATTTTAAACATTATCGATACATCAGATCAACAAGTACATAAATATCGTCATGAATTTATTTCAATCAAAAAAAACAACACCGTTTTCACACCTCGTCAAGATTTAGGATCTACACATGGTGGATTGCCTCAACAGAAGTCTGAACCATATTTATCTACTATACATTCTAATCATACTTTTAGCACCACTCGTGAACAACATATTGAGTATACTCCTGAATTTACGTCTGGACACCCTGAATATACTCCTGTACAACGTCCAGAATCCACCCCCAGCCATCATTCTGAACATGTTCCTTTTCACTATCCTGAATATTCTCCTGTTCACCATCCGGAATTTACCCCTACACATCATGCTGATAACTCTCCTGTACACCATCTGGAACATACTCCTGAATCTACTTTTAAACATCCTGTATATCTCCATGAACATACTCCCCAGTACCACAATGAATCTACTACTCAATATAATACCACCACGAATACGAAACATTCTCCTACAACGGCGCCCGAATATAGTCCTTTGACTTATCCTCAACCTCCACTTGAATCTCACCATGACTATTCTCATTTCACACCTGAAGAAAGTGGCCATTCATCCTCAACACAGGAAGATGTACATTCGACTTACAGACATCCTGATACGTTTTCTCATCCACAAACCATTTCAACCACCGATAACCCTTCGACGGGATATTATTATTCACAACTACCTCCAAATGAAGGTTATAGCCCTCCTACACATATTCTGCACCTTGACCCATCAACTTACCGTCCTTCATCAACAGTTTCTAATACACCCAAAACTTCAGAATCCCCACCTGAAAAATCTACTGAAACTCAATTTTTGCATGAAGAACCAACTGGAGGTTCGAAAGAAATTTCGAATGATCCCAGCAGTGAGCGTGCTTATGATTATACAAACGGAATTTCAAGTATACCTTTACATGTGAATACCAACGATCCTTCTCATAAAAAATCAAAAGAAACTCAATATGAGCTTTCGCTTCATGACTCAACTGAAATGCATGACAGATCTTCAGATGATTATTTAAGTGCATCTGAAAAGCCTTCCCCTGATAATTTAACTGATTCCCAAGACGCACCGGCTAATCAAATAACTAAAAATCCTCAAAGTGCGCCGGAATATGATGATGAACCTAAACGATCGACAAAAATAAAGAAACTGAATGGAAAAAAAAATAAAAGACGTAAAGGTAGAATGATAAAACTACGTAACGGTACAAAAATAAAAGAAATTTATGGAAGAAAACTAGAAAAACAGAGAGCGGGGGAAATTAATAAACACAACAATACAAGAGTTACAAAGTCAAAACAGCTTACCGGTACAAAAACAAAAAAACGTCATCAAAATAAAAAGAATCATGTGAGAAGATCAAAATTAAAAACTCAGAAGGGTACAAAACAAAAAAAGCAGAAACATAAAAGAAATAAAAACTGGAGACGTAGAAAAAACGCGAAGAAAAGTGGAAAAACAAATCAAAGCTCACTCTTAGCTCACGGAGGACGCATTAAAAAAAAGAAAGCAAAATCTCGCCCTATCTTGAGAAATGAAGCAACAACTCCTTGTTGTGAAAGACCAAAAACTTGGGACACTACAACACGAATAGTGCGAGCTTTTGACTTCACCACACCTGAGGCGACTACTACACCACGAGATTATTACCCCCGGGAAACTGAAACACCATGTAAGCACAAAATATTACTAAAAATCAATGCCTTGGGGCATACTGCTAACTTTTGAATTAAGACTGTTCCATATGTGGAAGCGTGACTGCTAACGACATCTCGTAGAGGGACGTGTCTCCTCCACAACTGTAACTAACTTACTTTAATATGTGGGATAAACCACACGGTAAAAATAAACTTGATTCCTAGTAGATCAGCTTCACTATTTTCTAATGATTACTTAAGTTAACAGCTATCTAAAAGATTTATTTTTTATTTATTTGGCTATATGATTCCTGCTCCACCAATAAAATCAAACAACAGTTTGAAATACGTTATTAAAATAATGTTACTGTACGTAAAAAAAATCCAGAGTTAACGCAGACATGAAAAAAACAGTAATTTTCTATTATGATTTAAATCTAAAGCAGTAAGGTAAACCAACCATTTACAGCGACAGGCAAATTGCTTATATAACTGAATACAGCTATAACAAAAAATGCTTATAATTTTTTTCGTTTCACCTAACAGCAACCACTACAACTACCACCCCATTTTCAACAACTACAACCACAATGACTACAACCACCTCAACTACAACCACCAGAACAACTACTGAAAGTACAACTGAAGCTACAACCACAACTACTTCAACAAGAACCACATGGTGGACGGAACCTTCTATACAAGTTACAACCACAACTACTTCAACCACAACACCAAGACCTTTGACCACAGAAACGACTAGAATCACCCCAGAATATCAACCTATTCCAAAGCAGGATACCACATGGTGGTACCCAACCACGTGTAAAGATAAAAATTGTGAAAGACCTCATACGTGGGAAACTACAAGGAAAAGATATCGAAGAAAATACGGATATCATTAATAATGTATGTACGATGTTTTATACTTGAATACATTAAGCTTATCAATCATATACGCATTTTATTTCGATGCCTACTACTAAAATTCTTCGTAGTAAATAGCAAATTTCCTTCCCTAAGCAAAGCATTGCTTTTTTCGATTCAGTTTTATTTAACAATAAATATTGATTTGTTACAGGATACGTTTTTACAAGCCATTGTGAAATGCACCCATTACCGACACCTCCTGAACTAGACTCTTGTGTAACAACTCCTAAAGAAAGCTCTGATTCGGATTTTCTTGAAAATACAAGTGAATATAGTACAGATGACAGTGATTTATGTGAACCTCCTTGTGAAGTCCCGACTACGTGGGTGACAACTCGGTTGTCAACAACTCAGACTTATAGTGAAACTACTACTACAACTACACCAACAACCACAACTACTACTACCACTACTACTACTACTACTCCTTTGATTACAACGACAACTACTACAACTACAGAAACTCCAACTACCACAACTACGACTACTACAACCACTACCACCACAACGACAACTCCACCGCCACCACCACCACCACCACCGCCACCACCGCCACCGCCACCACCGCCACCACCACCACCACCGCCACCACCACCACCGCCACCATCTACAACCACAACGACAACTACTACTAGTACAACAACTGAATATGTAATTACGGAAACAGAAGCTACTACTACAACTCGAACAACTACAGAGGAAACATACCCGACTGTCTCTGAAGAGATTACAAGTGAAGATACGACAACACGTATATACACACCACCTGTCACTCCTGGTACTCGCTCACATCTATGTGGGGATCTAAGGTGTGAGAGACCCATTTCATGGGCCACTACACCCAAAAGGCTCTTTAGTAGAGCTTGGAGAAGGCATCAATTACGACAGCAACGATACTTAGCTAGAAGAAGGCCTAAAGTAGAAACCAATTTGGGCCGAGGACGTCAATTATTTTGATTAAACCAGTTTATTAATAACATTTCTTTTATTGATACCCACCCACATTCGGTACCTCAGGCATCAGGGCTGGCATTTGTAGGAGACCGCGACGGCAAAGGGCACCATATTTAAGGTCCCCTAAGCAGCATACCCTCAATACAGTTTGTTTAAGCAAAAGAATAACACTGAATATTTATTTCATCATATAGGCAACAGTCGACACAATATTGTTTGTAACCCTGACGCCGACCCGTCAAACATTATAATAATTTCAATGATGTAAATGAATATTGATTTAAAAAAGTAATTAAATTAAAAAGGTAATTTTGAATATTTTTTTGCAGGATTTGATATTTGCTCATGCGATATCGAGAAAAATGAGGTGACAGAAGAAACGCAAGTGCCTTCAAAAACGCAAGCACCTTCAAAAACGCAAGCACCTTCAATAGACGTAACTAGATCAACAAAGCAATGTTTGAGACCATGCTCCTGGATCACAACAGTCAAAGGAGAAACTAGAGACTTCTTCAGAATTATAGAAGACAACATAGCAGGATAAAAGTTGATGTTTTAAATTAATTTTTGCTTAATTTATAGAATGACATTGTCTCCCAACGACAAAATTATTTTATAGAGAAGTTAATATGAAAACCACTTACGACTGTCAAATATAAATAATAGTTTTTTTTATATGAACGATGATAAATTTGGATTGATTGCTAGATGAAGAAATCATAAAAATACAAAACATTCAAGCTTTTTATTATTCCAAGAGTTTGTTTGATGTTTCAGGGCATTTTATTATTCCATGAGCTAGCATAAGCGTTTGTTCGACGTTTCACGAATTAGATTTTATCAATATTAGAAGTAAATATACTACCTTTCGAAGCAAATAAAATAAAAAGATAAGACATTATATTATTATTTATATTCATCAATACAAATATCTCATAAAAAAAACATCAGAAAGATTCAGTTTCATACAAGTCATACAAAAAATAAACGGTATAAATGTTAGTAAGATCTTTAAACAATCTCATTGCCTTTATAATTAATATTATATCTACATATTCTACATCAACTACTTGGTCTGTCTTATTTACCATAAGTCGAATTACTCGTACTTACAAAAAATCTACTTAGCTACGATACTACTTTAAGAGATAAATTACAGCATCTAAAAAGTAGGTACCTTAATACTGCGATTTCGCCACCTAAAATGTACAGGAATGAAAATGGAAAGTTTTCGACATATTTTTGATTTCGACATAACATACATAATATAATAACATTTATATACCAAAATAAAGTCATGTTAACAATTTTAATGTCACTACCTCAAGTTTTTTGAATTCACATAATTGATTACTATATACATAATGTACATGGTATATGGATGGATCCTAAGGATTGTTAACATCTTCTACAAAAAAAACTTTACGTATATAAATCACATGCCCAGTATTAGTGTTTTGAGCAACTCAATATTTTTTCCAATAAATTCTATACTATTCATTACAAAAATTTCGTATACGATTCAAGATCTATCAAATCCCAGATCCTCAAATTCAAGTGTTAGTTTTGACTAGCATCAATTTATTTGCTTCAGCGTCTGTGCTCGTCTTTTTCTTAAAGGCGTTGATGAGGAAATCGTTGGCGAATATTCTTCGATTGCTTTTGTAGTAAGCTTCTATTTCTGCGAGGGTTTTCTGTTCAGTCTCTGGTAGGAAGAGGTAGAGATAGAGGGTGCCGATGAAGCCGATGATGCCGTAGAGCGCGAAGGTGCCGCTGAGGTGGAAGGCGTACTCGATGTTGTAGTTGGTCTTGGCGGCTAAGAAGAAGATGATGTAGCTGGCGGCCGCCGCCATGGCTGTGGCGATGCCGCGACTCCTGGGGAACAGGAGTGAAGTTTGTAAGTGTATATGAATTAGTGTAATAGAGAATTTATGATAGAATAATCTATGTGTGTAGAATTTTTATCTTAACTTCAATAGTTAAGCTCAACTCAATAATCTATAAATATGTTAATTAGTAGATATATTATGTAAGTTTAGTTTTAAATGTAACTAGACTTAAAACTAAACTAAATAGTCAAATGAGTTGAGTAACTAGAGTTCGACAAGCGTCCGTGACGCAACTTAAGCTCAAGATTAAAGACTCTGTTTGGGTTCGAAACTCGTCGGGCTATCCAGATATATACGGGTGAATAAACTGTTATCATATAATTACAATTTTAGTAACATTGATACACGAAATTTACAGAGATCTATAGAAAAGCTTATCCTATGTCAAGAAACCAAAAAGTTAAACATCTAGTCTAGTGGTCACTAATGACAATTCAAATTAAATAACAAAAATAATTTACCTGAACGGAAACACTTCAGACAAAAGCACCCAAGGTATTCCGAGAGCATTGAAACATATGCTCAATAGGAATAACACCACAGGCAACACAGCTTTATCTTCGGGGAAGGTACTAGGTTCGTAGGAGAAGACGGTTGTAGGAAGACTGGTGCGGGCGTAGATACTGAGGGCGATGCTGCAGCAGGCGGTAGCAAACATGGAACCGATGACCAACTTCCTCTTACCGATGAGTTTCACGATCACAGCGGATAATAGACTCATGACGATGAATATTGCGCCGACGAAGACCTGAAATGGAGAAATGGTATGTATTTTAAAGCTCTGATATGACTATAAACAAATCTGTTACGAATGATAAAATAATTATTTTTCTTTTTGGGATGAAAGGTTTTGAATTACAAATTAGGTCTTTGCTTTTCCTTATAAAAGTAGGACAGGCAGGATAGAGGTATTGGACACTAAGATTTGGTGGAATCCTTATTTTTAAAGTTCAATACTTAAACAGCGCAACAACTCTGCTGGTAAGATTAAGTAATTAGTAAATAAACAATAAGCTACTTACAACGATTGATTTGGGATTATATTTCATTCCTAAAGCCTTGCATACATTCACCATATTAGGTCTGACTGGCATCGCTCCGCTCGTGGTATGAAAGAAGAAATACGCCAGAACCAGTAAGAAAGGTTTCATGGTCTCCTTAACAAAGAATATGTGCTTAATCTTTAACAATGTCTTCTTCAAAGTGTTCTTATTGTAATGTTCACAAGGTTCAATGGTTTTCCCTTCTTTGGCACATAGAACACATTGGCGTAGTTCTTCGTAATATTCTTTGAGTTCATCAAATTCTTGTTTGACGTCCTCGGGTTGAGCCCAACCTCTTAAACGGCAGAGGGAATCTAAAGCCTCTTTTTGTCGGCCCTTTGATAACAGCCATATAGGAGTCTCGGGAACCTGAAATAAAATTAAGTTTAAAGGTCATTAAGGGTAAAGTCAATTGTCTGTGTAATGATTAGTATGGATGAATAGTCGTAATATTTGAAAATCACGAACGACGTTAACTCGTCTACGGAAGTAATTATTAGAGTCTAGGCCGTTAAAAAAGTTTATTTCAATAAAAAAAGGTTACCAGAGCTTATAGTTTATTTTTAGCATCGACATTAAACGGACAAAAAGTTCATTTAATGATAGTGTATGAAAATTCGTCAATTTTAAGGAGTAACATTTTATAAATGGAGCATGTATAATACGTGTGTAATGTAATACATGATGATTCTTATTAACCAATACAAGCAAAATTTACAAAGAATATAAGTGGGTTACAACAATAGCTTATAGCAACAATAATTAACTTGTCTGGAGCGTGTCCCTGACATGATCGTTAGTAATGACCATGCTTGGTTCGACCAAGACACTGGAGCTGAATGGTAGTAATTTATTTAAGAGTCAAATCACGCGACGTGATTCATGTCTGTACTTTAGTGATAATACTTAATCTGAGTAAAAAAAATGTTTGAATATAATTTGTGAAAGATTAAAAACCTATTTAGTCTTAATACAGTAATAAGATATCATTAGCCATTCATATTTCCTCAATGAACATGCCATCAAAAATGATGTCAAATGTCCATGTCATACATTCAGTGATCCCGAATTTGACGATAACATTAAGATAACTGTTAGTACGTTTAATGAAATAACTCATGATAAGAGAATTAATGACAAAGAAGGAATAAACAATCTTGTTAATCAAGTTTATCAATGAACGAATACCGACAATGAGGTTGAAGATAAACATACAAAGGTTACTGTTGAAAACGAGAACTAAGCTTGAACTGTGAGATTACATCCTATTAATGATAAGGCTAAAGCATTATAGCAATATAAGCAATATAAAAACTGATTTGTAAAAACACACAAAATTACTTGTAATGGTTTCACTGTTAATACGCAGCTCTAGGTCATGTATTTAAAAAAGGAGTAACTGATCTTTTAGTTGTATTTATCAACCTTGTGCAATATTAGAAAAAATAGTAGCTAGAATTAAACCACAAAGAGAATCTACGACCTATCAAAAGAATAATAATTTTTGTCAAATGCTAGCTGGCAAGAATCCGGAAGCAATGAATCTAGAATGAAGAAGTCAATAAAAAAAGTATCAGCCTTATTTTCGATTATAAAAACTTGTCAATGTAATATTACGCAAGTAGTGAATTGTGAATGATAATTAAGATACACCAACTCAAAATAATAAAAAACAAGAGTTTGTTAATGTTTTTATGATTATTTTTAATTAGCTTAACGATCAATCTATCAACGGTGTTTCGATATGTAACCGGTTCTGGATGGATAGTTTTAGCTGGTATTAAACTTAACAGTTTTTTTTAATTACTCGTAGCTTTCTTCAACCCTATATCTGAATTATTATTGAAAAAAAAGTATGATACAAAACAGTAATTTACAAATTTAAAGAGCAATTGAATATATGACTGTAAATTAGGAAAGGTCACCTGAAGGTACAATATAGACATTAGACTAGAATAATATAAACAAGGTCAAAAAAGTTTACCAAGGCTCTATTCTGGGTCCAATAGGCCGAGACCGTATGAATAAACGACGCTACGCATTCTAAATAAATATTCACATGAATAAACAATTAATAATCATTATAGTGGTACGAAATGATTATATTAACCCTATGAATATGCATAATCCTCAGATTTATATTAAAAACACATTTAAACCACGATTAGGCCCTGTGTGGAAAATTCGAGATCCTCTTGTTTTTCTTTTGCAAAAATTAAACAAGGAGGCCCGTGGTATCGCAACTTTTTAATGTAATATTGCTTGCGAAAGCGCGACAGCGCAATACGCGACGAAGAGCGGAATTTCTTTTCCATAAATACAAAAATATTGCTGTAGGTACTAGCTGTTGCCGGTGACTGCGTTCGCGAAAAAAAATAGGAATGAAAAATAGATTGATAGTAGCCAATTCTCAGACCTACCCGACATACATGCAAAATTTCAAGAGAATCGGTCCAGCCGTTTTGGAGGTGTATGGTTACTAACATTAAGACACGGGAATTTTACATATAAGATTAAAATACTTACAAATAGTACTAGAAGCATAGTAGCTAGTGGAACTGTAAGAGCTACGAGTGCTGCTTGTCTCCAGGGTAGCACTGTCCCCAAGAGATAGGCAATGAACATGCCTGTAGAAGTGAATCCATTGGTAAGAGTGGTTAGTATACCGCGCACTGAAGGGTCACTGGAAATGCCCATAGAATTATTTTATTAATATGACCTACAAAAATTCCAGCTGTTTTAAAACAAGACTGGCTAGATGGACAAGGTTGTGTCCGGTTTTGGGCGTAACAATCAAGCTCTGGTTATCCTTAAAATTTGTCAAGCATCCCAAATTTCGATTGAGCACAGTCAATCCAATTCAAAAATTATTAAATAGAAAAAGCATTTAGGTACCAAACTGGTGTAACTTAAGTCAACCTCAAGTGATCATAAATATTCAAACACTCGTAATAAGCAGAAAAAGTCAATTCACATTACAAAATTCAACACAAACAAAACGAATAAACAAGAATTTCAAAAAGACCTAGTACCAACCTTATTTCACCAACATAAGTGACTGAAGGCGCTTCCATGATACCCGTCCCGATCCCCAGCAGGGCATTACCAATGAACAGGCTGGGCACATCCCACGCATAGTACATGAGTAACCATGCGACCACGTGCGGTATGTTCACGAGGAAGAGGGCCTTCTTGCGACCGAAATGGTCAAGAAGAGGCCCTGAGAATATACTGCCTAGAGGCTGGCAGAGAAACGCCATGCTTCCTGTAAAGAAAAAATGTGAATGTTTTAGTTTTCTGCTTATTTGTATGTTAAAAATAAGTAGTATGTCTGAGGTGACAATAATAATAATATGGAGTCTTCTAAAAATTCAGGCATATAGTTTTATCTACAATACAGTTATGATGATGTTGATATCGTCCTTTTATCCCTCATTAGGGACATAGGGCTCGCAGAAGATTTTTCCACTCCTTAAGATCTTGAACAGCAAGTTCGAGGTCCTTCTAGCCGTGTCTAGTTGAGGCAGCCTCTATCTCAACTGAGTGCCTTCAGATGGTACGGGCAAAAAAGATAAAAAAAATATATAGGGAGTCGAATATAGCCTGAATTGCTTCGAGAAAAGGATAACAAGGCCATGTCGCTTTTTTGCTCGAATTGGTGTAGGCACTGCCTTGCCTAAAAATAGTACCAATGTTTTATTTAGAGCAACAAGGCTTATAGTGTTAGTGACCTTTAATGTACTTACAATTTTTTTATTGATACCTAATACAAAAAAAGCAACAGATTGTGACATCATTGCTGCGAGGTGACAAACCTTGCCTCACTAATGGTCAAAGTAAGGAAGGCTTTCGATTTTCCATTTATGGTACTGATAATGTAAATAAATATAGAGTTTTGTGTATTGACTTTTCGCATTGTAAGAAGTTTTCGAATGCGTTGGTTCAGTACACAGTGTACCTTACCTTAAAAAAATACCTTAATAAGTAACCAATAAATATTTCAATTTATTTCGAGGAATTGTGAATCCATACCGTCACATTCCTACCGAAAAGTGACATAATATTTCATAAGATTAAAATCTTAAATATGCTAGGTATATAAATTATCGTAGTAACTTCAATGTCATCACGAGGTTAATTAATAAACAAATCTGCTAACTAATGTTACTCGTAACTGGTAATCGTTCAACAAAGTTGACATTTGAATTTCTAGTGTTTTTACATTCATTAGTTTTAATGTTCGGGTAGGTTATTTGAGGCTTTCGCAGCACGAATATATAACTGGTATCGCCCTTTATTTGTGGCCTTGAAAACTTCTTTATGTAAATCAGTTTAGTATAAGATATTTTTTCTTTATGAAGCGAGAATACATATAAATAACTCAACAGTTCTGTTGGAAAATAGTTACTCATTACTTTTTAATTAAACGTATCACTTTTATCGGACTAAAGCAACCTAATAATAATGTGTATTGGATAGAGGATTCATTAATTACACAATAGACTTCCATTTCTGTATCTGATATTAAAACAAAATGATCATTAAATGATAAATATACAGTACAGTACCTACCTATACCTATAATCCATTTTCGTGGAATCAAAAAAGACTATGAATTAACGTAAATTGGTCTTTTTCAGGTACCTACCGCTTAAAGTACAAATTGCCATATTTATAAATACTATATCACAGGTATAACTGTTTTAGTTAATTCTTCATATCCGTTCGTTAGTCGTTTTAAATGCTAATCAAATAATTCTAGAATAACATTTATTTATAGATTGCAACGCGATCTCAGCAAGCAAGGAACATAATCTGTTTTATTGACAGTAATCACACATTTTCTTGATGAACGATAAGAAACGTGAATATATAAACATAATTTAATATTAAGTCAATGATGTTTTAACATGGAATAAACATAAGATTAAATGTAATTGTAAGGCTGTTTATACACTGGAAAAGTGCAGCAAGCGTGAAAATAAAAAAAATCATCAAATAGCATCAACTTTTTTCATGTTTCTTTTTCACTCTTATTTATCCAAAATGATAGAATAAAGAAACTTATAAGTTGTGTAGGTACACATAAGTGCTGAAACCACTGGCTGAAACCTTTTTTTTTTCGGCATTCCGGAAAATATAGTGTTATTTGTTGTGCGTGTTAATATTATATTCTTGTAAATTATTTTAGAAGTCAATCGTTATAATTTTTTGGTAAGTATACAAACTACTAAGTTATAGTTCACCTAAATAAAATGTTGCAGATTACGCAAATAAATGACGTAAGTTGTTATTTACGACATTTTGGTATTTATTTATGTCGCAGAATTATCTTTGAAAATATACTATTAATTAATGCGTTAAAGATAAGTAAACTCAAAAATGTGTTGAATTGGCATCTTACAAACATATTTGTTTAAGTAATTAGAAATTTACATAAGAATCAAAATGCATGTTTTTCATTTATCGTGTGTTCTTAATATTTTTTTAGATGCCCCAATTTATTATGTACTGAATGAACTTGACTCTTCTATGAAGAAATTCCGAAAAATTACGCAATTAGGTATACGCAAAATTAAAACAGCAAATAACTCATAAAAATCTCTACATAGGTATAGCTATTTGCTCCAGCTTCAACTTTGTGGCTTCCGACTACGTAGTTTCAAAAAAATCTACATTTAAAATGAACGTAATATTTTTGCATAAATTTTACTAACATACCTAGTCAAACGGTTAAATCTTACCAGTCGAGAACCAAACTGGTTACATAATAATTATTAAATAATATTTTTCTTAGTTTCAGATATTATTTAATAATGCGAATTTATGAAATGAAATATTGAGATATTATAATATTTTTATGGATTAAAACTGTTGAATTTTTATTTTAGTTAATATCAAACCAGTAATGTTAGGATTATTATTCATTTAGACCAAAATTGTGTCTGTTGTATGCATATTATATTATGTAAAACGGAATTTACACAAATTATGTCAGTATTAGTTAGTTAAATAAATAACATAACTTATCGCTCTCGGCAACGATGTCACTTTTTAAGGACATAATGGATTCATAAAAAGCTTAGCTCGTATAGTCTTTAAAGATGTAGTTATGTACAACGGACAGACGGGCGTGTTTCAATACTGCAATTCTCGAAAATTACACAATACTTAAAATTATTATCGACAAAATGTACTATAAGAATCGACAATGTTTTTTCTTCAAGATAAAAAGTCAACCCCAAATTTTTGAGGCAGTAAAATACACTCACTTATTTGTCAATAGAAAATGACTGAATACATACCAAACCAAGAAGCTTGTTTGTTGTTAATAGAGAGCCCCTCTTTGGCGTCGAGGACCTCAGGTAAGACCATCGTCACGAAGCTGATGGACAGGCCCAGGCCGATCAGCAGGAAGTCCAGTGCTAGACATGCTAGGACCTGGAAACAATAGAAAACATTCGTCATTTGACATTGACATTTCATAAAGTGACAGGCCTGTTGGTCTAGTGGTTAGTGACTCTGACTGCTATACCGGAGGTCGTAGGTTCGATTCCCACTCAGGACAAATGTTTGTGTGATGAACACAATCGTTTGTTCTGTGTCTAGGTGTAATTTATCTATAATATGTATGTATTTAAACAATATGTATGTTTATCGGTTGCCTAGTACTCATAACACAAGCTACTTAGTATGCTTAACTTAAGACTAGATGGCGTTGTGTGAATGTTGAAGAATATTTATTATGATTTGTATATTTATATAATTTCTATCCCCGATAGGTCCCCGTTGATATTTAAAAAGGATCAGTGTTTTATTTGGGTTGACCATTTTTTGTATTTACTTCTTAAAAGTAAAAAGGTCATTGACCACGTGGGTAATTGTTAATCATACAGACTATACATATATGCTCATGTTCTTCAGTTACATACGGAATTCTATTATATATCGTCTTTCATATCACTGACATGTGATATAACAACACGCGTAATAATATCTAATAACAAAGATGCATTATGTATCGCATACTAGGTAGGTATCACATACATGCCTATAATATAATTAACTATCTTAGCGTAGTGCGGCAGTGGACAAAGCAAGTTTTATTCCGATACTTGTGTAAGTCCCGGATATCCTTATGTTTTATTTTATTATAGCACATTTTAATCGCAACACAAGGTTTTACTTATTTTTACTCCAATATTCTTCAATTCTAATGGCACAACGATGTAGCTAAGTATGATGAATTAACATTAAAAAGCCTAACAATAGTCAGATTGCCTGGACTTCGCTTTATTGGGTCGAAATGAAGATTGAAAAGCCAGACTGTGCCCAGCCTTATTGAGGCGCCTGGTAACAACTACATTCTGAGCCGAAACAAGCAATTAACTGATTAAAAACCAATCTTCTTTTTTTCTGCGATACCATAACCACCAAAGAAAAACACCGTGGCAAATTAATATTACAACATGTTATGATTTTTGATAGTAATCGTTTTATGACACAAAATTGTAGATCCCATTTAAGTCATTTAGCATTGCCGTGCCTAACTTCGGTGTTCCGGTACCTACTATAAATATTTATAGACAAACATTAAATTTTATTATTTGAAACCTACACATAGATGGATATATTATACTGTGAGAACTTGTATTACTCTTTAGAAATATAAGGAGAAGACTATTTGATAGGAAATAGTCTTTTTATCTTAATCGTAAGCAGGCGTGGCTTCAAATAGCCTTCAACTTTAAGTTTCCCTTTCTGTTTCACACATACAATTATGCAAAAAATAAAAAAAGTTAACCTGAGCTGTGCAGTGAGTCAGTGAAGAAAGTTTTTATTGTCACATATAAAAGTAAGACTTGCAGTTATGGAAGAAAAACGCTGCATTACAAGACGTAGAAAAGCGTCTCATTCACGAACTACAACGATCTTACTTCAATAAGTGGTGAGTGGAAATCTCAGCTTAGAAAAAATTGTAACAAATAAGTCGTAATCAAACAATTTTATTTAGAGAATAATCTAGCATTTATTAGATACTCTGATCAACGCAACAGGTTTGCAAATACAATAATAACCGTTCTTGGAACATTCCGCACTAATAACTTGCCTCTAGCAAAACATTCTGACACTGGCAGACAGGCCGTCTATCTAATGCCTAACAGGTTTCTTGTAAAACCTAATATAATAATCAGGGTCATTGTAAAAGAACTTTGCAATATTGGAGCTTATTGATGACATTTTTTTTGGAGTGTTGGTTGGTTGCCTTGAAGATTTTTTTCATCTTCATGCACTGAGACAGAATTTTAAATATGATCGAAGCTAGTATAAGTATATGAGTGACGCTACAAGTTTCTTAGAGGACAAGCTTGCTACACATGCCCTTTATAGCAACTCCTGTTATGTACCTAAGCCAACATCCACATCCACATAAGACGATGTGTCCCAGGAAAATGATCCCTGGAAAAGTCTTAGAACCCGCAATCAGAAGTAAATACATAGGTATACAAATTATATTTTAAATGTTCAATAAAAAAACTTGTATTAAAAAAAAATCAAGTTATTAGAAGTTCTAAATAGGAGACTTCGAAACATTCATCCTTGACGGAGTAGTGTTTTCTACTCAGTAAGGTATTCTTAACAGAAAAATGGTGAAAGCAGAATAAAATTTTGGTCTCGCATTCCTTAAAAAACAAAACTCTTCTAGAGCCGGTTCTACTACTACCTACTCGGATTATTGCGTATTTTAGTTAGGTTTATTACATATTAATGATAGTTTATACGAAAACTCGCTATTCGGTAACTCAACCCATCTCTGGCCCATATATGTTTTCCTCATTAGTTAAAATTAATCTTTTTATGGTATTTACATCTCAAGGGCGTCAATCAAATGATGATAAATGAAGGAGCATTACCAGATATTTATAACAGAGGTATTTGTATATAATTGGTCGGGCCTTATTGCTATACATGTGGTATTTATAACTCTACAAAGGTCGTCGTTGACGGTGCTATGTAGGTAATTACTTGTTAGGATTGTTTGTCTTAATGCGAGTATTTGCTTCCGATAAATATAATGTAAATGTGCATATAACGGTATTGCAATCAAACTCGAATCATTTGTAAAAAAAAATAGTAACTTTTTATAATACTACTTTCACAACCACTTTAAATTTTTTTATAAATATGAGTTGTATATTTATTAACTAATATATTATGTCAATAGGCAATAGACACAAAAGTAAATAAAAGACTATTACACAGTTATTTTTAAGCAACAAGGTCAAATTACATGTACTTAATCAAGACCTGAATTTTATGGTTCGCTTTGCTTAAAAGTTGCGCCCCGTAGCATTACCTGCCGAATTTAGAATAGTGGACTTAATCATGTGTTAATCCAGAGAATTGGTTATCTTGTTACTAAAATTCATAAAATTGGTCTACACATCGTAGTGTGAGAGGCTCACAAACATAATTATATGCTTTTTGCTTAGTCACAAATTTTCGCCTTTATAATATTAGTGTCTATAAGTTTAATATTACAGGGCGAAGTTGCGCCATTTATTGGGTACAATTTCATCACACTTGCGACTATTGACTGCCAATAAAGGAATCAATACTGATCAATTGATTCCTATTAAATATGACACAGGCTATTGACAGATGATATTATGATGTGAATGACTTTATTAATATTTAAGGCTAATATCAGTATTGGCAGATGGTGGAATACGAGCGTACTAACGTTAAAAAAAATATTCAATCGTTTCATTGAAATTTTATCGTTACTTTAGTACGAGCCACTGTCGTCATAAAGTTAGCTGTGTCACTGAAATATCTTACAAACAGTGCAACAGATTCAGGTTAAGTTAACGCAACTAAACAAGATAGCATTGTTTTGTAAACATTATATAATTACGTTAGATTTGACTCTAGATTTCCGCCTCTTAAAAGTAACTAAAGGAAATGAACTCGTATAGGTACAACTCGTTATATATATCTAATATTATATTACCGGGCATCTACGCGTTGGCAGTAAAATGATAGGTATTGTATAATTTGTAACCTAAGCATATTTATTTGTAGACAAGTGCGTGCAATCACGCGTTGACTTACGCATGCAGACCTAATTCTAATGATTTCGTAATCAACGCAGCTAATAAGTGCAACGTTTCATTGTAAAAATAAGTGTGACCAATAGGTATTTAGTACAAAAATATGTTTTCGTTTTGTTCTTTTTAAATAGGTTGTCAAGCAAAGATGCATTAACTTGTGTGATGACTGCAACGCGAGTTCTTGGTTTAACTTAAATAGGGTGTGATTCTGTCCGTAAAAAAAAATACTAGCTGTCTCAAAAAAAATATATAGATAATTGAACAGAATTAGATAATTAATTAAAATGAAAAATTAATTAAAAAGATAATTGAACTAAAAATGTGAAGCAGTATTTCTAATCTGAAGAAGTAAATCTCTTACACGTTGTATGTCCTAATATAATAGAACAAAATTACAAATTCTTACAAAAAAAATGCAATTTATACATATAAATGCGTTGTAAATATTCTTTTAGAAAATAGACAGTACCTACTTCCTTAGTTTTATCTTATTATTTGTTTACAACTTTATCAAAAGAATATCATTACGAAGGTGACCCGGCTGCTGTTAACACAATCAGTTTATTTAACAACAAATTGTATTGTTTGATACACGATTGATACGAACGATAATTTTGATTATCTATATTTATAACAGTAAAGTCATGGAAGACGTATTTCGGAGGTCGGAAACAAATGTTGCTGATAGAAGTCTAATATCAAAATCAAAAGGTTTCCATTTCGAGAAGGCAATTTCAAAACATTACTGGCGCTAGTTGCGCTTATGCGCTTACAAACCGCAGAGATTTTTGTGTTCTGGCAGTCTTCTGTACATAACGTGTTTAAATTATTAAATTTTGTTCTGTATCCGAATATAAATGTTATGGACCAAGTGATTAATGCGGGCATTATTTATAATGCTTGGGCATTATGAATAATGCCTAGCATTATCGGGCTAAGTGATTAATTACTATCTGAACTTCATTATTATCATGTCGCTAGGTCATTATTATATTGCTAAATGATAGTTGGGCAATTTGATACTAATGCTATATTTAAGTTGTATCAAGCGCTAAATAAACCATGGCTGCAATTGGGGACACCGTAAGAGTTCGAGTTCTGATGTTGATTGCGGTCATAATGTTGGAAGAAATAAAAAAATAACCTAACCTAAACTAACCTAAATTAGGTGAGGTTAGGTTTTTTTTTTATCTGTCAAAATCTATATTTATTGAGGTGAAAATATCATCTTATGTTATTTTAATTGTTAAAATAATCTTTATGATATGTACGCTTAAGGCAAATTTAAATACAAATTTATTCTGAAACGAATATCTACTTGTTTTATTACTTTAATTAATTCTTCGAAGATATTATATACACCGTGTAACATAATTAACGCACATCCTGAAACTACTTTGTTCAGAATCGATAACAGAATCCATTTCATTAATAAAAATAAATATTTTTTTTTACCAAAAAATTATTTAGAAATAATTAAATTGTAGACACTATTTTCATAAAGCACTCGAAGTAAACGAAAATGAGCCTTAAGTCGATGCAATAAGGCTATAAGGCTATAGGCTATAAGTAACGTATTGAGCAATAGGGCACCCACGCGTTTTGCCAATTATTTGTACAAATTATTCTGACAATATGTAATAAAAACAAATATCTAAGAAAATGATAAAAATGTTTCAATACATTAATTGTGGATAAAAAAGGATATTCTTTTTGGGGTGTCTGTGGATGTGCGTTATTTCCGTTACACGTTGTATAATAAGCTAAACAGTATCTATAATATCCAGATTGATCACTTTGGCTGTAACATTTGTATTACTTTGCCCAAAAGGTGATAGGCCATATGTATAGTGCCCGGCCAATTTGATTATTTGAATAATTATTATCAAAGTGCACTCTCATATTGGGCACTTTTCATAGTGCCCGGGCATTATGTATACAGCCCAATTTATCACTTGGTCCATAACATAAACATACTTTTGTTTAAGTATTTTTCATGTTAAACATGTACAAATTAACTAAAAATCTTTTTTTGTTTATACATAGAATCGGATGCGGAAGGTGTAGGACCGGCTCAAATGCCGCAAATTAGGAGAGGCCTATGCCCAACAGTAGACTCTAGTAGACTAATTGATTGATATAGGTATAACTTGAAAATCATGTCAATATCTAACGGTGTGCATGGACATTTTTTGCTCATTTTGTTGCAAACAATATCGAATTTGCATAATTATTTCGCGCTTTTGCGAAAACAAAAACAAATACATATCGAATTCCTGCATTTTTATTTAATTGGAAAAGGTTATGGTTACACGAGCGTCGATCAAGATTCGTAAATAAATTTCAACATAGGTCATAAAAAATGTTCCATCAATTAATTATTTAGCTAGAAAAAGCTTTAGTTACATATTATGCAATTTTATTACCTGGCTATAAAACAGGAAGAACTAGATAATCGTATCTAATAATATCTATTGCTCACCAAACACTATTAAATAATGGTTCCTTATGTATTTTTAAACCAATGTAACAATAAACAAGCAATAAACAAGACTAAAAGAATAATTTACGACTGCATTTTGTTTTAAATCACATTTTTTTTATTAACTACGTTGTGGAATTATATTCAGCCAATCCATTTTTATTTTTCTGTTATTAAAAAGGTTTTAACTGAAAACACATTAATTATACAATATTTTTTTTATTAAAATGCAACCTGATGTTTGAATTTAGAATTTTGTGACGCTAGTAGATTTTTTTTTTTCATAAATGACAATGTAAATAAATAATTAAAAGAAATCACTTACCTGTGACAAAATAATTCGAGCACGGCTGATAGGCTTTTTGCCTTCGTCTGTCATTTTACAGTTTAAAATACAAAATGGCACTGCACAATAACTTGATGAACGAAACAACACTACAATCTTGTTTT
The DNA here is from genome assembly GCA_941860345.1 of Chrysodeixis includens. Lineage (NCBI taxonomy): Eukaryota > Metazoa > Arthropoda > Insecta > Lepidoptera > Noctuidae > Chrysodeixis > Chrysodeixis includens. The sequence goes on along the minus strand of OW796113.1, from coordinate 6,377,500 downwards.
ATAGACTTATTGACACTGCTTTATGCACCATGTTCGTAAAAGATTTATTGTTTTATAATGATAACAATTAGATAACTATCTAATGCATTTTTTATGTCACTAGTAATGAACTCTATAAAAAAAGTATCGATTAACTATGAAGTTCGTTTAATATCACTTGGTTAGTGCGATTTTTTTTTTTATTTATGCAAAGAGGTTTGCGTAGGACAGATCTTCTTGTCAGCAAGGTATCATTTGTATGCAAATGTCGTTGATATTTGCATCGTAGTTTTATTATGCGCTTAAGAAACTGTTATATAGATGGTGGTGGTACTAAATTTATATTATTTTAATGTTATGATTACGTGTTATGTAGGTACCTACTCTACATATATGTTATGTTATGGATCTTATAGGTATGTGATTTATGTGAATGTACTGATGAAGGGAAAAATAATTAGAACATTAATATCGTTCGTTCTCATTTAGTTTTTGTTGCACATTGTGTGAAAAATAATAATTTAGAGTTAAAACTGGTTTAGGTGATCGATTCATTTTTTAAACTGATGAAATTTTGTTTTCAGTATTTTTTCCGTATGGATATAGAACCTCCTTTATCGAAAAAAAAAGAAAAACATATTGTAGAGTAGGTACTTAGTAAAGTCAACAACATTTGCTTCGTCACACGATACGGGTAGGGAAACTAGGTCGCGAGATCAAATGTTAGTATAAATAAAAATACTCATCATTGTAATAATAAAGTCTTATTAACGATATAATTTATTATCTCAGGACTCTACAATTGTATAGTAATAAGTTCGAGCCTTTTTACTGCCTTGAATAAGAAAGGCCTGTCATCAAATTCCTTAGAATAGATTAAATTAAATTATGTATCTTTAAAATTGACGGCTTTTAAGGTGTAATGCGTGTTAAAAAACAGGAATTTAATACAAATTAAGATGACAGAACTCGTTGTTTGTTCCGGATGCAGGTCTTGCGACACAAACCAGTTAGACCCTTACCTTGTTAAGTTAATATCTATAGAAAACTCTATTTTATTAATTTAATAGTCATGATAGATAAGACTGCAATGAATTTGACTAGAGCAAAACAAACGTAAAAAACGAGAATCAATAAATAAATATTCCACAACATTCACTTCAATCCCATCTAACCTCAAATTAAGTAGGTATACGATAGTAACTTACTGAATTATTTCTAAACACATACATTTTATACATAAATTACAGACACAAAACAAATGATCGTGCTCATCACAAACATTTATCCTGGGTGGGAGTTGAGCCCACGACCTCGGGTATAGCAGTCAGGGCCACTAACCACTAGACCAACAGGCTAACCAGAATCAATTAACTATGCGTAATTAATATTATGCTTTTAAAGCAATACTAGACAAATACATTACCTTGGAATACAATAACATTACAGATATTATCGGAGCAGAGTAAATGAACTTACATAGTGTCAAAGGCCAATGTAGGTTATCTTTTACGTTGACAATTTGACACCAATCATAACAAAAGAAATCGTAAATCAAATTGTGAATGTATTGAACCTCATTTGTGAAGTTGTAGACTGTCATTCCATATTTTTTTTTTCAGATACATAGATATCGTGTAGCTTGTTCATTACTTGTGTTACTCTGGCTAAAGCTGACATAGCATAGTGGTAAAACCTTAAGACTGCTAAATCCGTTTCGAGTTCGATCCAAGTTCACCCATTCGGAAGAAGTATTTCTTCATTTAAATAAATAATTATCACAACTTCCGAGCCCGAAATCGGTCTGAACATTATTGTAACCCTGGCCTTTTTACAAAAAGGTGTATTACACTGTATCAAATCAAGGTCCTGAAATAAATGTAGACGAGCGTGGGATGTAATTAGAGATTGTTTTATAATAATAATATTCAACACTGATTTTACAAACTCTGTAGTCGACGTTATATTTCGACACTAAGACCAATTTAAGTCTATAGAGCCTAATTCTTATTAACAGTTTCAGCCTACGACCATAATACAGTATCAAGATTGTTTTAAATTAATATTGTATTTCTTTTATAATAATAAATAATAAATAAATAATAAAAATAATCAGAAAGCCTTTTTGAATAACTATTTATAATTAATTAATTACTGAATTAATTACTTAGAACTACGAATGATTGATTCGAAAACATCAACGCAAACATGTCCGGTATCTATTTTTAGCGTTTTATGTTTATTTTTAATGTTTATGGTTATTTTAAGAAACTTTCCGTCACCAATATAGGTTATAAAATTTCCATGACCATGACACAGTATTGTTAACTATTTCCATCACGAAACAAATCATTGTCGTCATTCAGATGATTGGCGTCCAACGGATGTTAATAAAAGTCATTTAACTGTAAGTACATTTAAAAAAATACTTTTTGAAAAGACGAAGGGAACTCTTTTTGATTTTTGATCTACTGGACAATAGTTGATTATCTGAATAAAAATCTAAATTAATAAATAAAAATATTGATAAACATAATTGGCACCTACTACATTTCCCGATTTTACCCCTAATTAAATTCTTATCAACCAACACACTATTCTAACAATTTTTTCAGCTCAGTATCTCTAATTTATGAACGTATTAAGATAAAATCGATGTATTTGCCTATAATAATGTTTCGTTCTAGATTTATTTACATACTGGCTTTTAAAATAAGCAGTAACTCCGTTTTAGGCTAGTATTTAAGTTCCGGCAGTCGAGTTTATTTACATGAGACACTACACAAGGCCGTCAAATCAATTAAATTCTTTTTTTTTATAAAAAAAATAATGGTAAACAGTGATGTAATAAGATTGCCTAAAGTTCATGCACATTTAAATTATTAGATAAGGTTTATCAACCAGGCAATTACATTTTATTACATTATCGGAAAAATCAGCGCTATTTTCGGATTTTGATAGCCTATCTTTATATCATTGACGTCATTTTACTAAAATTAACATCAAAAACCTATTTAAGATGCAAAAGATAGTTTTATGATGAAGTTTTTTATATTCGGGATATTACCAAAATAGTATAAAAACAAACAAGTTTGATGACTTGTTGCGACATTACAGAGCATGCCTTTGCCAGTTCTCACGCTTTATTGACAGCTAAAAAAACTGTATATCAAGGACAATGTAGATAATACTACCTACTAGTAATAGACGTTTCGCTTTTATCTAGTCTAGAGTCATAAACTAACAGAGAAAGGGAAAGAGGACGAAATTTTGAAAAAGAGAGTCTTCACCCTCATAATCATAGGATAAAGCAAAGTCGCTTTCGCTGTATGTCTGTATGTCCGATTAAATCTGACTTTAAAGCGGTTTGTTTTTAATAGAGTGACTCTGAAGGATGGTTTAAATCTTTGATTATTAATTAATCAAAGATTTAAATGTAATACATCAGTATTTCACACGTGCTGGGGCGGTGCAAACTAACAACCAGCTTATAAACCCAGGCAAAAGTGGACACTATTGTGTTCTGTGTCAGATTCAGCAACTGATGAATATTTTATTTCTGTAGGAATAATATTAAGATATTTTCATGTTGTTCGCGCAACAGTTTCCATGTTGTTGTTGTGTCCAGTTGCTTATACTCAAAGCGATCAAAAATTATTCCTAGTGCATTGTCAGCAACAAAAAATGTCTACTTTAGCTCAACCCCCTTAATGTCTTAAATTCAAAACATTAGCTAACTTGAATTAAATACCTAACCATAAAATCTAGTGAATCTCTAACCTTTACAATATTAAATTACATATCATATTAGTTTATAGCAATCTATATTTAAAACGAAAGAATGTCACATTTTCTACGATTTTATAAATATTAATATCATAACAGTTGTTATTTAGGTGTAATAAAAAATGCAGACGCTAGAATTAGTCGTAAATTAGACAAGAATGTTCAGAGTGGGCACTGCTATGCACAAAGTTGTCTGCCTCCACGGGCTAGTTCTAACATTTTTTATCATATCTCATGTTAAACCTACATTCAAGGAACTGTTTTTGTACGATGAACGTCATTGACAATACATAAGTTATTTAATTAATCATATTTTTAGGTTTCTTTTCGCGAGACATGTTTGTAACTGCGCTTACCTACTCTAGTTATTTATTTTGTTCCTAACAATTTATGGTAATTTATTTATTTTTAAAATCTCTCTTAAAAGGTTGAATTGATGTTGTAAAACAAAAGAGAAACGTTGATGTTTTGATACTTTCAAACCATAGTGGCTGTTTGTTGCTTTCTTATATTAGGTATTATCATATTATAAGTAAAATTCTCTATTTAAATTTTCTTATCTATCTATCTATACTTAAACTATTTCATAACTACGCGGTACAATGTTGATACCACAAGTATTCAACAAAGTATTCTGTTAGAAACTAGTTCAAACTTTGACATAACATAAATAGGTTAATACATACCTATGTACAAAAATAGATTGGCCGCGCCCCTTCCTGAACGTATTAAATAACCTACTACATAAACAATATTATAATTTTAACAATCTATATAACGAGGATTTTATCCAGAAAAAGCGGTTTAGAAAATTATATTCTATACAAAAACATTGTATCTTATGAATAGAATTACCTGGCTGGTAAGATTAGTAGAAATGATTATGTACAAAAATTGGTTATCTATGTAAATCTCTTAATATCTCTTGTAAATATCTCTGCCATTTTTTTATAAATTTAAATAAGATATCGGTTTGTTGTGGTGCGTTAATGAGTTAAGTTCAAGAAAATTTATACTTTTCTCAGTTTTCCCTTGATATTTAATTTTGATGTAGAATTATTTTACTTTTCTAAGCTTAAATTTTCGCTTTTAACTGCTTGTTACTGATTATGTATAATTTAATTATAATGATTACTATATAGATTCTAATGAACATGTAAAAACAGCACTTAGCGATGAGCCGTTTTTAATAATGTGTAAATGTATTTCCTGAGCTTAAAGAAATTCTCAAAATGCCCAAAAACTTTCGACAAACAACACACGAAATCTCAGCTTTCAAACATTGAAACTTGCCGGACTAGACAACATGACTACTTTTTTAATATGAGTTCATGGGCTAAAGTCAAAGCCTTACGATTGGTAGGTAACTGTTGTTTGTCTACTAGACCACTATTGCACAATATTTTCATAGTCTTATGAAAATTGTTACGCAATAGAAACGGCCTTAGAGCTTTGAACCTATCATTTAAATAAGTCGAATTAAAAGTAAATGATATAAGAAAAACAAAAACTTTTTGGTAATGTTTTTTTTAAGAAGATTGGAATTCGCATTCAAATTTCGAATTAAGATAACAGTAATTACATGGGAATGGAACTACAACCTCCTTTATCGACAAAATCTAAATTATTTTCGAATTTAGAATATCTAAATTGGTTATATTTTTAGAAGCGCGTGATCGTTCCGTTGAGCCTAAATTATAATCAATCATGGATTGTAAAGGAATTGTGGCCCACGTGAGGCTGTTGCTATGACCCGCGACTCTCTCGAGTCTAAAGCCAGCTCTTGAAGTAACATTGTTGATATAGTGGAAGCATGACAACTTACTATATAGTTAAAAGTGGTATTTTTCTTCCACAAACAAAATAAAATTTCTAGCAACCCGCCTTAGCTTGGCATGGGTGAAATACTGATATAGTAACCGTAAAACGTTACTATATCAGTATTGCATGCAGTATGTATTGTTTGATATAGTAACCGTTTAAAGACGAATCAAAATCCATTGCGTGGTTTTTAAGATTTAAGCATGTACAGGAAAGGACAGAAAGGGGAAGTGACTTTGTATTATATTGTATGTATAAATTGATTGAAGGGGTATTTTGGTGGTATAGCCTATGATCAGGCTCCGTGTAAGTTCATAGTATGTTTAATTATGAGGCTCTAAAAATGGTTTTGCATTATTTATGAGGCTTTTAAAAGAACATGTTGTTCTATTTGAGGCCTTTAATGATTTCCGTGGCAAGAAAATTTACTACACTACTCTACTACAACAATAATGTTTGTAAGTGTGACAAAACTGATTTGCTTTCACCCGTCCGTACCTAACTCTTTAATTGAGGCTGCCATTTATAATGACTGAATAATTTTGTATAGGGTAAACGCAGCTATTAACGACCCATCGAAAATCTGCAGGTATTACCGACCTAAAAAGTAATTCGAAATTTTAACGTAACCAGAACTATTTTTGCTATATGTAGGCAAAGTCACCCACGCGTTTATTCCTTGAGCATCGTATACTTTTACTTTAGTGTAAGTAGCTATGCAAAAAAGGGATAAAATACGTCAGTTACTGCGGGGGCAGCGTGGACGCAGGTCTTTTCGTACTGTCCCTTGTTCCTTCAAGTAAGTACGTGTCTTTTCTATGTAAGACCTTTATACAAACAAATGACGTATGTACTTTATCTTATATTACTAATTGTATTCATTTAAGTGTCAACTCTTGATTTCTTACGACTTTTTATTAATAAAAAGTAATTTGAAACTATAAAACTTTAAATTAAAATGGGACGGTGATAGCTTCGTCAGTTTTAGTCGCGGCAGCTATCAACGACCCATGAGTCGGTAATGGCAGCATCGTTACTTTTTATTTATTTTATTTTTATGTTATTATATCACATTAACACAAGGATTTTTATGGACTAGTTTAAATCTAAGATATCAGTCTTTATAAAAATCTATTAACGACTAAACTTTTTGGTCTAGTTTTCACCTTTTAGCGTTGTCAATTTAACAAAAGTTAAGATATTTTACGAGAATCGATGTTGAATAGTTACATTTAATAGATCATTGTTTTTGTGTATAAAACTGTGCATTTGTTCGTATTTTTTGTGACATTAATCTATTATAATCTATTTTATAGTCCGAAGGTCAAATCATTTAAAATAACCATTTTTTTATGAGTCGGTAATACAATTTATGTTTATACTTACATACTTTATTACCGACCCATGAGGGTCGGCAATACCAACTATAAGACGCTAATACCGATCGTTTATAGATTATTTAGTTTGTCATCTACTTTTATGACATAATGGTAAACCTACTAATAAATCCAACTTCTTGACTAAAGGAATATATAACATACAATTATATCTTTTTCCAAAAATGTGGAGCAACAAAAGCGCCAAAAAGTATATACCTAGTGAAACACTACTCGCCGAAGCAATTAAAGCAATTAATGGGGGTGCAAGTGTATATGAGACATCCAAAAGGTATAATATTCCCAAAACTACATTACGAGACAAACGGGACGGGAAATATAACCAATGACTGTGATGATTAATATTATAATTGATATATCCTAGAGTTTGGAATCCTTCAATTAAAATATAATAATATTTATTAACAGTATTATATTAATTAATTTAAAAGTTTATAATTATTTCGTTCATAGGTATTAATAGGTACTAATTTGTTTTATTAAAAATACCGGTATTCAAAAAATACGAATAAATGTTTACCTTTTTATTTTGTTTTATTTTATTAAGATCGGTAATCATCATCATCACTAGTTTATATAAATTTAATTTCTGGATCAATCCCCTATCATACACGATCGGTAATAGCTGCATAAAAATCGTTAATAGCCTCACAGCCGTTTAAATGGGTCGGTAATGGCAACAGTCGACTAAGTCACATTCTAATTTATTTTTTACTAGATAATCATATATTTAAAAGTATTTGATTTAGTAAATATTGTTTTTTATACATAATACTAGCATATAAAATTAAAATATTAATCTTCAATCGAACCAGTATACTTAAAAAATACGGTTGATTTTGAAATTGCCTTAAGGGGGTCGTTAATACCTGCGTTTACCTACCCTAACATTTTTTTTATAAATCTAACCACCATAAATTACGTTCTACGATAACGATACACGAGTTTCGGAAACCGGACCCTTTTTGCTACAAAAAAAGAAACACTGACTTGGTAACAGCCTTGGCAACATACCATCTATACTTATATACATGTTATATATATATTATAAGGTGTCTATTACTTAATACTTTGAGGGACCTTGCAGATTTTCAGTTGTTGAAGCGAGATGGCGCTACAGGGCATAGAGCGGCGTCTCTCTTCCACAATTATATCTGTCTTACTTTAAAGTACAATGGTAGGGCACCGGACTAGTTAAAGTAGGATGTTTGTCACTCGGCCTATAAATCATTTTATTTATGACTATATAATGAGATAATGAACAGCCTATTATTCACTTAATAAACAATTTCGAGTTTGAATTTTGATCAATATTCAAATTAGCTATAATCGCCATTGATAGTAATATTTATGGTTCTAGAGTGCTTTTTTTTTCTTTTTACTAAAATCGTTAAGTCATGTTCAATGGAAATTTATTTCTAATTCGTGTTTTTGGGTAATTTATGGGTGGGTTTAATTATTTTAATACATTAAGTATAGATAGGTACATGTTATAAACAGTTGATGTTTTTTAATAATGTAAAAGTCATTATAGTTTAAGACTGCTAATTTCGACAGAATATTATATTTTATCAGAATACTATAAAAAGAAAATAGTACATGGTTATCTTCAATTTTCATTTTATATAAGGAGATTTATACAAAAAAATTGTTATGTATCTAAGTATTAGTTTCCCTGTAGCTTCAGTATGAGTATGTTTTATCTTAAGAATGATACCCTGAGAATGATCTGTGCTACGCTAATCTCTCGGTCTAATACGACGCACTCCATGTAACACACAGTGGGTGTTACATTTCTTTAATTGCACTTTCACTTAAATATTATTTTATAAAGTTCTATAAAATACTTTAATTTATATTGTAGCTCTATTGTTTCTTTAAGAAATCAATAAAGATTCATCAAACTTAGTAACTAAATTAAACAATCCGCAAAAATATTACCTATTAAAAATTACATCTACAATTTTTCTAAAATATTTTCACTAGAAATTTCTGTCATAAAAACTGCATTGTTCAGTTATAGCCGTGGTTATAGTTCACTTATAAAACTGATTGTTTAGACTGAGCGACGCGATTGCGATCGATCCGCGATGGCCGATGGGAGCCGGCCGGCCGAGAGCTACCGATGACTACACTGGCTTGACTGACTGCTCGCTACGATAATAAACATAGTGAATATAGTGATAATTGTCTCAGCTCATAATATGTTAAAGAACTTCCGTTTGTAGTGTGTGTGTGTGTAAAAAATGGAAGGTAAATATCCTATCACATTTTAGAGTAAAATTCGCGACAAGGCCAATGCATATTGGACCTGTGGTTTTGTGTTAACTTGTAAAAAGAGCCCGGCTTCTTCCCTTGAAGTTATACTGTGAATTAAAAGAGATAAAAATAATAGTGAAGGATATACAGTGGTGATGAACTGATTATGGAAAATAGGAAGGGCTGATTTTCCAATTGCGCCGCGATGGATAGTGTCCATACAATTTCCGTTGGATTATTATTATGATTAGCCAATTTTCCTATAGAAAAATCTGTTAGTTATCTTCTTGCACTTCTGTATATCATGTTATTATGAAGACAGGAAGTCATATTAATTTAAAAAGAGTGTTGTTATTGCGTCAATATTTGTAATAGATACAGGATCAATATTGATTCATTAAAATTTATTTGATTGACGTTTCGTGGGAAATTGTTCTCAGGTACTTACATAATAAATATACTGACCCCTAGTTTCTGGAAGGCTGAGCAATGAAATCTGCCGTCAAATCAACTGATCACAACTGATCGGATGACATTGAAACTTACAGCCCATAACTAAGCTTATTATGAGGTTTGACTGACGATTAATAAATATTTGTGTCGTCAGCGTTTGAGAAACCAGGGGTTAGTAATTTTTTACAAATGGATACTTTGTACAATAAATTTGCACAGGAAAGGCAATGACATCAAGGTGATAGGTAACTCTATTTAGTATTCATAGTTTCCTAGAACCCGTTAAACCCTGTAGACTTCTACTCTACTATTACCTGGTAACCAGTTATCTGGACCTTGAAAATGTTTCTTTTCCTAATACTACCGCCTACTAACTCTGGCTGATACGAACTACTAATTAGGATCAATTACTTACTTTATATTATTAGTTTAGAGTTTGTATCTATTAAAATGTTGTGCGAAACTATGGCCATACCATAGTTGTATATATGTATTAAACAAGTAGCATTCAATAAGCACCCTTCCTTCAAAAACCCTGCATTCTTCTTTAAAATCTCTAAGTAAAAAATATGAATCTATACCACGTAACGATTAGAAATAATGATCTACTTAGCTTTCTTCAAGATTTAAACTGTACTCTTTTAATTTAGGTAAGGGAACTAGGGGCATGATGGGGCCATGAGGTAAGACGAGGTCACGCACTCATACGAAAATCCCAACGTTCTTATGACACGGCGCATTAGCCAATCAGAAGCTGCTATCGAACAATACTCAGTGCGGCCATAACAGTCGGTGAGAGTGCGTGCGTTCTTCGTTTATAAACTAATTACTGCTACAGTGCATCTAATAATCTACTTAATATAATATTATGTGCACGTGAACGACATCAGAAAAAGGTAAGAAAAACAGTTGAACTCATTGTGTTTATGCACTTTGTTTTTACATTTTACTTGCTGTTGATAGGCACATCCAAAATCATTCTAGTCCCAAGCACTTATTTAAAAAATTTAAATATTTTAAAAAATAGTGACAGGGGCAAGATGGTGTAGGTCCTACGGGGCATAATGAGATTCATCATGGCCCTTCGATTTTCAAACAAGTTATTACTTAAACATTACTAGGTTGTGTTTTGTTTTTCAATTTACAGCTAGATTGATTCACAAAAACAAATTCATCATCACAGCCTAAAATATTGACCTCATTACATTTTTCTTTTTCAGATAAAAATGGTTAGAAACTACAAGAAAAAGACAAAAAGTCTTAATAGATAAAGTTATGACAAAAAAGTCAGGATACAGGAAGGCGGCCTTAGACCATAGTACCCTAGACCCATCTTGCCGCATTTATCGTAAACCATCTTACCCCGTACGTGGGGTAAGATGGTTTTTTTATGTGTTATTAAAAAATAATTAATAATGAAAAATTGTGATGACATGTCCGTCCAAAGAATATGTCAATTTGTAGTTGATTAAGTAACTAATGTGCCATAAATAAATGTAAACATTATATTAATTAGGTCTGTGTATTTTTGTAGTTTTCCCTTAGCGTCCCCATCATGCCCCTAGTTCCCCTACTGTGTTAAAATTTTATTTTAAAATCAAAATTATTCTTTCAATGTCCTAATTCTAAATTCTGCAAATAAAATACCATCGGTCGAGATCTCCTTCTTACAGTAGGTACATTAAAGGCTATTAAACTAAATGAAGAGTGTAGTTTTATACCGAACAGTCTATAAAGGCTGTCTGTCTAACTTAGCTTAGAGGTACTTGGCGAAGCGGAAATAATATCCTGACACTGATCTCGATACCCTTGACCCGCCTGTCCTTATCTCTACTCTACGTTAAAACTATTTAGCGCGTTAGTTCTCTGTTTAGATAAATGGGTAAACCCTAATTAAGTGTCTATATATTATGAGAAGAAACTGCTCTTATGAATGCCTATGATTGCACAAAACCAAAAGGTACTTAGACTGGGTAGTAAATTCGGAAAAAAATGGTAGTTTCAGCAGTTGCACTTTTACTTAATATTTCAAGGGTTTAATAACGCCGTTTTTCTCTTTCTACAACTTATTTTTTTTGCTCCTACATGTTTAGGACCGAACAACAGAAATATGTGTTAATCAACTCGCTGCAGTACCGCCACCTAGTATACGACTCCGTAACTATCCATAGTTAGTAGTGTCGCTACTCGTCAATAGATGACGCTGTCTCAAAACACCAAATAGGATAAACAGAGACAGCTAAGTAACGGAAATGTAGTTTCTTTGTGTTTAGAACAAGGGTTAGCAAATAAGTAATAATAAATATATTTACAACACCCATTAAATATTTTATTTAACTACCAGTGCTCAACACTAACCACGACATTAATGATTAAAATTACTTAATTAAAATATTATAACTATTCTGTAAAATTCACTCTATTACTACTATGAACTAATAAATATCTCACTATAATATTGATATTCTCTTTCACAAGGAACTGTAAGTACCTACCATAATACTATATATAGCAAAGCGTTCAAAAGATTATTGCTGTAACTTTCCCAACAGGCGTAGGCGTACAATCGATAGGTACTCGTAATGCATTTGCAAATTGTGCTCAGCATGGCAAGGCACGTGCTTCGAAACGTTATTTACGTAATACGGTAAAGAAAACATTTCCTTTGCTGAACAACTTGCTCTATAGTCTATAAATGTAGTTTTAGTGAAGACGAGAGCAGCCTACATTCTACCTAGGAAGGTACTAAGATAGTATACTATTATCTATAAATTGCACACAGTTTGATTGGTGCCTAAGTAGATGTGCTTGTAGGTACTTCTCAGGCACTTTTATATTTAAGATCAAAGAATGTCCTAAACATAATTTGAAGTAGGATCATAGGTATATTTTGTCGTCCTAAAGTAGTTTCCATAATTTCGCCTTTTTTTTAATTTAGAGTGAAAATACCCCTGACAAATATACTGACGAACCAATTAAGTTATCAGATTTTCTTGCTGCTGAATCTTGAGAATCACATCCATCTTGTATCAGTAGGTGGAAATGAGGGTAAAAAAAAAACGACAAAATTTCAAGAGACTAGTGTATTTTTCAAAATTGACTTATGATCTAAGTAAACCACAAAAAAGCCAAGATTTTTAGATTACATACATACAAGAGGGAGCCTTGTGCAATAAATTATAAATAACAACTTAATTAGTCGTATAATACTTAACTCCAGGATTCATTTTAGAATTTTGCGCTCCCTGTATCTCAGAATCCTTACACCTACTTACACCGCATACGAATCGCTCAACAAATTATACAAAGATAAAAAATTCGCGTGTAATACTTAATGTTTATTGTGATACATACTGAAATCAGTATAAATACGTACATTAAAATGAACACAGTGTTTGGTAGATCTGTGCATTCTTGATTATAACTAATTTCTATTAAATGCAATCTAGGTTAAGGCCTGCTCTACGCGACGTGGGACAAATTGGGCCAAGTATCGTAACTACACCTAAACCCGCTAGATGGCAGTGTGCGTATTCTTGTCCGGTTAATGACCCCGAGGTCGCACCGAACTAGAACACGGTAAAAATAAATATAGTCTTAGAATTTGACGAGCTTCAGAAACTAAACCTAATCATGATTTTGACAGTTTCAACATACATTTTTCCACACACAGGACATCCACAATTCGGTGGTTTAGGATTACTAGAACGTAATAATTACATATTTATAACCTAAATGAGCTGTCAATTGGAAAGGGCGTGACATTCGAATTTAATGCGCGAGCAACGATTTGTAATAAATACGCTCGGTCAGCTGCAACGGTGTGATTGAGGTCTACGAAATATAATAATGATTATACATATTAAATGTTGTGATAAACTAAAATTAAAATTATGAAAAAAAAAAAACTAAATACTTGGTCCAATTTCCATCGCGTGTCTGCTTAACGAATACAAAGATAGTATTGTAGAAATTATTTAAATCTAAAATAAACTAACTTAATTTACGTGCTAAGAGTATTTTAACCATTCTTTCGAGATCTTCGTACTAAATTGAATAAAGACAAAACATTACCAACAATAATTAAATTTTGACAGTTTGTGCTAATCCAATATTCGATTTGACAATTGCGCTTAATTTTTCTGTAGCACATTTTAAACTGGGAACAAGAATATTTTTTTTAATTTTTTTTCTTATTCTAGGCCTACTAGGGTCTGCATATGCATACGAAGTTCAACAATACTTGATGTTTCACAAACCACAATAGCACGAAGACTGACTACCTTATAACATAAACAGCCTCTGTCTTACAACCTCCATAGAGCTTACTTCTATAACAACAAGAAGTTACATTAGCCACAACATTTTTACTTAAGACACTGCATTTTATATTATTGCTGGTAGGAAAGTTTAAACCAATACTATACGCGTGATAACACTAATATTGTTTGAAATCTTAAACATTTAGAATACTATCCCGAATGAAACGTACAATTTTGAAGTAAATCACTAGAACAATTACGGAATCAACGATTTCAACAATGATTCTTATATAATTTGATCACAATATAATAATGTCAATGTAAGACATCATTGACTTTACATCTACAAGGTCTACAAGTAAAGATAAAAAGCTAAACAACTCAACAACAGGTTTAGTTCACTCGCTCAATCACAGTCTCCGTTCACTCAAACAAAATAACATTATTCACTCATTCATTCATGTGTTTCAGAATTCGAAAACGGAATTTAAGCGGCAGGTTCTAATTTCAAAGGTGTGTTTTCGACTTCTTGGATCTGCACCTGCGCGGTGGGCCCGTACAAGCGAATGTGTTCGACATAACGCTTGCGATTCTCCGGGTTGTTCATAATGGCGGCGACAAATTCTGAAGTTTCCTTCTTTAAGGCTATGATCTTTTGTTGGATGAGCCTGTTCTTGTGCATGAGCGCGACTGTCTTCCAGGCGAGTTCTAAGATGACTCGGTTCTGGAGGTTTTTGTCGACGGCCTGCGGGCACGGGGACACCGTGGTGGAGTCATCACTGTTAGACGGAGACGACAGCCTCTGCAGCCTCTGGAGGCGCCTCGCTTCACGCAGGCGGGTCAGTTGAGATCCTGTAGACAAAGAGAATACTGTTTAGTTACTATGTTCACTCGGGTTAGAGATCAACCTTTGTAAATCTTAAAATATGCTTTGTAAGGAGCGGATGAACTCAAAGATCAGATCACTGGCGCATATCTTAGCACGCTAAACAATGGAACAATACCTATGCTACGTACACGATTGACAGATAGGCGCGTCTTAAGTTTAAAACTGATATCTAATGTATGTCGTGGCGGTTTGTAATAACGAAAATGATTTATAACGTCGCCAAAAAGTTTTAATTCTCTTAAATAATTGACATAATTTCGGAACTAAGCTACTAATCTTGACATAGTTTGAAAATAGAATATAGGTCAGACGTCAGTGTTTATTTTAGAACTCATGACATCTAACAACTACTTCGAAACTATAAAAATATTATAAAACAATTGTTTATTAAATATCGTTATTCGTTATATTGCATCGTAAAATATGGCCATTTGCCGGCCAAGGCGATCGTGCGGGCGTCGTATTCGAAAGGTGCTCACATAATGTCCGTGTAATGGCTGAACGCAGGATGTCGGTGCCTTGACCCGGCCACCGGCGCGCCGAGCGTGATGCGCGGCGGGGAAACTGCGCATCCGTGCGTACTCCGTATTATACGAGCTTGATATATTGTTATTGTATTGCAAGTATTTTATCGAATTATTTATTAAGAATTCCAAATAAAATTTAAAAATATTTTTTTTTTAACTCAACGCGTAGCGCGTAGTAACCAAACACCGACCAAATATTCTTAATATAAATATTCGGTCATTAAAGTTAAAAAAGTTTGAGAAGGTTTGAAACTTTTTGGAAGCCAAAAGCGTTATAACTTTTTCCGTATTTCCTTGGAAGGGTGTGGTTAATTGTTACGAGATTTACATAATCCCTTTCCTCTTTCTATTAAAGGGTGAAGATAAGTTTAGGACCCGAAGTGTTACCCTTGCAAAAATACACGAAGTTATATTTAACTTCTATATCGTAGGTCAGTATATTTAATAAACTTTATCACAATAACAGCAATGTATGTTACTTGATGCTACAAACTACTGCTATCAACGTTAAAGAGGTAAATTACAACTACAAAAATCACGTTTCCCTCAATTACCTTCCGGAAACAAATGACAAACTTAACAATAGCTTCATTTACCTTAGCTTACCGTACTATTCAATGTAAAAAAGCAATTTGAACAATGCTTTACCGCGGTAAGTCACGTTATGGGACGGGCGGCGAACGCGGGCGTGCGTTCAGAGCCGCCAACAAAAACAATGATGCGCGTGTGGAAGCCACGTGATCACTCGCGTGCCCAATCACTAAGTGTCCAAAGCCGCTGCAGACTGCAGGCTTTTAAAAATCGAACCCCAATTTTGTTACTGGTAGGAGGGAAATTGGGGTAGGGAACAAATTTAGATTCCAATTTCGATTTTTTTTTCTTGGTTTGCTGTTTTTTGTCGTTGAATAAATTTTAATGACGTTTTGAAATGCAAAACAATTTTGTTTCTGAGAAAATATAAAAAGTAGGTACTATGTATTTTCCTTATTTTAAACGTCTCTTAGATTCGAAGTATTACCTAATAGCCCAGTCAAATTAGGGGTTTCACCTCGGAATGAAAGATAAAAAGCTGAAAATTGGTGAGAACCTTTGTTTGGTCGCCCTAAATATTGCCTCAAAAGTCACAAGTTCTATCGTGTCCGCGTCTTAAGATATTCAAGGTCAAAGGTCACGAAAAACCATTTTTCGCGAATATCTCGGTTCCTATTGCTTAAATGATATTTTCACCAATATCAAAGTTGTAGAGTATAAAATTCTCTACAACTTTTGTCTAAACTTTTTTTTTATACGATCAACTGTTTTTGAGGTAGAGCGCGACGAGTGCGCAGCGTACGGTCACATAATATATGAGGTAATGCAGGGTCAAGCGTGAGTTTCGGTTATCAGTACGTTGTATAAAGTCAATTATTGACAAAAAAAAATATAATTATTAAGCAATGCCCATTATTTCTGTACATAATAGGTCGTGGAAAAAGTCTTTTCGCATTATAGTATGTATGAAGTTGTGATATTTTTTTTTTGGCTATAGTATTTGTGTGTGGCTGGTTTTGGTTCAATTGAAAGTTAAAATTAAAAAAAAACATAATTCCAAATTTTAATTTTATTAGAGAGAGAAAGATTTTATTACAAGTTCATACTAGAGTTTCTCATTTCTCGACCATTTTTATTTCTCGGAGCACGAGAATTCCCGACAACTATTTCCCGGGAATTCTCGGGTTGTCGAGAAATATGGATTTTTTTAAAATGTGTGGGATTTAACACTAAAACTACGCTTTTTACGCAATATTAAACACAACATTTATTAATCAAAAACATTAACTATAGAAAACTTTAATCAAGCGAACAAAATAAACTCTAGTGAGATCTTTTAATCATTAGGTCTACAAACAATTCTGTGTACCTACTCGCATTGTCTGTCCGTCATTAATATTAACTATAGTTATTCACAAATTATTCACTAAAGCTAAATTGTAAATGTGGTCAAATTGATGAAATATTGAAATAAACGAGTGATATTGTTGTAAAAAAATTATTCGTTAAAATATCCTTATTTTTAGACTCGAAATATATCTACATTAGAAAAATGTATCTTATAGTCTAGATCATTAGTCATACATACTACGTATATGTTAAACCAAATAAATGTTTGCGCTTTTTCAATGTTCGTTGCAAATCACACAAATTACTAAGAAAAATTCGATTATTCTGCACAATTTAAGCACTTAGGACTTAATTTATGCAAAAGACAATTTTAAAAGAGACGGGGAGTGGGGCGGGGGCGCTGTCGGTCGCTTACGCACCGCGCGGTGGAGTCTTGTGCACGTGCAAGCGCGTTATTAAGTTTTTAATTATTATTACTGAATTTCCCGATTTCTCGACTTCTCGACCACTGTTTTCTCGTCTCGAATAAGGCAAAATTTCCCGGGAATTCTCGGTTCGAGAATTCTCGCAGAGAAACCCTAGTTCATACATACTATAATGCGAAAAGACTTTTTTCCCGACCTATTATGTACAGAAATAATAGGCATTGCTTAATAATTATATTTTTTTGTCAATAATTGACTTTATACAACGTACTGATAACCGAAACTCACGCTTGACCCTGCATTACCTCATATATTATGTGACCGTACGCTGCGCACTCGTCTCGCTCTACCTCAAAAACTTTTGATCGTATAAAAAAAAAGTTTAGACAAAAGTTGTAGAGAATTTTATACTCTACAACTTTGATATTGGTGAAAATATCATTTAAGCAATAGGAACCGAGATATTCGCGAAAAATGGTTTTTCGTGACCTTTGACCTTGAATATCTTAAGACGCGGACACGATAGAACTTGTGACTTTTGAGACAATATTTAGGGCGACCAAACAAAGGTTCTCACCAATTTTCAGCTTATTATCTTTCATTCCGAGGTTGACCCCTTATTTTACCTAATTTGACTGGGCTATAATGTCAGACAATGAGTAAGTGACTCTGACTTTATTCATTGTTAGTGCTAATGACCTTTATGTACTTAAAGTTGTATCATTAATTAATAGACGAGACATGGGTACCAGTGTAGATAAAAAAGTAAGTGTTTTGACACCTCTTTATCGCGTTGATTACTTCCAGACTATACGGTTACCTATTTAGTTCAGGCATGTAACTTAGTAATAAAATAATATTGTAGAACAACGAAAACATTAAAAATTTGCTCTAGATCATCTAAATACGAATCTATTAATAATCGCCATTTATTAAGAAAAGGCTTCACAAGAGCTTACATTTTCCTTAAGTTTCTTAAAAGCGCACAAATGGACATTGTTCTTGCCGTTACGGCGCCATGACAGTTATTTTTACAGACTGCGTTCACAAGTTAGTTCGAACAATAAGATAAATAACAAAAGACCTGCGCCCATTGTGTGTACGTTAAATGTTTTGTTAGCGTTATCAGTGATGCGCAGTAAAGCTAAAAATAAAACTTGGCTCATCGGATTATGGAACTCGAGTTAAAATACAGCGACGTAAAACGTAATTTTACTGAAACCTATAAAACTTCTTCCTAAAAACCTCTTTACATGTTAAAAAAAGGAACGAAAATAAGCAATCCATTTTTATTAATTTAAAACACAACTTTAAAAAAAAATCGATTTACGATTTAGCATAATCGAAAACAGCTTTTTAAAAGGTTTTTAAACTTCGAACCTGACCTATTTATGCTCCTAATGTTAAGACCGTTGCAGATTAAAATAAATAAATAAAATTATACTGACATTAGCGATGGTCAAGATCCTTGAAATTACGATTTTCGTATAACGTTACAATTTTTATTAGAAGTTTTATTATTTAATCAACATTCCGTGAATAATTAATAGTACTCTACATTTTCCAATGACTCAAAATGCAAATAACTTTAACTTACGTTAAAACAACGTGACTTTGAATATTCAAATGTTTAGTTTTCTGTATATGTTTAGTAGAACAATACTTGTTTTACAAATATTTGTGGGAAAGACATACAATGACATATTATAGTGTTATAACGGTGTCTCTCAACAAAGGAAGGCGTTACCACGTGACGTGTGACGTCATCAGGTGCGGGTCAACGAACTTTCACCCGGCCAGCTATGGTTGCCAATAATAGTCGGCGTCAAGAATTCGATTTAGATAAATAAAATTAAACTTTGTTGCAATGATGATAAATATAAATATTGTTTGCATAAATATCTGCAGTCACGTTTGTTTACACGTTTGTCAGGAAACACGCAGGATGTTAATATTCCGTGTAAAATAGATCATTGTGAAGAAATCTATTGGCCTAAACTTTGGTCGCATTAGTCAAGGATGTATGATACAGCACTGACAAATTTACTTTGACAAAATATTTTTGGGGGCAACATCTAACAAAATCAATTTTAGAGTAAATTCAATAGTCAATCCCACGTACAAAAGTCTAATTATAAAATCACGCTAACCATATTATGATACCCAAGTTTAATTGGAAACAAAAGACGATCCTAATTCGGGGCTATTGGTATTCCATTTCTAAATCAAACATCGCAAACTTAACGAAAACAGTTCAGTTCAGAGATCCATTCGGAGAAGGTCAATGACAGTCCTTGTTTTACAAAAGGAGGTAAAACGGTTGCGAATACGTAAATCTTATCATTTAAATAAAGTTGGATGTTCTGTTGTCATTTTGAAATTAAACAACATCTATTCGGTATACATATACTTGCACCAAATTAACATTTTTTTTTTATAATTTTTGTGTCTGTCTGTCTGTCTGTCTATCTGTTAATCTCTGCTGCAATTTCCACGGGAGTTTTTTGACAAGTAGCTGATGTAATGAGGACGTAATATTTTAGAAAAAGAAAATCTTTTCTTCGCGTGAATAGCCAGTATTAAATAAAAATGCGATAACAACGTACGGCGCGCGGCGCTCACGTGGTTGTAAACGTACAACTGTTTTAATAAAGTGTTTGGATAACGGACTTTGGCACATTTGTACTTACACATTTACACTTATATGTACCTGTATGTATATGTATATCTGTATGTATATATATCTCTAACTACTGAGTATCGTGACCATCTTATGTCGTCAACCAATTGTCTCAATCGGATAAGGCCTATTACTTAGTGGATACGGCATTGACCGATATATCTAGCTCTACTGTAATCTATCCGGCCGTTTACGACTCTAGGTATACATATACCTACATACATGTACATGTAGTTAGTACATGCTTTATGTGCATATCTGATTGATTTATACATATAAGATTTCACCCTTATAAATCTCTATGAGGGTTTAATTTTCAAAGGTTATTCAAATGAAATAGGCAGGGATTCTTGTTAAGTTATATCTCGTAGAGACAGAGCAGGTGTGAATGACTCTTGACAGGTGCCCATCACATTTTAGATTAAAGTTCTCAACAAGGCTTCTGTGTTTTGGACCTGTAGCCGAGTCCCCTTGTAAGCCTTTAAAAAGGATCGGAAAAACGGAAAATTAAAGATTCAATATTAAAATTCAATAGCACACGTGACTGCTAAAAATATTCATTTTAATGCAAATCTATTCATGAAAACGGGATGTGAAAATGTACGAATAAAATTACAAATTTACACTATTATAGTAAACGTTTTCAGTTACCAAGTACTGAGTACTATTTCCAGTCAAATGTGGCTTATCGATTACTACATAAATAGCCGAAACGATAAGAGCCATGTGATCTTTACTACTTACGAGTACTATACTATTAACTTGACTAGTTGGCCGACCAGTTGGCCTACTAGTCGACTTGCCTAAATTCAAATAACATACTGATTGCAATTTACTTTTAAATGTTGATGAAACGAACAGTTTTTAATTGGTAACATTTTATTAAAAATAAGATATTGAAATAACATTTAGAGTGTCTTCCCTCTCTTTCACTAATGCAAGTTTAACTTTGAGAGTGGTATACTAGACTTTTATTATTATTCATGACATATTATTTATTGTAATTTCTTCTCCCCATACTGTATATTTTTTCAATTAAAACTAGACAGACGATTAAATAAGCCAACTAATATTAGTATGTTTGCATGAATTTTACATTAATAACGTTAAGTATATTAACCCTGAATATGTCTGGTCCCTTATCGAAGCACGTGACGAAAATAATAGATTGATTAGAAACTAGGTCACATATACACGAGTATATGAGTAATAGTACAACGAAAATAAAAATAAAGTTAAAAAAAGGTTTTGTTTTAGAAAAAATATCGACCACTCTCAATGAAATTCACTTTAAGTGAAAATATTAACCTGTGATATGGTAATAGGACCCCAGGGGTCTTACCAACCTATCTTATAGTAAACTTAGAGTTATGGTAGACTCAGTGATTCGAATATAGAACTGGCAGGCTGGTTATTTTTTTTAGAACTGCTAAATCGTATCGCTGTTTACTGGCTGGCTGTTTTCTTTTTAAAGGTTTCTTAATGGTATCGCTTTGTTTATATTTTGTTTAACGGTCCATCAGACAAATGTGTGTTGTAGAGATTGGTACCGCTTTTAAGCCAGTACCGCTGTAAACCACTGTTATTGGTCGCTTTACTAAACTTGTAGAGTAAAATTAATAGTAGAGGTCGACGATACAATATTGATTACCTAAATATTTGTCTATTTTTTATCACAGTTTTTTTGCAAGCATGCCAAAAGTTAATTTCCAAAGTTTCCCCTGAGTGTATTTTGGTTATCGCCGCAAGTAGCCTATGTTAAATTTAAGTTATCCCCATAATATATTCAATAATTCAGTGGTTTAGCAGTGGTAAAGTAACAGACAGACAAACAGCGTTACTCATCTCATTTAATAAATTACCTATCATGTTTTTCTAACATTGACAATGTTATTCAAATAGGGGTATTGTTGAGAACTTAGCTTATTAAACAAGAGCCATCGATTTGTTTAAGCTGAGCTCTACAACGTGTAACGGAAATAACGCACATCCACAGACACCCCAAAAAGAATATCCTTTTTTATCCACAATTAATGTATTGAAACATTCTTATCATTTTCTTAGATATTTGTTTTTATTACATATTGTCAGAATAATTTGTACAAATAATTGGCAAAACGCGTGGGCGCCCTATTGCTCAATACGTTACTTATAGCCTATAGCCTTATAGCCTTATTGCATCGACTTAAGGCTCATTTTCGTTTACTTCGAGTGCTTTATGAAAATAGTGTCTACAATTTAATTATTTCTAAATAATTTTTTGGTAAAAAAAAATATTTATTTTTATTAATGAAATGGATTCTGTTATCGATTCTGAACAAAGTAGTTTCAGGATGTGCGTTAATTATGTTACACGGTGTATAAACAATTGATCTGGTCACTCGAATGTAATGCGATGCACACGTGACTAATTAATGAGTATTTGATATCTTGACAGTACTTTGAATTATTTGTCTTAAAATTTTAGAAGAATTTCAATTATTTTTACTGAAAATGGGTCTCCCATTTGGCTGATATTATCATACCCAAATATAGGGAAATCCTGATATACGGGGAAATAACAATCTTTAGTTTATCCATTCCTTCCCCTGGTGTCACTATTTACTCCCTTTAAAAACAATAAAACAATGGAAATGTTCTTATTTATCACTTCAATTATTAAAGAACAAGATTGGCGAGGTCCTTTATTCCCAGAACTCTTGCTTAATCAACGAATGTAACAACCATAATTAGTTCAAGAAGATATTTCAAACTTGGAATGCATATTCTAATTATAACCCGGCCGGTATGTAATCAGGTAACTACACATTTATATCAAACCTCCTTGCTACATAACTTAGCTTTGTCTCACCGTGTAGTCTGTATACCGTTCTCTTATGCAGCCTTCGACTAACGGTCATTGAACGGCCTTGGCAGAATTGTTAGCCAATCACAGATCAGAATGCATACCTACAAAGATGTAGATTTGATTATTAAGTGATACGTGTGATCGTGTCACACTTCACCAGGTGTACTAGATGCATTTGGAGACTAGGCTAAGATAAAGGCTTTATTCGAATTCTTTCGTTGCAAAAGGATAATAATGTTAGTGTTTTTTTTTGGCTTCTAATGCATAAAAACACTCTGAATGCGTAAATGTACTTGGGTCATAGTTAACTAGTGACCCGCCTCAGCTTCACACGGGTGAATAAGTAATGTATGGAAAACTCTTCGCGTCTTAATGCGGTTTTGTCAATTATGACAAACTATGCCGCTTAGGCACAGTCAAAACGTTAAATGTTACTCATTTATTGTGTGACGATGTCTGCAATCAATTATGGCCATGGTAAATAAAAGAATATTCCTAGCACTGCAGTCTGCTAAGTGTCTCTAAAACTTCTAACATATTGATATGAAATCCTGGACATTTGCACAAATAACATTAGCGCACTAAGAGCCACTAAGATGTACAGTCATTGTGGTAACAGATAGGTATTAGGTGCTAATTTCTTTCCGTGTCGAGGACACTTTTGTTATACCTACGTATTTATCTGACTAACGAGCAAAAAATTGCATGTTTCTACTTTAATAACACCGATATTGGTTATAATAAGACTTAGAAGAGCTAATAAGCATGAAATATTTTTTCCACAATTCTTTAATTATGGAAAGAAATATTTATCACTATATTGTTTAAATAACCTTATATTATTTTATTATGCATAACTTATACAATAATTTATGCTAAGCCTATTTTACGAATTAAACAGTTACTATGTGCGCCATTGTTCCGAGACAGAATTAGTGACGTTTAAAGTCGCCATGACACTTGAAAACAAAAGATTTCTAATAAATATGGCGGAAAAACTGACACATGCGATGGATGAGTGAACTTTCTCAAATAGAAAGTTTGTAACGTTGGTAGAATTGGAAATGCTTTAGTCTAGGCTAGAGCTAGAAGAGCTAGTGCTAACTTTGCGCTAATGACAATGCAATAGACAAATAATAAATTTTCTTTGGTCTCCGTAGACTGATTATAATAATATGCATTTGAGTGAGCCTTCACTGGTTTTGAGGGTATTTTTCAGGAAGATAGCTTTGGTGTATTTGGAGTGTCAGGCTTATTATCTTAAAAGAAGGCTCGGAGATTATCTGCTTAAGTTAGCTACCTAGGTAATTTCTCGAAAAATTGAATGACTCACGATTTACGGTAATTCCAAAAAGGTTTTTCTTTATTTGATGAGTCACCTGTATTACCATTCTATAAGAAGTAAAATAAAGAATACCTTTTTTAAACAGGCTGGCTGGAGAATAACAAAAGAGGATCTACCTATAAACAAGAAATTCGCTTTAAATTCTGTACCGTCCCTGTTTCTAAGTATTCGTTCAGAGATCTGATTGCGCATAATGCACATTCCTTGCAATTTTCTCTTGTGATGTAACTTAACGCTAATGCTGATGACAATGCTGAGCCATTTGTTTTAATATGCAGCAAACACTTTCATTGCACAATCCTTACTGTATGCATGTAGGTAGGTAGATAAAAGATGTACCAATATCTACCAAGTACCTATAATAAAAATCGATGTAGGTTTGTGTAGTTTGAGTAAGTATCTAATAATTATTGATTTAGGTAGCTGGAGTAGGTAGACAAAAGTTATTCTAAAATAATAGTTACTTATACAATTTCATCATTTTTATAAAGATTCTAGAATAGAATCTCATATACATTATACATATATTATATAGACATATGGAAATAATACACTTTAAGCACACTTTAAGTGTTAGTGAGTACCAATGCAATATTTATATATCTGTGTCAGAGCAGATTAGCAGACAAGCTGACACACCCATCCTTAATTCACTAGACGGTATAAAACCCGTTATAATCACTAGATAGATGTACGTCTACCAGCCTGTCGACGCGTCATAATTTCTATGGAGAGCTGTCTGATCCAAATTTAGAACATTGATTATAAAGTTTGAAAGGGGAATAGTGGCAGAGGGTCCTATCCCTATGCCCAGCAGTGGGTTGTCCATTGTACAAGGCTGATAATGATGATAATAAATGAAAAAATGTACGTAACGAATACTCGACATTCGTACTAGGGGCTCAGATCTAGAGAAAAAACTGTGTAGACTACCCACTTTAAAACGTTCTGAAATATCCTACGTAGTAACATTTTTAGTCGTAAATAGAACCTCACGTTCTACGTATAGACCGTAGAAAAAGTTTCTACTCAACCGTAACCTGCGTATTTATTTTACACTTCAGGCCGTAATCACGATTAGTTACACCGAAGTTTACATTGCATTGATATACTTATCAACTCTACCTTCTTATTCGCCACGCAGGTTTATACCAAATAGTACCAACCTCCTTGCATTTTGATACAGGTATGGAAGTAGTCACAGCCATAAGTACGAACAAAGTTCGCTATTTGTAAGAAGGTACGTGAAACGCGTTGAGGTAGGTCAGTTCTTACGTCAAGGATAAACCGTGTTATGGTTGAAACCTATTGTATTTTCTACCGATAACAAATATTTAAAGCATACTAAACTCTATTCTTATTACAGTAAAGTAGATTTTGTATTTAGTTTTGTTTTAAGTGCTTGGCGTCTGAGTAAAAACAATTGCGTACAAGAAAAGTGGAAGTAGTATTATGTTGAAATTAATAGCAGATAATAGAAGAGTATTTTATGGCTTGGAACGGCTTGTTATTAAATGATAACAAAATATGGAAGCCTAAACATAAACCTTATTTTAACTCAGAGCCTCATTTTCACTATAGCTTTGTAATAAATTAACCAAAGGCCCAACTAGTATTCCAGTATGTAGTAAAACAAATAAAAAATATTTGTTCAGAAAAAAGAGGTATAATATTCAGGTTTCTATCAAAAATCTCACGTAGCATCTTCCAACTCGATCCAGACAAAAGCTACCGCAAAAAGGAAATTATAAAACGAAAACAAATTATCCACGTACCTTTCTTGATCTTTCTGGTCCTTTTCTCACACATGATTGAAAACAAACACAGCTTTCAACTTATAAACACTGGATTAACACGATGTCAATATATGACAAATACAACGATTGCACTCAGAGAACGTAGACGCGTGCGTTCGCTCTCAGCACTGAACGTGGAATGAATTGCTTCGCTCCGACAAAATCGAATATGGTATTATGGTCCCGCCGTAGCGTCGGCGTACGATCGACGGTTAGAGCGGGACAAAATCATGTGTTGTAGTGCTACAGTTTACGTTACCCTAATTAGGATTCAAAATTCTAATTCTGTTTTCATTTTTTTCGTTTGACATGAATTTTATGGCATTTTTATTTAATATTCAGTAAATTCGATTAACAGGTTTTGGTGAACGGTAATTTTTTGTGTAAATTCGAAAATTAAATTTCATTTTTGTTTTATTTTTGTAAATATTTAACATTGGAGACAGTTATGGATATTTGAAGTACTACATATTTATAGAAAAATAAATATAATCAGCTAGACAGACAGTCTGTACGGATAATTAGTTGAATGACAAACATTATGAACTCGACGATGACCCTAGTTGTAAATACTGCTGATTCGATACCTGGACAAACTGTATGTGTAACAATACTTATAATTGATAGGGAATCCCCCTGCGACACACTATCGAAATTACTAAAAGCGGCACAATAAGCTCTAATAAAGATTATTCGCTGACAAACATGGCTTATCGCTTCTAATAATACCGTACACGTGTATCATGTTCCTGGAGTTTTATCAGTCACACGTGAATCTCTGAATTCCGTTTAGATAATAACATTTGACAGATGACGACACGTGGAGTAGACAGAGATGCATATATCTCCATCCCTTTCTAGATATGAGGAAGCTTGGTTGATTTTGTTTTCTAGGTTAAGGCTACTATGTTGATATTGCGACCTCTAAAGTAGGCGCGTGTATGGGTCGCCTGTACAAGGACTATCCGATTATTTAGCAAGTTAAATAAATAAACACAGACCGCTCGGCTCTAGCTGTGAACCACTGCGTCACATGACTGTCGCCTGCGTAAGGCTGTGCGTGTTTGAAACCACACACGCGTTTTATGACTTGCAAACACTACATTGCAAACATAATTACATCGACATTTGAAAGATGGTGATATTGAGCAGTTGGGACTGCAGGGTAGCAGTCCCAACTGTTCAATGACACCGATCACTGACGATAGCAGAAATTTCTAGCCTGGATTAATTGCTTTAGGTACTGGGACATTTTTTTTCAGGTGTGCAGTACTAAATTTAAGTAAGTGTTATTGTGAAAACGTTTAGTTCTATCTTTAAACAAGGTCTATGGAAATGTACAACATGTTTGCTTTATAATCGATTGCAAAAATCTACAACATTAACAAATATAGTTTTATAACAACCACCTAAAAAGAAGAACTTAAACATTGAAGAAAAAAATAAGGAGAAAACCAATAAATTTTACCCCACACACTGGTAATATTTACCCCGTTACAACTGACAACCCTTAGAGCTCAGACGCCCGGCTGGGAAATGCTCACCTCGCATGAAAAAACACGTGTTGTTGTTACAAAAGCTATCTGACCCACGTGGATCTAACATATGATTAGACAAACAGACAATATGTAGGCTCTTTGTATAGTTTGTATCAAGATAATAGGAGTATTAGAGAATGTACGGTAATGTACGGAAATATATCATTGTATTGATCATTTCTATATTTAGGTTTGGTTTTGTGTTGTGGGTAAAAGATTAAATTTAAAAATGTTTTTGTTTGTTATTGTAAACGAATAGATTGGAATAGTAAATTATTTTAGTATGGTTCCATGATAAAATGTAGTTTTTTACGGTAAAGAAAAACTAAACTTATAAAAAGAAGTCTTTTAAAATTATATTTTATTTGTCCATTTTAGTCTGTGACAAAAAAAATAGCAAAAAATATTAATTAACTTTAAGATCATGAAATCAATGCTCTGAAAAAGTTTTCCATCCATTTCATGCATGCATTTCGTAGCACACGCACGTTTTGACGTCACACGCGGCGAGGCGCAGGCGCAACGTGCGTCGCTCCGTGACTCACCACGCACGTTGACTAACACTCCGCAGACCGTACTATGCAAGCAAACAGATAAGGAAGTACTATCGTGATCCATTTACATCAATATGTATTGTACTATGTAACCGTGTGTGTGTGTGTGTGAGTGGTGTAAGTATGTGTGAAAGGGCTTAACGGTATCAAATGCTATTAACTTAAAGTTGAGTTGAGTCGCCGATGAGTCTTCTATTGTTGACAACTTTAATTTGTTAAGTATTGACAGACAGACGTTTGAGAACGTCTTCAAGATATTTTAGGTAAGATCGTTTTTAGTTAGTGGAGAAAATTTACATCAAAATTTATTTAGATATGTTAGCTAGACTACTTTAGCTATTATGCTGTCTGTGAAATAAACTGTACATAAAATCTATATGAAGCACACGTTATGACCTGTGCCGCCGTTGCTATGTCTACGAGACTACCAGACCAGACTATCAATATTGATCGGTCTATTAATTCCCACACTACAACTTGAGATACTACATTATTCTAATTTCGGTGAAGAAATCAAATCCTCAAAGCTCAGGCTAACTGCATAAAATTGGTAAAGGTGCATTTTCTCTGACTATTTCAGAAAGGATAATACGACAATATGACTCTTCATACTGTAATTTAATATATTATAATAAAGAAAATGACGGGTACAAAAAGTAAAAGTATTATTATAATTAGTCCGCCAAATTGATAATGTTTTTTTGTATTTGTGCGTTAATTTTAACAATAAAAATTGCTGCTTGCATGCTGCTTTAAAGTCTAGGCTTGTGACGTAACGCATTCGCAAAAAAGCAACGAAAAAGTGACGTCACGGGTAACTTTCATTGAGTAGGCCAAAAGAGAGTAGGCAGTCCTTCGCCCAGCAGTGGGACATTTCAGGCTAGTAATAATAATAATGCTTCGGAGTAAATATTGCTTTCTCTATGTACAGAAGTGGTTTTGAACTTTTGAAGTCTACAGCATGTTTAACCATCGTATAAAAGCATATTTTGAGCAAAATAATAACAGAACTCACCAATTTGATACACTTTATCAGGTTTACCAAATGTAAATAGTACGTAACTTACAATATTCGGTATTACGTAATATTTACAGTATACTGCGTTGTTCTTCATCCGCACATGTTGGAACACTCGTCATTTGAGTTACTCACAATAAACATCTACGTAGCGATTTTTATTATGATGTCATAACAATTGTGTTATTCTACGGATTATTTACTTTGAAATATTGATGTAAACATCCCTTTTCCGTTTTGGGCTTTTCTTTATAATAATACTAGTCTTCAAATAGTTGTAGTGGCCTTGCGGTTCTATTTATGGATTTGTACGCACGAGGTGCAAGTTCGATCCCCAGCGCAGACAAGTACCAATATGACTTTTTCAAAGTTATATTTACTTTTTTTAATCATTCTAAGACACTACTGACAAAAACATCGTGAGGTAACCTAGATTCCAAATATTGGAGACTGAAATCGCCAATCTGTAGTGAGCTAGCCTGGTGATCAATGCTCAAACCTTCCCTATATGGGAAGAGGCCTGTGCCCAGTAGTGGAACGTATTAGATTGGTTTGTTTATTATTTTTAATACCAATCTTATTATGCATGGCCTTAGTAAGAGACCACGCGTCAATTTTCAGATTTTTCTGGATGTCAAATTACTGATCCCTTTCTTATTAGGAAAAATGGTACTGAATCAATATATTTGAATATTCTAATACTTGAACTTGAGTTGACACGCTTCTACGTGCCTAGATCGTTTCAAAAACAAAACACTACCTCACCATTCAAAGACATTCCATAAGCCGCTCTCATTTCATAGCTTTTCATTCAATACTCCGTAATAACTGGTCAGACAGACAAATCATGTATATATAGATACCTATACATATAGACACTGTCTGAGCCCCTCTAGCCTATACAATACAGTGTGCTGCAAAATTGCCGGGTGGGGTTCGATTCATGTTCGTGTTCGATCATGGGATTCGATTGCATCATTTATACGATTCGTTTGTTGATCAAAACATTGTTACCTACGACTACAAACATGGCTAAGCATAAATCTTGTGACTGCAAGAGACAAATAAAAAAACGAAATGAATGAAAGAGAACTGTACAAATTTCATCTTTCATTAGATTAAACTGACATTCTGGCGACGCAATGAAAGCCTACTCGGCTCACGATAATTGCAATTTTTTCTTTTGTTACTTTTTGTTTAAAAGTATTTCTTACTCATATGGAGATAGAGTCTAAAGTTCTCACAGGCAGTAGATATTTTAACTACGTACTAAGGATATTTTGCACACACTGTAGGTAATCTCAGGGCACGTGCGCTCCCTATTCGTCTGTCCATATTGCACCCCTTCAGACATACTCAGTTTGCTAGTACCGGCGACCGGTGGTAATTTGATTCCCCCTGTGTAGCGACTTGGAACGGAATTTGATCGAATACTGTCTAGCAAGGGATTTTTGAAGATGAAATTATATTTTTAAAGATGTGGCATTTTGAATCGGACATATTCCAATTACAATATACGAGCAGAATTAAGAACTCCTCTTGAGACTGTCTTCAATATTTGATTTTTATTTTAAAGAGTCAAAGAAAATTTTAACTTTAAGGATCCTACTGTACACGCAATATATTGACAGTCATTTAAGTATTTACGCGTTTTTAAATCATTGCATCTGGGAAAAATATTTGAAAAAAAAAAAAAAACAATATTACTTTATTAAAAAAAAACTGGACTATCAATAATGTTGCTATTAATGACAAAAATATTGTGTTAGTGTATGAAAAATAAGAATTCAAGACTTCGTGTATTTCTCCTTGAAATTAGGAATCGATTTCTTTATACACTCTACGAAAGTAATTTCAATTCTTTGTACCTACACCTCTAAAGTGCTAACATGAAAATGACAGGCAAGATTTATGCTGTATACTTAGTTGTGTGCTACATTACTCACAGAATTTCGTCAACCATAACCTTCAATTTCAACCCTACTAATATTTTTAACGTGACTGATGATGGATGAATGTGTGTTACTCTTCCACGCTTAAACCCTTATGATGAGCTTGGTTATGGAGTTAGCAATGTCAACCCAAAATAACATTCTCTCTTGTTATACGACTATCAGATAAGAATAATTTGGGCAGCTATACCTAACCGACATCCATACGAACGAAGACGTGATAAAAGACCAGTTCATTCATACGTTTTCATTATATTCCTTCCTACACCTAAATAAATAGTTTAACTATAAATAATAGTTTATAATAGTATTGTGAATCGTTCGTTATTTATAGCCACGTGAGGAGGCTACAGTTTTGTTTGGCTATGAGGCATGATAATGTGATACGTGTGGTGACGTCATCGCGTGGTTCTGCATCTTGTGTGCAACACGGCCACCACGTGGCTGCGTGGGAGTTGGTATTAAGGACTTAGGAGAATATAATAGGCAGCCAGTCACGCAGAGCATGCGCATGTAGGGGTCAGGGGTGTTTTAGTGGGAGTCCGACATATCCCCATGCCGTGCCCTCGGCGTAGGTTTAAGTTATTAGCGTTTCACCTCAAAAAAAAGGAGAATATAATAGGACTAAGGGTATGGTAGGGTTTTAGCACAATAAAGTGTTATTAAATTAACGAAATAATTGGGGCATTTAATTCTGTTCGAATGCCTAGAAGAGACACAAGGTGGAGGCATCCGAATAAAATAATTTTGCCAGATTAGACTTGAAGAAAATATGACGTATTTAATAAAGCGGTAAGTGTGCAAGTGAACTGACTTCAGTGGGCCACAGTTAACGTTTATTGCAAGTACAATACAAGCCTAAAATTTTCAAGAAAATCTTGTAAACAGTTTTTTAAACTTATGTGACTTCGTTTGGCAAGGTCTAGTATCCTTAGATGTTCCGAGATCTCAGTCTCATTTAAGGGCTGCTAAGCTTTAAACTTAAGAATTTTGTGAAGTAGGTACCTAAAATAAATAGTAATTTGTGTAATTAGCCAACTACGACAGAAATCAACAAAGTATAAAAACTACACATTACGATGTAATTTACAGTTTAAGCATATTATTATAAACACACGTTCTTATTGTTACACATAAAAATCAGTCACTTTGTGTTGCTCGAGAGTGTAGCTCTTATTGCAAGCAGTTAAGGATCATTTTCGCGTCATAAAACATGAATGAGTATGCTTGTCTGTTGTAACTCTTATTGCAAGGGGTTACGGCTGATTTTCGTGTGTTGCTAATTAGTACTTTAACTGTGTATCTCTTATGTCGAGGGATTAAGAATCATTTTTGCGTGTCATTTTCAAAAAGATACGGGTTTTTGTATTATAGTGGGTTTTGAAAACGTAGCTTTTGTGTCAAGGGATTAAGGTTGATTATCGCGTGTCGTTTGCGATAAGACACGGGTTTGAGGCAGGTCCGGCCACGTTTGTCTGGCACGTTGAACTGCATGTGTTGAGTGCCGCATGTTTAGGGTTGCCCATACTGAATATCTTGTACATTGTAAGGAAGAAAAGTGGACTTTCAGATATGTTTTTTAGTGTTTAATACCTAAATGATTTAAGAAAAATATACACTTAATTCGCTTTTTCCTTATAAACTTAAAAAAAAGATATTTGTTTACATAAAGTTATCAAGTTAAAAATCTGTGATAATTAAGTCTGAATCAATAGATTAGTTGAAAAAAAAAACATTTATCTTTAGCATATAAAAACTACAATAAAAATAAACTTTACAATCTATCACATTTTATCTAAAATTCCTATCTCTAGATAAGCGACTCTTTATAGTCACTCCAAAAGCTTACTTATACTTAAACACTTTATTTACTAACATTTTCCAAAACAAATTATATAGCAATCCATAAGTAGACTGGGTTGTTTTTTTATACCCGGTAGAAACCCTCAGGACTTCTATCACCCAGGAATGGCGAAGGCCGGACTCTTACCGGCTAAAACCACCGGAGAGCTTCTCCGTTCCCTGTCTTCGGCCATGGGAACGTTGCGCAAACTACCGCAGAACTTACTAGTTTGTTGGCAGCCCTAGCCCCAATCGTTAAAATGCACATGCAAGCGCGTATGCAGCCTATCGTCACGATGCCTACGCGACACTGACGTCTCCACGCACTCTGTACAAACCACCACACATTGCACACCACACACTGAACACAAAACCACTCTTATTCCCATCTGCATAAAGTCTATATTCGCAGTTATTTATGGCAGTTGGCTTGCGACATGTGTTCGTTATAGCTGTAATTCAAACAATGGATCGTTTACAATACTTAGTCTGATTAGTAACCGATATTTAATGAGGAAATACTGTTTTATGTAGCCGACCATTGTGCCATCATTGTCTTGGAGGAAAATCTAGATTCAATCAAATTGATAATCCTTGTTCATACTTCATTGTCAATTTTATGGCCCAATAAATCTTTGATATTTACGGTATTAGTTGTCTACTCTTAACAATATAATATCACGTCATTTTAATGGGCTACCAATGAGTTGTTTGTTTATGATCAACTGTCTATTTCAGAGCAGTTGGCATAATATATGTATAAGTTTTAGTTTCATAGTATGCATGTAAATAGTAAATTAAAAAATAAACTTAAAAAACTGGCATAAAAAGTATCAAGTATTGGTAACGTGACCATTACAATTCAGAACTGTCAACTTAGTTAAAAAGTTTTTATTTTCAGCTGCCCTAGAAAAGATACGTCTACAATCCGTTTGCGCAAAGTAATGTTTGTTCAAACGTGTTTGTGCAAACGAAGTTTGAAGCGTGTACACCCAGTATTAGAAACGTTAGTCACAACTCTGATATAATGCGACACCTTGTTTCTAAAACAGTTATAACGCTTAAAAATATCTATTGAATGCTACAACATTTATTTCCACAAAACAAAACGTTACTTAATTTACCACGCGTTTGCACCGGTTTCCTTGGCAAATCGCCACGCCAATGTGGCTACGTATGCCGAATAGTAAACAATTTCATTGAAAAGAACATAAATTGCTAAGAAAGATTTGTAACATTCCATATACGTCAATGAGGGGATTGGTCAGCATCAGTTTTTCATGTATCGCTACCAAAATCTGCTTCCAAGATAAAATATTAGTCTGGTTTGAGCAGTTGAAGTTATTTGCCAGAACGAATAAAGATATCTTTATAGATAAATTAGCTGCTCCCTGCGACTTCGGCCAAACGAATATCGGTTATAGCTACAAAAACAATACGCTCCTCGGTCGCTCCTCAATGTTCATCTAAATTGGTTAAGCCATTTAAGCGTAAAAGAATAAAAAACATCCATCCATACTCCCAAACTTTCGCATTTTTAATATTAGTAGGTTATCATCTGGTAGTTGAATCAAGGTGATTAAAGGAAGTTTGGTGGTCAGATAAGTTATCGTATTGTTTTGGAAAGGAGAAAAATGCTGTAAAAGTTTACCCGACGACGACGACGACAGAAAAACCTTAAATTTCAAAGGTGTTTAAATGCATTTCCACACTTCACACCTCAAGATACGGCGACTTGAAACTAATTAACATAACTGAAACTATACGAATGAATGTAGATTAGTACCACTGTTCAAAGAAGCTCCCCAAAGCCCCTTCAGAATAACACTTGAAGTGTTACTTGATACTGTAGCAGGTATTCCACACGTCATTAACTCGTGGACACTTGCCATTTTTGGAACATCTGTCTCGACATTCCTCGGAAGCACGTTGACGGGCATTATAATCAGTGCATTCCTGGCTTAACGCCAAAGACGTCAATCATTTTATTATGCTACTTTAAAATACATCATAATAATATGTGCTATGCATTTTGCCCATAGGCTAAAAGCAATTTGTACATGAGAAGTAGATGCACTAACGTCAAACAGTTCTCTTCATTTTATATCCTGGAGTATTAAAAAAGATACTGTTTTGTTGGTACACTGGTTTTATTTAAAAAAAAACATGAGTTAGTAGAAATCAGCATTGCTTTTATAATCTTTAAAAACGTCGTTCAACGGAACTAAAAATCTTTGACATATTGACAAAGTTTTAAGACTGAATATTTCAATTTGTAGCTTCCCTAGATGAATGGTCTATCTGGCATCATTTTGAACATTATTATAGTCCTAGTTGTTACAGTACTTCGCAAATCAAAGTTTTTCATAGCTGCTAAAAAGCAGCTCTTAAAAATAAGCCTAGGAACTTAGTATTTTAGTATTCAGCCAAAAGTTTCCATCACCCGTGTATTTACCTGAGCGCCAAAAGAGGTCGTGAGTCCACATTTACGCATAACGTGACGCTACCGCCGGTTTCTTACACATTTAATTTGCACGTGTATAGAAGGCATGTAGTGAGCGTGTGACTTTAATCGCTATGTTTTCCTTTTGTAATTGTTTTTATTTTTCAATTGTTTGCTCAGTCAGTTTTATTCTTATTAGTTTAGCTGTAAAGTTTGTTACATTTGTTAATAAACTTTTTGCAACTAATATTTTTTTTCGCATTTTGTGTAAAACACAAATGTAAAAAAAATACAGGCATATAATTGTAGTTTAAAATGTTTTATTGTTTAGTAGAGTTTCTATCACATTTATTAAATATTTTCTATTGAAGATTTCCTATACATCAGTAAATTTAAATAACTTTTGCCATTTTTTTCCTTTACTGCAAGATTCGAATGGACTTTGCTTTGATAGTTAAAATACTTACTTGCTAGCTTGGTTCATCACGGCAATGGATTGATTATATGAAATGCGTTTCGATTCAGAGAAATTAAGTGACGTCTGTCTTAGTGACGTGATGATCGATAGACTTTTATTAATATCGGATCTGCTTTGGTAACTCAAAACACTTTGGTGCCTTTATAAGGAAAACCTCTTAGTTCTTCTAATTATTTTTTATTACAAGAACGTCTACTTGCATACAAGCAACGCATATTCAAGATTATCTCTAATTAGACATCTATCAAGGCAATGCAAGCAATTCGGACGTAAAAAAGGGAAATTTCCATTTCATTATTTTTTCTAAATGTCTAATGAGGGATTGCAGCTCAATGACGTATTAATTAATAGTATAAATAAACAAACTATTTCAGAATCGACTGCCAAGTCACTGACAATTTTTAATGTTTTTGTCATCCTAATTTATGTTTTAAAAGATCACATTCTGCTGATCGGATTACCCGACCGTGTTACAACAAAACAGAAGAATACTCTTTGCCTAGCAACCCTTCCCGTATACAACGTTTGCTAATGTGTGAGAGCTTCTTAAGATACTGAAGATGAGAGGCGAAATTTTAACACGAAAACAATCACTTAAATCGAAAAACCAAGTGAACTCTAAGGCTCTACTTAATTGAATATCACTTAAACCACAACTAACGGAACAAGCACACAGGATACATAATACCTAACCTATCTTCAAACCAAATTTAGTTCCCATTGAATAGAGAGTAGTTTATATTATGATAACGAAGCGATATTGTATTGTCGCAACATACACACAAGGCGGTCACGTTTGTCCCCATGCTGCGGCGACAACGTGCTCGCACGAATTCTGCAACTAAGTACTAAGTACGGTCAGCATCAAAAGTCGATTGACACATTTAGATTATCAAACGAACTGTATACAATCGAATTCAATGAATTACTGTTGTGCTGTTAGGTAACAAAATAGGCTTGACACCTGTTATAGTTATAACATACTAAGCACCAATTCCTACATGTCTTAGAAAAATAAGAACACTTTGTAATTCGGTTTGTGTTAATCGACTTTTGATGCTGACCGTACGTAGCGATATGCCGGTCGCCTTGCTTAGTCCTCCTTGCCACAGCTTAAGCCGCTTAGCTGTTTAGCTGTATATCTTTACGATACTGCTGTAGTATAGGTATATAGGTATAGATTAGGTGTTTGTATGGTTTTATAGAAAGAGTTTTGGTATCGATCTGTCGATGTTTTGATCGAATGGTTGCTTTTTTGTTGTAGGTTTATCTAGACAAAGGGACTTGATTATAGAGCTACCCTACCCGTACTGCTTGTCATATTTTAGATTATTACTTGCTACAATTTAACAAAGAGAATTCATTAAGTAACAATTTGCTTTGTCGTATACTCTAAAAAAGAGTTGTTGCTACGTAAACACAAAAAATATTACTATGGCTCTTCTTTTATTGTACCTTGCTCTAATTATTTCAAATAAAGTTTATTTTTAATTAATTATTTGTTTTATTTCAATATTGTATACCTAAAAACGTTATCTTCTATCAAAATAGCCCAACGGTCTATCTCTTCTTCATTTGTCTCTATCGTAGCAACTTGCAACTAAAATCTCCTTACTCATGTCTCTAAACTGATTACAAAGGGTACCTAGAGGATGCATTGCACATTGCACAAACATTACAGTCTGACCAGCTGAACGAACAGTACTGAGCACATGTTGTACCATGCACCTCCGAGAACTCGCTCAAAGTGTGCACGTTTGGAAACATGCTGTCTTTTGTCAATGCGTCACAATTACAACAATGTCTTTGGTTATTCGGACCGTGGGAGTGGTGGCTTTGGCACACAACTTTATTGCATAATGTTTATTTGTGGATGGAAAAGTTACAGTTTTTTTTTTGATTTGATAAAGTTGTAAGGTTTGTTAAATCAAACGGGCTTTTGTCAGGAATTCTTACCCATAACTTCAACGTACAAGTTTGTGAGTATAGGTGGATTAATGGATGTTACTTTTTCAAGCCCAAACGGCTGGAGATATTTTCATGATATTTGGCATGGAGTTAGTAAGCTCTTTGGATTATCGTATGTTCGAAATGAATAACTTGTGTGTTAGATAGTCCATTAATCGAGAGAAGCTACAGATCACAATAAACGGGACTGGAAAAATCAAAAGTGTTTATATAAATGTGGAGCAGCTGCATTATACTGATTGCAGAACCTAGATAAAAGTAAAACAACACATCATTCAATCAAACATGCCACGTCTTTTTTTTTTTATGGGACTAGCCCACCACACATGCCCGTCATTGCAACTCCTGTAAGCCAGGATCTACAATGAGACCAACGAATACCACCGAAACAGTGAAGCTCGGTGTGTCCCAGGGGAAATGATTGACTGTCTTGGAACCCGCAACGAAATTAATCAGAAATAGTAAAAAAGGAGGAGTAGGAAAAATATATGTTCCACTTCCCTCCATTGCAAGCGGGAGACAAAAGGAAATAGCTAATATTAGCAAGGAATAGAGATTTCACAACTGAGTTAGGCCCAGTTGCCAGGCACCACGGATTTTAATTTACACATTTAATGGGTCCTATGATTTTAGGAGCTGTTATTTTGATTCCAATAATAGGTATGGCAAAAGCGTCTGAAAGCACGGAAATTTGCTCTGGTGGCAACAAGATCCTCATAGTAAACAACACCGGAAGTCGGTTGCAAACTATCTAGTAAAGCATTACGTTCGTCATGCCAAAGACCACACTCCCACAGAATATGATGCGCACTTTGCTCATATTCACTGTTTGCTGTCGAACACTGACACAATGGTGAAACGACAAGTTTAAATGAAAATAATTTGCTTTTAAAGTTACCATGTCCCGTAAGAAACTGGGCTACACAGTGGTCAATCTCTATCCAAGTCTTCTCCAGCCGCTCATGAACGGATGGAAAAAACTGGTAAAGATGACGGCCCTTAATAGACGTTTCCCATCTAACCTGCCATTCCACCATCAGTTCCTCGGAAATATCTGTTTGCGGTTTGAATAATCTATCGATCCTATTACGTTCGCGAAGGGCTAAAAAATCGTTTTTCAAAAATTCTCTGGTTGAATAATACATAGCCGCGCGACGCTGTATTTCGAGGTCAACCGGTAAAACGCCTGCCAAGACGGGCAAGGCTTCAGTGCTAACAGTCCGATAGGCTTTACACAAGAAAATCAACGCCAACCGTTGACTTTGAAGTAATTTACGTCGTGCCGCGCCTATTGTGGCCCTATCAGCCCAAACAGGCGACCCGTAACAAATGCATCCCAGGTACGTAGCCCCGTAGACGATTTTCAAGGTGTTAAAGGAAAGCCCCCAGGTTGACGTGGAAATCCTTGTCAAAGCATAAAAGTTGTTTTTTGCTTTTTCTCCGATTGTTTTGATATGTTCAATGAATGTAAAGTTCCTCTCTAAAATAAGGCCGAGATAACAAACACTATTTCGTTTTTTAACTGTTATATTATCAAATTTAATGCTAGGCGACGATTTTAGATTTCCTTTGAGAAGCAATTGAAATGTTTTGTGAGGTGCAAAAGTCAGACGGTTTCGTTTACCCCAACTAGAAATTAAACGCAAGCTTGTATCGGCTAAATTTTCAAGCCCGGCACGAGTATTAGATTTAATAAGCAGAAGGCCATCGTCCGCGTAACCCGTAAGTGAGCAGCCGTGCGGTAGAGGTATCGCGAGGAAATCATCAAACCCTAAGTTCCATAAATAAGGGCCTAACACCGATCCTTGAGGGCATCCCAAGGTCAATGCCTTCGACACAGAATGATGACCAAGTTTAAGTTTAGCTGATCCATGTAAGAAGTAGGAGTAAATAAGCTGGTAGATGTTACGGTAGCAGCCGCGTGATTTTAATTTAAGAAGTATCATTGGCCACCATGCGTTGTCGAAGGCACCGGAGATATCCAAGAAGATACCCAAAATGTAGTTCTCGTCTGACGAGTACACCTGCCTTCTGACCGAGATAGCCGCGTCTATTGTTGACTTTCCTATCGTAAATCCGAATTGATTTTTGTGAAATTTTGGTCCGTCCGGAAGTAATCGTGGGACGATAAGGCGCTCAAGTAATTTACCCAAAGATGGTAACAGGGTAATAGGTCGATAAGACTTAGGGTCATCTGGCGCCTTATCGCCACTTTTTGGAATAATTCTAATAAAGCCTTGACGCCATAGGCGAGGGAAAACGCCTTCAGAAATACATTTATTAAAAACCGTTAAAATACAATCGCCCGATACCTTGCATGCCTCCTTTATCATCCTGTTAGAGATTTTGTCTTCCCCGGAGGCTTTATTAAGAGACAGTGATCTAACAATATTGATAAACTCAGCAGCTGATGGAAGGTCTGACATTGGCGATGTAGGAATATCGGCAGCGAAAGTTCTTATTTGCTGGTGATAGTCGTCGTCGGCGCCTTGATGATCGTCCGGTATGAGCGAGTTTAGAAGTACTTCCGTGGTCTCCTCTATCCCGGCGGTGTGCATATTATTAATTTTGATGTTATGTATAAAGGCCAGATTTACTGATCTGTTGGCTTTGAACTCGTGGTATAGAGGAGACCACGGACCCTCCCTATCTAGTTTTTCGACTACTTTACGCAATAAATTTCCCTTTGATTTTTCAATGGCAGCTCTATAACGCGACCGAGCTATTCGAAAAGAAGTCAAAGCAACAACGAACACGTCTCCGGTTATTTTACGTTTCCTAAGACGATTAAGTTTTCTACGCGATTTACGATATACTTTACGCTGTTCAGTGAGGAAGCCGCTCCACCAGTCACATCTGTGTATATTGGTCATAGATCCGCGACCAATGGCTACATCAGCACAGTAAGTGAAAGTCTCTGATAACACTTCAGCACTTTCTTCCGCTGACAGGCCGTCCCGAGAGAAGTCTTTGGCATGGCATGCGAAAAATGTACGAAAGAAGTCCCAATCAGCGTTCTTGGTTTTATATCTATAGTCGCCCTTGACGACATTACCATGAGAACCTCGCGGCGCTTCCGAAGCAAATTCGTACACAATCAGACGGTGATCACTACAAGACGCGTCTGGCAATACGCGCCATCTATCTAAGCGGACGTCTGCACTCGATAGTGTGACGTCAATAGAAGATTCGCCCATTTGGCTGCAAAAAGTAGGTGGTGCATCAGGGGTGTTATGAATTGATAGATTCATCTCAGCGATGAAATCTTCGACAGCGCACCGTCGATCAGCATCGGTAGCCCTAACTTTGCCATACCACAAGGATGACGACGCATTAACGTCGGCGCCAATTATGATCTTGCTGCCGGCAAGCGACCGCAGGACATGGCGAAGATGGTGTATGTGAGGGGCAACAGGGTCAGAGTACTGAAAATAACAGCTCACGACGTAGATCTTATAAGACGCAGATGAAACCTCCGCTACAGCACAGTGTGACGTCATAAGGTCTTGCATCGAAGTTACCGTGACGTTACTTGAACGCGATACGTATATTCCGGCTCGTGCCTTGCTATCCAGTTGCACGACTTTATTACGCAGGCTAGCATTTTGATATTGCTCTTGGATTAAGACAACGTTTAATTTATGATCTAATATAAGCTGTTCAAGTTCCGACGTTGCAACTCTATCGTTGTGGAGATTTAACTGCCCTATTCTAAGACTATCCATGAATTTTAATAATTGGTGCTTAGGATCAGCTGTTCGAGTTTGATCTTATAAGTCGGACATTCCTGAGACCCGCAATGATGGTCACACGGTTTTTTATAACGTTTACACGCTACACAGGTTGGTTTGAAACCAGGCTTGTCCTTCTCAGAGCAGTCCGTCGTCTCATGCGCTTGAGAGCAGTTGGCACAGGTGGGAGTTTTATTAGTGCAATACTTCCTGACGTGACCGTATTCTTGACAGTGATTGCAACGTACCAATTCTAAGTCATCTACAAAACGACAAGGAGCCCAGTCAATAAACAATTTCTCCTTGGTGGCTACGAGATGTTGACGTATCGCGGCGTCAATTTCTATGCCTATCCATTTACGCCCGTTATTTACCGCACGCCGTCGAATTATACGAGTATTTTTTATGAATTCGTCTTCACTAATTTTAAGTTCGTCCTTGATATTTTGACGATACAAAGCGCAAAGGAAAGTTTTGTCGTCCATAGACGCAGGGACATCTTTAATTAAAATACGCGGTTGACGACCTTTTGGCTTTTCTAAGCGCAAGCCAGCTGATTTTATAGCTGCAAAAGATTTTAGTTTTTGCACTTGCTTTTCGTTCGCGACGCGCAATATGACTCCTGATTTTTTTTACCTTTTTAACACCTACTATTTGAAAGCCGTCGTCACTCGGCTTAATCACGCTCATCAGCGCCTGCTTCGTAGCCGATGACGTCGCGAAGTCGGCAGAGCGTTCCTCGGTCGGGTATGCAACTACACACGGCAGCGGAGCGCGCGATTGCACCGGTGGGACGGCTTGCGGCAAACGTAGTTTTAATTTATCCGCGTACGAATCGGTTTTAGTGTCGCTACGGGATTGAGAGATTGGATTGGCTTTAATAATATCTAATTCACGCTGTGTATTAACTAATTTTGTCTCATTACATGACGATTTAATCGCTAACAAAGAAACGATAGCCGTTATACGCTGAGTCATATCCATAATGGCTGACTTATTAGCAATGTTTATACGCGAGCCCTGATCGTTGACAAGGTCATTTATTCGTGACAGATAGGT
The DNA here is from genome assembly GCA_941860345.1 of Chrysodeixis includens. Lineage (NCBI taxonomy): Eukaryota > Metazoa > Arthropoda > Insecta > Lepidoptera > Noctuidae > Chrysodeixis > Chrysodeixis includens. Next base: position 6,334,569 of record OW796113.1, on the reverse strand, counting down.
CGAGGCCTCGCCGACTAAATCGCAATAATCAGCGCGGCTCGCGTTGCTGGTGTCTAAGACCGACTCATTTTTATCACTCGATGCAGACCGCTGCAGCCGCTTAGACAAATCGGGTGAGATGTTCGACGGTGATATCTCACTAAATAAGCGCTTAGACGTCGCGCAAGGTGGTGATCTCGATGTCATATGACTCCTACTAAAAGCGCTCCCGTCGCGATCAGGCGGGTCGTCGTTATAAACCGACATGTTTTATTTCAATTTAATATATAATTTAGTGCTATTGTGCAAAATATAACAAATAAATAAGACGCCAACGAGTATTAAAACCGGCCGCGCAAATAAATATCGCTACCCTCAACTTAGAAAAAGAAATAAAAATGACTTACCGAATGATTATGTTGAATAATTAATCACAAATAAGAAATTTAACGCAATCAACTACAAACCGTACACGATGAACACAATACCACACAACTGGGAACAATTCACGAGCCGGGATTCAAACACAGAACACCACAAACGTAAATAATCTCACGAGCGAAATTGACCTCAACTGCACCGTACCGACGCGCAGAGGGAAGTACATGCCACGTCTATCGGAATGATGCCAAGATAATTCAACTTTCCATTGCTGGCTACTTCTACGATCCTACGTGCTACAAGGCCAAAGTTCTACGAATCCTGTGTGATGCGTGCTACAACTACTACGAATCATGCCTGCTGCGAATGTCGAATACTGTGGAACCTACATACCAATTTAATATCCACATTATAAACTATATTCTTAGCCTAATTTATAAAGGAATATGTACATTCCCAACAAAATAACGATATTTTAATACCAGGTTCGTTTCATACAACCTAAAACTGGTTAAATCTCGTAGCAGATACTGAAAATTTTCCTGGTCGCATGTAGAACGGAAGCTAATGTATTGTATAAGATATTCATCGCTCGATATATAATATAATGTATGGAATAAATATGCTGAGTGTAGGGACGGTAAACATTTATGTAAAACAACATCTCATATGTGCAATTGTAAAAATGGCACAAATATTTGCAAGTTATTTAAATGTTAGGTATAGGGTTGGCACAGTGATGTTTTCTTTATTATTTCCGAACAGCAATGAGGAAAAGTTTTAAAAAGTAGAGAAAGCTAAATAGTTTAGACTCGAAACAAAATAGTAAGAAGTTTTTAAAAAGAAGGTGTAATATAAGTAGGATATAAAATTATGGGAGTAAAGGACAGAGAGTGCACCTGTGTTTGTGCACACGCTTGTGCACTATAATATATCCCGCGTAGCTAGCTGGTGTCATAGTAACGCTAGCCGCCATAAAACAGTAAAGTTTATTTACCTACAATACAATTTCAAAAGACTACGCTTATCCATAATCCACGACCTTTTAAACAAAAACCAACATTTATTACGTAACATAATACAACACTTTTCAGCTTCAAAGAATTTAAAACAAAAGCATTCAATTAATACAAAAACTCGAAAACAATGAAACAAATGAAACAATGAAAGATTACAAATAGATTTGGGCGTTGCTTGCCCAAGAATGTCCCGTGGCCCGCCCCGGCACCGGGCCCGCGGGCTCTCACGGGTTCCAAAACATGGCGCTTTTGAGTGCTACAAAACGTGCTGAAATGTCCAAAAACATTTAATTGTTTAGTAAAAGTAAAAGTGTGTTGAATGCATGTGCTTTTGTTTTTAATAAATTGTAACGGAAAGTTTTGCAATGTAACTGTGTAGTCACATTTTGTTTATATGGCTAGCGCTTCGTGCGTCGTTTCCCCAGATTGTCTAGTCAATCGAAAAAGTTTTAGAAAAGCCTATTAATATTATAAATGCGATAGTTTGTAATGATAGTTAGAACAGATGGATGGATGGGTGGATGTTTGTTACTCTTTCATGCTTAAACTACTAATCAAAGTTAGACGAAATCTGCTATAGAGTTAGCTGACAGCCTAGATTAACACATACGTTATTTGTACCCAACTACGTATAAGGGGATTAATGTTATGCAGCTATAACCTTCATCAACGCGGGAAAAAGCTTTTGTCAAACGGTATCCTTGGTCTGCAGCACGTCGCACAAGCAGCACAGTGGCCATTAGCGAGATCGACGGGTCCTACGTATACTGGTGTAACCAGCAAAACACCAAAATACGTTTTTTTGCACCAAAAGCCTTAAAATTACCTTAACTTTATACCCTGTAAAAATTATATTATTTTATTCAGTAATTTCAGAGATACAAACCTGTAAACTAACATAAGTGACATGATTTTCGGCCGCACGACCATCTACACTGATGTAAGTCACTTGCACCAGTGTAGGCAGTCGCGTGCGCCGCGTCACGTACGCGCAAGTGCCATTTACTCCAGTATGCGCGCTGCGACGGAGTTAGGAGCACGTTAACACTGGTATAACTGCGTTAACTGCTAACATATTCTTCTGTATCAAAACTATTTCGTGCCCTGTTTTTAGGGCTTGTGTTACTTTTTTACATATTTAACAAGTTTTGTTTGCTTTGAGTAAGTAGTGGTGAGAATTCACAACAATTAAGGGCTCACGAGGTCAATTTTTTATAAATTTATGGGTTAAAAATTAACAAACAAATTACTAAGTTGACAGTACTAATATTTCTACAAAAGGGTTTAATTAATGTTCACCTAATGCAAGATACAGATTGTACTGATTGTAGATTTGTTTGAGCCGCCTGCATTAATTTTTTACGTATAAATTATATAATGTAGACGCACGGTGTACTGCATACTCTTCACACTAAATTATAGAGTTTGTTTTTCCCTGTTTGGTTACTGGTTGTTTTTTTACAGTCGGGTTTTTTTGTTTTTTTATTATTATTTTATTCTTTCAATAAATTTTACACTTACAGTAGGAATACAAAGTAGTAGCATACGAAGTCACATGTGACTTTGTTTTATTTTCTTGATATTGTTATCTGCCGTAACCTAGATTATTTTAATAATAATATCTATTTACTAATAAAATAAATATCGATACTACTTTCAATACATTTTTTGCAGCAATTAACGTAAGGAGTTACCAAATTTTGCTACTTGGTAACTGACGAGACAATTTTTTTTTATGTACCCAAGTACATCATTTTTAAAGGTGTAGAAATATTCCAGAGGTAAACAATATAACAATATTCGCAACCCCAGTTTATTTTGGTAAAGTTGTAGTATTGAAAAAAACAGTTAAGTTCAACCAAAACTTAAGTATAGTAATACAAAAGACATTCAAATTAAACTTATAAAGGACTTAGTGGTCGCCCGCAACTTCGACCGCACGAATATCGGTTATAACTGCAAAACATTGCCCTCCCCTGACGCAGTCGGTTAAAAAGTCTAGGTTTTAATCCAGGTTGTCAGCTAAGTCCATACGAAATTTCTTCAAGATTGGTTAAATCGTTTGAGCGTCAAAGAGTAACAAACATCCAATCCATACTTATGCAACTTTCGCGTTAACTATATTAGCAGGATATTTTCAAATGTATAATATGCACATTTAAACAAGTATGACGAGTGTGGTGATGTGATGAGGCATTCGTATGAAGGGTGTCCTACACAAATCACCATTTAATACAAGTTGTAAAAATGTAATGAATTTTCCATCATCTGATTTAGACTTTAAGGTCTCATTGCCCTGTTTTTAGGGGTTGTGTTACTTTTTTATACATTTAACAAGTTATGTACACAACTATACACTTAATAGAAGCACATAGTTCGAAAAGAGTTTCACAAAGGTTATACTAATTTCTTTAAAATACCTTTTCTAGCGGATCTGCAAAGGGAGAAATAAATTAGAAACATCAACGTACAAAAACTAGTGGACGTAACTGACGTAACGTAACTGAAAAAAAATAGTGGAAATGCTATTTATAAGAATAATGACATAAAATTCAAGACAAGCTAGTCTTAAAAATAAGAAAAAAAACAATTAGGTATTATCGTAAGAAAACCTCTTTAAAAATCAAACCCTTTTTTTACTTAAAATAAGAAGATTACATTTTTTTGTTTTATTATTTTTAAGATTGCAAGGCCAATGATTTTATTTTTCATTATTAAGAATGCTACTATCTAATAATAAAGTGTTATTTTGTATTTAGTTGTTTTTATTTAACTTCTTGCCACATTAATTTAAATATTCACAGTTAATAATAATACAGCAAACTGTTGCAAGTAGCTTTCCAGTACTGAGTAAACTGTTATAAGTGTTAAAAAGTCGATAAAAGTAGATAAAAGTAGATATCATTTTTTATATTATAACCTCATATTGGACAATTACACGGAAATACTATGTTTAAAGAGTAAAATCCTTCAGATTTCCTTTATTTTAAGTATAAGCAAGTACACTGTATACTGGTATAAGTGGCCACTTGTATCAGTTTACAGGTTCTACCGTAGTAAAAAAAACAAGCTACATCAATGCAAGTTAACCTATTTTCCAAAGTATAAAAAAAGAAGAAAAACCAATAATGCAGTCTTATTCCTTAAGTATTAAAATATAACATACTAAAATTTCAAGTGTTTTTATTGATTTACGACAAAGTTACAAGCTTTAGAACCTTTAAACCGCTCTCTTGAAAAGTTGTGTTTTTGCACTTGTACTAGTCTACGTAGGACCCGTCGAGATGATCCATATTATTATCACTCGATGCGGTTCATTTTGCTAATGATCACCAAATATAACTAGTGCAGCTACTAATGTAGAAAATACCAACGCTTCTTTCGAGATTAAGATACGTTATTGCTTCCTTCATTCACAGAGGTTTCTTGAACAAATTCCAAAGATAACTTATCGTCTAGTAGCCCCAAAAAACAAGTAAATTAATCAAACTAGATACTAAATATAACGATGCGACGCCCCTAAGTCACGTTTCGGCGGCGTTTCGGAAGTGCACATGGCAGACCACGTCTCACGTTGCCGTAGGTACAAAACATTCGTCAATGTGTCATACATACGAATACACGATAACAGATCCAAGACGTATGCGAATAAGTGTGAAAATAATTTATTAACGTTTGTTATCCTGATTAATTGGGTTACGTAAGAATTGTTTGTATGGTCATACCTATTGTGATACTGATAGTAATTGTTTTCGTTTTGGTTTATATTATTTGTAGTGACGTGGTTTCAGTGTAATGAATTGCACAATATTTCTGTTTATTTTTACATATTATAGAGCCAAAATATTTTGAATCTGAGCTAAACTACTAGTAAAGATAGTTTATTTTGTGAAAACTCGGGTAAATGTTTACAAAAACAAAAGGTGTTTTTGTTACATAAGATGGTTCAATGATATCAAACCAATACATGTTTTGCCTTCAATTAGCGTACAAAATTTTTACAAATAGCAAATGTTTAAAACGAACGATCCTTTTAATAAAATGCTGTTATTCAAAGGACTTTTAATTTCTGAACTTTAGAAATAAGACTCTACGTTAAAAAACTCCGTGCCCCAGTCACTAAGTATGTAGTACTTTTATGTAAAAATAAGTAAACTTTTTTACCTGTTACGTTCGTCGTACAAAAAGCAGTAAGCTTCGTGTTTTTCGAAGTTTTCAGAACACACCCGCGTGACGTAAACTTTGTAATACTTATAAGGAAAAATACTTCATAACACATTTTTAATATTAGCTCAGTAACCAGGTACAGTTATAAATAGCCCGCTAAACTTTTGTCGTGCTAGCCACAAAAGAAGACTTAAAACTGCTTTCAGTTTGTTCCTCAGCGATGTTTTATAAATTATTTCTTTAGATATGATTTTCTTTCAAAACTTTGTTTTATTATGATGTTCATGTTTGTCTGTGTTTATTTTTCTTATAATTGGTATAAAACCGTGTTAAATAAATAAAGCAATACGCAGTTTACATTGAAAAGTATTTATAGTTCTTACATATCTTCCAATTATTTAACAGTTGATGATAGTTAATGTGCAGGAAGCCCATTTATTACAAAAAGGTTTTCTAGAACAGAGCTATTTCAATCCACTAGAGCCCGATTTATATTATGCCGGTGGTATAGCAGAAGAATATGAAATACTAACGATTAGGTATGTGATTATTTATTTTGACGTAGATTAACATACGTCAAATTAACCCGAGTTTCCCGAGTATTTGATACAAAAGCTTGCAAATCATTCAAGTCATATGATTGCTTGTCATGACGTTTGTCGATGTGTGGATTATCGTCGTACTTTTTGCCATACAGATACGCTATGGATTTCTTGTCTTTTGACGTCAATGATGAGCAAAGTGCGGAGTTGACACAGTGACATTATTATCTTTGGCTCGTTCTTATAAAAAGCGTTAATTTTAAACATGAACAAAATGAGGTTGATGATTGGATAGGTAAAATGTAAGTGTTTAGTGCATCAGATAAATGATAGGAAAATAATAAGAAAGAAAATAGAAACGGCAGCGCTTCACAGGGAATGATAAAGGGCTGAGGGGTTCGAAGGAGATCTTTGACCAGCAGTATGGCATTACAGGTTATGTAAAAATACACGATATTTTTTTCAATAAGCTGCTGAGTTACCTAAAGTGAATTAAATAAAGACAGAGGTTTCATTTTCATTTATTTATTTAAAATTTCTTAATTCTAAATTACACGTTTAGTATATAAAAATAACAAAGGTATATAATAACACTGTCGCCTGAGCTAGGTGGATCCTGTGTTTCAGGCGATATTTACGTCGCAGGCAGGTTATTAACGTCAGTCACCGTACAAAGAATGTAATGTGCAGTACTGACGATGCAACTTATTATATCTTATCGTGTAAGCTACGCAACAAAAAAATATAATTATCATTCACATTCTTTTTTCAGTATATCTTAAGTTTGCAGTATCCTCCGAGTGTTGCTTATTGCTCATTTTACTACGACTACGGTTCGTCCTTTCGCCGAAAGAAAGAAGAAATTTAAATAACCGAATTACTCAGATTACAAAATTTCAAAATGTAATATGTAGACATGTATGGTAGGGTATGTGACAATAAATATAACATAAAATATTGTATTTGATTTTCAAATCGTTGTAATATTTTCCTTTGTATAAAACCACGTGTCCTGATACATAATAAACAAGCAAAAAAAAACTAATGTATACAGTTTAGAATGCTGCCGGCATATGCTAGTCAGCACGTTGCTATAAATATTTACCATACACATGTCATACAAACATTATACTAGAGTTGTAGTACCTACATGTGCTTTTGTAGCATAGCAATTGAAAGACCTATATTTTAAATAAATAAGCATATAAAACAGACACAGATAATGTTCAGAAAATCGTTTCTGATATGGAAATACGGATCTCGTGTTTACATAGCTAAGCTAGGATATTATCTACTATGTTCTAGACAGCCGATTCTACAATACCAATTTTGTTGAGCTGATAGCTAACTAACTTTGTTTTAGGAATTGACGTATTTTTGCGTAATGTACCTAGTTAGTTAAATTCCTAAGACCGAAACTGTATTGAAAATATGACCAGAGTCTTTTTAAAAAAGATGTACAAGTACAAAGTGTAAAATTAATGTAAGATATAGAGGATTAAAAACACCTATCTAATAGAATTTAGTCACCTGGGAGAGGCCTATGGTACGAAGTACACCTTGATAGACTGAGGTGATTGCTTGATAGCATTATCAGTACATTTAGCAGCGTTCATGAAGTCATCGACCGCAGGTACAGGTGTAAAGAAAGTGTGATGTCGAAACATATCTCGGACAACACACTTTCTTTCATTTAAAAAAGTCTGAGATTCGTAGATAAAAGTTACAATTGTTGACCGATTACAAAGGCTAGTACCCGAATTATAAGACTTGACTGAATTTAAATCTAGTCAGTCGCACGTTTAACTTAAAGTTTCAAATAATTAGCGTCAGGCAGATAAGTATTTCATAGAGGATAAACAAGTGAAGGGTAATTAAAACTGAACGGAAATTACATTACCTACTTTTTGATACACAATTGTTGATTCAAAGCAAAAGTCAAAGCTTGGCTATTTCTATTACGTTTAGTAGATAGCTACTGATAATATATATATGAACCTGTTTTATATACTTTTAAATAAAGTATAATTAAAAGCGATTATCACAGCACTGTTTCAAGTGAGAGCTAATGTTGTTTAAAGTGATTTGGAGAAGGCATGTGACTGATCACGTTGCTTCTATTTTTAGGTGATATTTTATCAGTTACCACGGAGATAGCAGCTTGCCTGTTTTAGGTGCAAGCAATTACCGCGAAATGTTTTTAGATTTCTCGCAAATTAAGCCTTTTTTACAAAATAAAACCCCTATTTCGCAAATTAAACCCGTTTTACCGAGACCTCCATGTCTATACCTATAATTAATTGTATTTTGATACTATCCTACTGTTTATATTAAATGACCTTGTAAGATGATTAGACTGCGACTATAGCATGCTTATTACTATAGGTAAACATACTCTGTATGTCATACTACGCCACTCGTAAGTCGATTAGTTAGTACTTGACCTAAATAAGATGCATCGGCTGAATCACGTTATAAAATAACTCATTATATCTGTAATTGTTTGTTATGAAACTACTGAAGGCTAACGTTGGATATATTAATGAGTCACGTTTCAAATAAAAATGTACTACTACTATGTTCATTTGATTAAGGATTAATGCAAGAAATAGATTAGTGAGATAATCTGTTAAAAGGCCTTTGTTTTTTTCTGTTATAGTTATGTGATTTTTTTAATTGGCAACATTTTTTGCAACAAATTGTTGCATTTCAATAATGTAAAGTTTTGAGTCTCGAATAGTTACACAACATTTTGCGTTATTAACACCCATTGATGATTAATCAAACTGATGTTGCTTTGTTGACCTGACTTAACAATAATCCAATATCAATCATGGAAGCTAAGATTAAAATTCCTCTTACCCCAATATAACATTTTCACCTATGGAAATGATATTCGTACGATACCACGTTTTGTGACTTAATACTTTGTTATATTTCTATCAACAACCGTTGAATGGGATCCATGATCAAACCTTCAGCAGGTACGTGAAAATAATCAAGTTTTCGTTAGATTTAACAATTCAATTTCTATCACAGAATGTACAGGCATTCCTTATCTTGGGATCCTAGTCAAAACATTTTCGACATCGATCAAACCATGTTATGTCTATTCTAGCGATGCAGTTCTATTTCCGACGTGCGAGGCACTGCTGGGCTCGGGCGGCGACCCGCGGGATGTAGGTCGGGGCGCACGTGCTCACGACGGATACGCACGTGCTCTCAGACCATGACACTAAAATAGTTCGTACTTACTGCACTGGCACACTTGCCGTCACTGCTTACCTGTCATGGCTGTTAGGGGATTAGTCGTAGGTGGATAATGCAGGGTGTAAGTAATTGAACCTCGTGCGTTTGGAGCTGGGTGCTGGACATGAATGTGGATGGATATATAGGGGAAAACACGATTAAAGAATAGGAAATGGATGGGTAGTGTGAAAGATAATATGGCTGCAAAGAGTGAGAGTCAGATGAGACGTGTGGAAGAAGAAGACATGCTGCGCCGATCCCACTAATAATTGGGATAAGGGCAGCGGTATGATGATGACGTTAAACGAGTACGTTTGGCGAGTTCACTAGCCATAAGATAAAATGTAACCTACCTTTGATTGATAAATAAAAAAAAACGTGTAGTTGGAGGTAATTTATTGTTGTATAAAACCTGCATAAATCACATCTGCAGGTGCATTTATATGTACTTACAATGTACCTACACATGTTTATAGAAATAAATATTTCTTTATCCAGCTGAAAAAGGAATGGGGAATCACGTACTTTTCGCTTAACTGATTAAAGTTTACCTGTAAAAAACCAACAACCACCTTTCAAAATAGGACTTGCAGTTGTGGTTCTGTTCGGTGTACTGCCTAGAGCTAATTAAGTTTCGCTTCTACGACTGCACCAGTCTTACTTTACAAGTTGGAGGTAAACCTTCGAAGTTGAAATTGAGAAGGAAATAAACATGGATAAATTCTTAAAATTAAATCCTTATATTGAGACATGAATGAACAGTTCAGACCAGGTCAGTTTGATAAGTTATTCATGTTAATAGTACCTTTAAAATAATACTTTCAATAGATTTCATGGTTTCTACGTACCTATCTCGTGACCTTATGATGTAAAGCTAAATATTTTTTTCGTCTTTTCTTGCAAGCAGGCCTTATTATCATTATTATGGCTATGTTTATCAAAATAACATGTTTTGAAGATCTAAAGAATGCAGACTAATAATTATGTTTTGTTTCATCACACGATTTCATATCATATTTGCATTAATTTAAATCACGTGAAAATGTGAACAATAAGGTCATTGAATCATGGCCGAAAATAGACTACAAACAGATTTTTTTTTTTCAGTAAAAAACATACTTTTTGTGTCTTATTGTTATAAAAATACATTGTTTATTTGACTTATTACACAATTTCTTTGGTTGAAAACGTCACATTTGACCCGAGTCTAAATTATCGGGTTCAAACCCGCGCGCGTGGAAAGATAACTTCATTGTCTTAGTATCTATGGCCTTGGCTATTGTTGTGATATAAATTTGATTTCTAATGATAATTTTAGATATTTTTGGCGTAATTTTTAAACAATGTTTGATAATATTAGTATTTGTTTACGTACATAATGTTCATGAATATCGCTAAGTACAAACACGTGTAACATGAACGTAATAGATAACGCATGGTTTATGTCAAAATTAATGTTTATAATAGGGATTTATAAAAAAAAAACATTTTTCCTGTTAGTTTCAAACGCATGAAGACAACTCAAATAACTCCAACCATGAGGATTACATCAGTTTCTTGTAGAGTTCTTATGGCTACCTCGCTCCATTTAAAGGCCAGTTCGAAAAATCTTTCGATACTGTTATTAAACTGAATATTTCCACTAAACCTACGTACCATAGTACGGCATCAAGGTCTATAATTATGATGTTGTGTGGTACACAAAAGAAAGTACTTGCACGCATCTCAAACCAGTCTTCATCCAGCCTTCAGAACGTGGTTAAGTAGTAGCTCTCACGCTCGGGTAATTTACCTATCCTTTCCTTCGAAATCCATATGACAATGACATAGTACATCCCTATATTTAAACCATGTAGGTTTAAATTGTGTACATTGTACAGAGTATAAAACCATAGCCGAAACTTTAAGCAACATGTCTAGAAGACTTGTTGCGCCGACCCCAAGTGAAATGGGATAAGGGCAGGAAGATGATGATTACATTGTACAGAGTAACAATTAACCACGGGGTGTGTTACGTCACCAAACACCTCGTGGGTATCAATGCTCGCGAACTATGTCAGGGCTGCCCCGGCACGACTAGCTGTCGTACCTCGTGAGAGCTACAACGTGCGGCTTGCTGTTTCAGCACAATACAAATACTATAAATACCTTTATACTGTTGGGAAAGCGTGCCCATTTTAAACGTGAACGGAGAAGAACGTGTGAACGTAGAAGTACTGCCGTGTTTTTAGCCAGTAAGAGTCAGGCGCAACCTTTAGCCTCCCTAGGGCGAAGGAAGTCCATGAGAATTTACCTCGTGTCACAAAAAGTACACTAATTCATCTCAAATACACTAAAATGCTCCTCATGTTTTTTTTTTGTATAGCTTTTAACTTTGCTTTGAACTGCTTTCTCAAATTATTTATCTTACAATCTTTTACTTTATCATCATCGTCAGCCTATCGCAGTCCACCGCTGGGCATAGGCCTCTCTAAGTGCACGCCACTGAGATCTGTTTTCAGCCACTATTAACTATGAATTACGTCTAATTTGAGAAGAAAATATTTATTTAAACAAAACTAGACGTGTGTTATGCACCTTTAGAATGTCATACAACTATTCGTACTACAAATTCAACAATACAACCTAGCATAAACAAACTATCTAATATTTACCTAAGGTCTAGGTGTGAATAATCATTATTAATTATTTAATAATACAGTGGGTTTCGCCGTCAAAGCGGACAGAGACGAATGGGTAACACATGACTGCTAGACTCGTTATCGGAGCTGCGTGGAGGAAACGCGTGCCCACGTGGATACATTGACGCTATTTATCTCAAATATGGGTAGCTATTAAATAAATGTGAATATTAATGATTTATTTGTAAGTAGAAAATTGGTTGTCGTTAGTAATGTAATAAAACCAGGCAGTAGTGTTCATTTTGTCGAAAAACTTGTTTGTTTTTTTGATAATTCTTTTATTCTTTTTATAGCTGAGCCTCGCGATCTTCTAACTTTGTTACGACCGTAGCAAAATTTTATAAACTTCATCGTTAAATTACCATTCTTATACTGAAACATTTCATTACTATCGTGTTCCTGAATTCAGCGTGTTGAACCGACCAATAATTAAACAAACTCTCAACTTTATAATATTAACATACATGTGTATACATTGGGTTTTCTAACCAGAACAAATCATGATAATGAGAATTGATTATAAGTACTTACCAGTAACTAGTTATTAGTCAAAGGAAAATCTAGTTCACATCTACTCTGATAATGTGTGAATAAGTTTCCTCTCATATTCTTTGGACTATTTTCCTCGAATGCATAGAATATTTTATTCAATCACGTTTTTAAGTCATTTTCTATAACTAAAAACAACCTGGATTTTTAGTTAACTTTTGTTAATACGGTTTTATTGCACAATTAAACAAAATATCGTTTTTGAGAATTTCATTGACCAGCCATTCATTCATCATCCATTTGGTTCCAACTTCCAAGAAACCAAACTTAAGCAAGGTCACAGAATACATCAATACCAAAAGTAGGTTAAAAACAAAAATACATCTCTGACATAACTTTTTTACTTGAAACTCAAGCAAAAAGTTTTGGCATGTTGCAGGCTTCAAGCATAAGTACAACTTTGTATAACGAAAGGGTAACAGAGTTTTCATGAAAGAGGTTGAATGTGACAAGTTGCCGAGCCCCGACTCGCAACGTGGTGACTGCAAGCACGTGGGTTCTGTAAAACGTGAATGACAATTATGAGTAGGTATATTTTATTGTAGTTGAGCAGTTTATTCTTGGTTTTAATTAGAGTAGCAATTATTTATCGATTATTTAGATATTGATCATTGACCACTGATCGTGGCAATGGCAGATACATTGATTCCGATGATTTACTCCGGGAAGACTTTGCCCAATAAAAGCTAAAATATTGATGATAGTGGGTATGCAGCTTGATCTCCTATACGGAACAAAGGACTTCTTGCAGGGTAAAAAAAGGAAAGACCAGGGTCATGAATTTTAGTGACGAACAAAATTAACAAAAAACCTTGACGCTACCCTATCATTTTCCTCCGCTTGAAATACATAAATTACGTGTTGATTAATAATGAAGGACTGCCTAGATAATATAATTCTAAGGTAATAAGTATAATAATTATATTTATGATGGATAACAATCGCGTTTATATTGATTATGACTAGACACAACTCTTGTGAAATTACGATAACCTTTGCGTCTAGACAATAAGTACGTAAATAAATAATTACGATTTATTTACGGATTATTCATGTTTATTATAGAAATAATATCTTTCTAGGTTAACAAAAAGCGTAGAAAATTGTTAGCGTAATGAATAAAAATCATCACACGATTTTTTTTTATTTTATGGATTTTACACAGATTATTAGATTTAATTGTTAAGACTCACATTTTACTTTAACTTGATACTGGCCTCTTGAACCAATTTTGGACCTAAGGAGTCAAAATCGTGTTCCTCTTGCTATTTGGACAACCGACCGCCGTGATCTTTCTCCGACACGCAAACAAATAAATCTATAAACGGCGTAAAATATATGTCTTGGACATTATTGAAAAATATGGTCTTTTCGTAGATAAGGGCTGATGATGATGATAATGATAAAGTTCTTTGTCGTTTTAGTCATAATACAATCTAGCCTCTGTTTACCTAAAGAGTTCACAGTCTTTGGCTTGTCTATACCAGTTTATAATTGGCTAGATTGCGATGTTAGTGTTAAATGGATGTAGGTGTCAAACCTGCAATAATCTGTGAAAAGTAACTTTACGCGGTATAATCCAGATCTTATTTAGCTACGTCTTCTGCACTAGCTAGATATTTCGTAATGAGTACACTAACTGAACACTTGGCATCACTTGTGGTAAAAATTAAGAAAAGTACCTACTCAGATTTATAACATATTTAATCAGATTTAAAGCTTTTTGACAATTGAATGACCAAAAGATTTAAAAAAGTTAGCACTTAGTCAGATTTCCTATTTTTCATAAACAAATTAAATAAAAAAAAGTAATATAAAGCCGCAGTCGTAAGGCTCGTTTTGTAATGTAACCCGTGTGTGGTCTTACCAGATAATAATTGCAGTATTTTTGAAATCTTATCAGAAAGCCTCTGTATTTATACGTTTATTATTTTATTAAGATTATATCACTTGTGTTTCAAGTTATTTACACCGATGTTTATAAATTATAATGCTGCGTACATTTATTGTCATGTTTTATAGTTAGTACCGAAAAGAATTTGTAATTCTTCGAATAGGATTGTTATTGCGTTGAGTTCGTGTATTGATACACTCATTTACAATGTTGTTGAAGTTCCTAAGTGTTAGTCGTTGATAGTGTAGTTACTTGACTCGGATTAATAAATCTCTATAGACATTTTTAGGCAAAATCCTGGGGGATTGTCACTACCCCTTAAAGGATTAACGTTGCCGTAAAGGACTTGAGATTTAAAGGCTAAAGGCATGGCCTTAAGCGGTGTCTAAATTCCCTACCAGTCTTATTTTAAGAGCTGGTCGTAGATGGCCGAAGTTTACGACGCACTAACAAAGAATATGAAACTCTAAAACGTATTTGGAGTGTCAGGCAGGTGTCGCTTTAAAAGCTGAATTAAATTGTACCTACTTTCCTTGAATACTATCTACATATGTACCTACATACTAAAGTGAATTCCCGCAAATATGTTTGGCACAGAAACGCTATCTGTTCGCTAAGATCTTTCAAAACAAGGTTCATATACGTAGGAGTGTCTAGATAACGGACACGTGCCTTGTAAACACTTCCCAAAATACACCAGTGCGTTCGTTGTACTGTAATTAATATTTTCCTTAATGATTTACAAATTAACAGACTAGCAGGCGTGGAACAATAACATACAATTAACTATTCTACTTTGTGATTACCTAAACGAATAAATAAATTAATAATAAATTCCGATTCCTATTTTGAATATATGTTGAATAAAAATTCCACCATCTTTTTTCTCACTATGAATATCCCGCCAATTTATGACACCAAACAATACTGAACGTCAAAAAACCATAAACAAAACAAAATCTAGGCCAGTTTTCTTAATTATTATAACTAAAGCACGGCCAAGGTTTTATTCTAAATATTTATTAGCATACATAGACAAACAATAAATTACGTGTGTGGTACGGAATACATAAGCGGGGTGCGCGTGCCTTTTCGCGCCGAATGTGTCTGCCGTTCGCTGTCACGTGTTTTGACATGCGTTGCTCAAATTGAATAATAGGTTAACTGAGATACAAATCTTATATGAAACATTCTGAATGCTTTTTTAACGAAGTAATTGAGGGAAATGGGTATTGTGCTTGTGCTACCGTGAGGATAAATGGTTAAGTGTAGTCAAAGACAAGTTTCTCAGTAGGTACAATAAACTGATTTAGATTGAGGTATGCGATTTTAAGTTCAGCAACCTTTTTTCGTAATTAGCATTATTTTTTGAGGTCTTTCAACCATAGGTCTGTTTACTCAAATCTTTTCAAAAGTTTTACAACCCGAATAATTTTACAACGTATGTTTTTAATGCTTAAGAACCTAAACTTGATTGACTAAATACAAGTGCCTATAAATTGAAAATGCCCGCTAAAGGCAATTGAGCGAAGAAAATTTTACTTAGGTAATTACCTACTTGTGTTAGTTATCGTTGAATACTACTTAGCCTAATCCTATTTCCTATTGAATTATGAGTACTAAGGTATTCAAGCATGGTGCGTAAGCCGTTGCACTCGATGTTAAAATGATTTTATACATGATGTTAAAATAAGACGTCAAAGGTGCAATATTTTATGTCTAAAGAATGTATTTATCATTTAGATAGGTATTTGTTGTTCCCTCGTAGAATGTAATAAAAATACGATTTCTTAATACGAGCATCAAGTTGAAAAAACGTTTTCCTAGAATCTCTTGTACCATTTTAGAATACTAAATAACATTTTACATAAAGACCAAAAAAACGTCATAGGTACTATGTAAAATTCAAATCTTCCGCTTACAAAGTTACAGTTTACAAGTCAAGTGAAAGTTATACACTTGAAACATGGCACCACGTGCCCTGTCACGTGCGCAGGCGCACCACAATCAAACTATTGTCATTACTAATACGTCACATTTTACACGCGGCGAAATAGTATGTGTAATGTTGTTGTTGTTATTCTATATGGCCAGTCATAATAATGTGTTTGTGTAAATGATAAAAAAATGCGTTGTAGATTTAAATTTAGATTATAAAATCTCATTGGTTTATAACTTTTTAGTGTATTACATACAGGTTGAAATTAGATAAGTTTTAAAAGTGCAAAAAGTATGTCTACAAAGCAACAAATGTCTGTTTTTCACAAAAATGGACACGTTTTAACAAAAAAAAAAACTATCTTACATAGTAATTAGGCTTAACCTGGCATATCAGAAAATGTAAATCAAAACATTTAACGTAATTAGCACTTCACAAATTCGACTTATACTTATTAAGAGCCATTGTAGTGTAGCGTAGTAACTAGTACTTACGGGTGACCTGTGATTGTGATACGGGTCAGTGCAGTACTATTATTTACACTACTATAGTATACGGCTATTTACATACGAGTACATTGCCTCATAGAGCTAAAGGATCTCTTGGCACGTGGTCAAAATCGGAACTAACGTCGTCGTATATGAAAAAAAACGTCAAAATCTATGACATTTGACAGACAATTGTGTTAATTCTTGTTGCGAATATGCACACCAACCTCATGCTGTCATCCAAGTGCCAAAAGATCCATTTAGCTTTATAATATTGCCCATTAGTCGTTATTAACTAAAATTATTCCCTGTTGCCATATCAACAACAACTTTCTATAAGGAATAAATATATTTTTAGAACCGCAAATTAAAAGTAGAGACACTTTTGGTGGTCTTACGGTCAAAAGTTCGTCATAATGCTGTACAGGTCAATTAGCACTATTGACCCTTAACTTAAATTAGATAACAATAAATAAACCGACCTACAAATACATGAAATTCATGCGTTATCTTATACTTATCGTGAAACAATTGGGTTTGGCTAGGTCATTGGCAGCAAATACTTATCAGTGAACTGTTATCGACACACTTGTTTCATAAAAACTGCTCCATTTTTAAATGTGTCTGCGTTTTTTTGCAATCATACAAATCTTTTTTTTTATAAGAATATGAGTTTGCTTGTTACACGTTTGGTACACACGGAGCACGCCGCGTGAGCGCCGAAAACGATTAGAATTATTTTCCATCAAAGGAAAGATACATTATCCGCAAGTAACATAAAATATTATATCCCCATATTCCCAGTATAGGAACAGTCTTCGTCGTTAACTTTGATATAAAGCATCAATAAATATCTAGATTGGAAGTACAAAACTGCGTTTCAGTGCTTAGGGTACAGGTGCCTAAAACAAAATACACATTTAGTATCTAAGCTCCAACGTACGCATGAGGAAAACTAAATAAAAAACATTTGATAGACTAATAAAATTAATTGTGTGTATCATTAAACTTGTTACATACGGGGTCAAGTCAAGTCAGACAAATAAAGTCACGTTTTACATTGTTATCAACGAAATTTGCTCTGATTATATTTTTGCATTTATCGATATTTGTGAGTGTGTTGCTAAGCACCCTGTGTCTTGCTTTCTTAGTTTCATAGTATGTTCAACGTTGAGCTAAAGAACGCGTTGGTTCTCAAATAGTACTACTTTAAACATCTCCAGCCGCGGAATATGGTAAACTGGGCAAAATGAAAAGCCTAGATTTTTTCAGGGGATTTAAATCTCAAGCAAAGTTCCATGTGAAGTTTTCAGTTTTCAGCGGTTTCGCCATGAAAGCATAACAGAAAGGCACTTTCGTATACACAATACCTATATAATAATAGGTAGATATGCACGTCTGTCATTCTAACTGTAAATTAATTACTATTAGTTAGTCTTATTCGTTATTTTTCCTTATGTAATCCCATTGAATGTTAAAGACTGACTTCAAGGAAAGATGTTTCTAGGAATCTATTGCAAATTAGTTTAACTTGCTATAAAGATATTTCTACGATATCTAGCTAATTAATTGTAAGAGTTTGTCTATTTTAGAACCGCGATTATTATTATTGCTTATGTAGCTTTTAAGAGTAGGTATTGTTTGTCTGGTAAGTATATGTAGGTGCATTGACACCTACACACATTGATGTGTTTTATATGGTAAACACTAGGAATTTTTTTTTTTTTTGGGACTAGCCCACCACACATGCCCGTCATTGCAACTCCTGTAAGCCAGGATCTACAATGAGACCAACGAATACCACCGAAACAGTGAAGCTCGGTGTGTCCCAGGGGAAATGATTGACTGTCTTGGAACCCGCAACGAAATTAATCAGAAATAGTAAAAAAGGAGGAGTAGGAAAAAATATATGTTCCACTTCCCTCCATTGCAAGCGGGAGACAAAAAGAAATAGCTAATATTAGCAAGGAATAGAGATTTTACAACTGATTTAGGCCCAGTTGCCAGGCACCACGGATTTAAATTTACAAAGTTAATGGGTCCTATGATTTTAGGAGCTGTTATTTTGATTCCAATAATAGGTATGGCAAAAGCGTCTGAAAGCACGGAAATTTGCTCTGGTGGCAACAAGATCCTCATAGTAAACAACACCGGATGTCGGTTGCAAACTATCTAGTAAAGCGTTACGTTCGTCATGCCAAAGACCACACTCCCACAGAATATGATGTGCAGTTTGCTCATATTCACTGTTTGCTGTCGAACACTGACACAATGGTGAAACGACAAGTTTAAATGAAAATAATTTGCTTTTAAAGTTACCATGTCCCGTAAGGAACTGGGCTACACAATGGTCAATCTCCATCCAAGTCTTCTCCAGCCGCTCATGAACGGATGGAAAAAACTGGTAAAGATGACGGCCCTTAATAGACGTTTCCCATCTAACCTGCCATTCCACCATCAGTTCCTCGGAAACATCTGTTTGCGGTTTAAATAATCTACCGATCCTATTACGTTCGCGAAGGGTTAAAAAATCGTTTTTCAAAAATTCTCTGGTTGAATAATACATAGCCGCGCGACGCTGTATTTCGAGGTCAACCGGTAAAACGCCTGCCAAGACGGGCAAGGCTATAGACTAGGAATTATTAACACTAGGAATATTTAGGAATCGACCAGTTAGCAAGAAAAGTCGTCATTTAAATAGGATAAGACTAGGGAGGATCTCTGTACCCATCCACTATACTGTCCATTATGTAAGAAATAAGTATATTTTATTTCTTACATTAAAATGGGCTGTATTTGCATCATTATTACATTATTGTAGGTATCCGTTACGAACAATATAGCAATTATAAATGTTTGATTGTAGTAGCAACGTGTTTGGTTACTAGCCGCGTCATAACCCATTGTTATCGGTCAATGTCCTATTTAGCCTGAAGCGAAACCTAGGTGCAGATTGTTATATTACAGCATAAATTCATATAGTAGTTTAACTCAGATGTTTCTAAAATCAAAATCAAAAGTCATTTATTCAAATTAGGCTGCAATGTAGTTTTGAAACACTGTTCAATATGTATTCGATAGCGTAGGCATAACTCTTGTTGCGCCCGTTTATAAAATATTTTTTATACTATAATATAAATTATTATACTGTCGTTATATTTACATATGTAACGTGATTAAATAGTCGACATATTTGAAATACAGCTTTTGCGATTAATCTACTACCGATGGTAGCCACACATGAAGTTAACATCCTCTGTAAATAAAAATTTTTAAGTAAAAAAACTTTTTAAGAAAAAGCTTTTATTTAAACGCTCTAAAAAGAAGAAAATAAAATATTCCTTTTGGATTACACTAACAACTCCTCATTATATCTACACAATTTATATATGTATAATAAATAAAAGCTTGTCGCTCGATTTACCACAAATTAGGTATTATGATATAAAGGAATGTTGATCTGAATATTATATATAAATTGTGTATAATGAGGAGTTGTTAGTGTAATCCAAAAGGAATATTTTATTTTCTTCTTTTTAGAGCGTTTAAATAAAAGCTTTTTCTTAAAAAGTTTTTTTACTTAAAATTTTTTATTTTTTACTTTTAGTTATCGCTGGCTAGGTTCCTCAGTCTGTTCAAGTTATTATTACTCTCAAAATGCCCTCTCATTTGATACCCATATTGTAGAAGTAGACTAAAGGTAACTATTCCGCCATCCTGCATGGTCCGCCATATTGGATTCAGAATGACGTCATATTCTTTTTCTAGTCACTCTTAACAAGCCCTTTCATTTGATACCCATATTGTAGAAGTAGACTAAAGGTAACTATTCCGCCATCCTGCATGGTCCGCCATATTGGATTCAGAATGACGTCATATTCTTTTTCTAGTCACTCTTAACAAGCCCTTTCATTTGATACCCATATTGTATAAGTGGATTAAATATAACTGTTCTGACATCTTGTATGATCCGCCATATTGAATTTAGAATGACGTCACATATCTTATCATATATTGTCATCCAAACAAAATGCGTCCACAAAATTTCAGCACAAACGGTTGAATATATCTACTTCAAAATTGAGTTCAAAGATTTCTCCCGAACATACAAATATCCATACATTGCAAGTTAAATAAAAGCTTTTAAAATAGACAATTCTACAAAAAAAATGTAAGGTTTAGCATAGGTACTGAATTGTCATCAAATATCTAATGAAAAAATTGTATAAAGTACATTCGGAATAAACTATTGTATCTTTGAAAAAAATGTCTATTTCCATGCTATATTAGTTATGCATAATTTCTTTGGACTTCGCCGAAACGTGTCATATGTAGCCCATTGTGTATAACTGCAATGTATTGTTGTTGGAGTAACGAGTACATACTTACAATAAGTATGTAGTATTGTTTAATAACAATAGTGACGTTCAAACGAATAGGAATTCAATAGCAGGTAATTAATTGATAATAATCAGGTTAGTCAATTACATCAATTAATTAAATCAGTAATTATGAAGGATCAATAGGCCTCTCCTGATTTGCGTACACAATTACAGTAAACTGCATTTGTTCACAAAACCCGAGAATTTAAAATATTCTGGAATTTAAACAGACTATGAGAGTTTAAGTTGAAGAATGCCAGTTCTATCGAGTTTAAAGAAGTGACGATCTTATTTGCATAATATGAGTAAAAATTTTTATTGGCCGTGATCCATTCATAGGAAACTATCGTCTTAATCATATCTACTAATCAAAAGTTTTTATTTCGACTAATACTTAGGCTTCTATTTTTCGGCAATTCAATTCTAATATCTAAAATGTCATTCCTGCTAAAAAGGATTTCAGATTACCCGCCCCTCGTGCTGTTTATTAATTAATGTCAACTTAATTATTATACACAAGTGGACGTCAATTTTATACATACATGGACTTATATAGGTGTTATTTTATGAGTCTCTTATCATAAAGAAAAACAAAAGATTCGCTGACTTCACTCACGTATACTCACAAAATATTTGTATAAAGATTTAATACCAACAATTAGACATATTTACAAACGTAAAACGTGTTTTATTTACTACACATATTAAAAGCTCACGTTCACAAAGACTCTACCAAGAGTCTGGGTAAACATATTCAAAAAATCAAAAATCTTGTTTAAATCGAAACAAAAGAATACAATATAGGTAAGAACGAACTTATTATTACAAGGGGTCTACTAACTAACAATTATTAAAATAAAACTGTTTCAGCTGGGAGAAGAGTGAAAAAAGACGATGTGATATAATGTTATCCAGAGCTCCGTCTCACTTCAAAAACT
Source organism: Chrysodeixis includens (assembly GCA_941860345.1). NCBI lineage: Eukaryota > Metazoa > Arthropoda > Insecta > Lepidoptera > Noctuidae > Chrysodeixis > Chrysodeixis includens. The sequence continues at coordinate 6,312,361 of OW796113.1, read as the reverse complement.
ACTACTGTTTAGATTAGAAAGCCACTACCGCTTACTGCATGGTTCTATATTGAACTATAGAGCATTCACAACAAGGTTATAGGAAATCCCTCCTCTTATGGTTCATTACAAGAACCACACAATAGACAATAACCTTTCTTTTTGCGGATTGAAGCCTTCAAAAGGCTCCCGGCCTTACGGGGATTAATTAATAAGACCGGGGAGTGTGGGATTTTTACCTTACTAAAACCACCCCGTTGGTCATCATCCGCACAAAGCGGGGGTTTCTGTTACCTCTTAGAGGAACAACCCGGAAACCCTCTGTGCAAGGCTAAACAATAGCCCTTCTCTGAAACAGTAGACAATAACCTAGATCAAACTCATATATTAAACACCTAAATAGAGAACGGCATGATTAATCGTGTACTTAATATTAAAGTGCACAAAAAGCTCAACACCACTATATCCAAGCAACTAGTCAAACTTACGATCACGTGTACCACCACGCGACGCGGGCCGACGACTGATGACTAATGAGTTCGCATAAAAACGTTGATAATGTGTTAGATATAACGCTGGCCAGTTTATTCACTTTATGAGAAAGTATACTAGGTAGACGAGGAAATATTGAAATAAAAATACGTATGTATTTGTTCTCAGGACGTATTTTAACTAATAATCGGATTGTAATGAAAAGATGTAGCTTGTAGGGTTTAGGTTTTGTAGCATAGATAGCTCGTATGAACCAAGAAATTTACACTAACGCTTTTCATTTCATTGTAAAGCGGTTTTTGTTACCTTGTTAGAAAGTTTCCAAACGCTTCTTTACTAAGAGTATGACTCTACCTGGTTATCACCATCTCTTCAACTGCTTTGTGCAAGAGACACATCACTTTAAGCTACGCAGAGAGGGTTCTTCTTTTCATAACTGTTACAGTCTTTTTCAACGTACTTCTTACTACTGTTAACGGTCTCGTAAGATCTCAGTACAATCATCGAAGCTTCGTACTTCTTCGTAGCAGAAGCGGCAGCCTCTTTATTTAGTACTTTCAGTTTACCGGTTATGGGTGTGTGAAGTGTAATGTGTATGACAGACTTACACGTAAAAAATACCCGCTTTAGTATTCATTTATTTTAATCAGATATTCATTATTTTATTAATAAATTTTAATAAATATAGAATATTCCGTTATCACTAGACGGTTAGTGACCCGCTGTTATTACGAGTTTGCAAATAATTGACTAAATAGCAATTAATTCAATTTTCAGTTTAGTGTCCTGTTATTCTCAGTAATCTATAGGGATACTACATAAATATAAGTGTATTTTTCTTTTGTAACGCACTGTTTATTTTCCTTGAATAAACGACACATTTGGAGAACATTTAGTATTTACAAAAATATGGGTAAATCCACGTAGAAAGACAAGGTGATATCATTAAAACAGTTTGTTTTCTTTTTTGTGATTTACGATTTATTGGCCCATGTTTTCAATAGATTCATAAACCATGACGCCTGTATTTTGTATGGGTTAAACAGACGTCATTGAAGTAAATAAATTACCATAAATGTAAAGACTATGATGACGTTACCAAGGTTCAATTATTATGATTAGAGTGACGGAGGCAAAATTTTCCGAACATGAATCATCAACAATACCGTACATATAATTTTAAACTTCGAACCAAAGTTGGGAAATTCGAACTGCGTGGAATGGAACATATTGTGTAACATTACTTTTTAATCCTAGTTCTGCCAGCCAGTTACAATTGAAAAAGGGCGGCATTTGCATAGAAATAAGTTTGCAACTTTGTTTGAAACATCCCTCCCTACTCCCTGGGGTTGTGATATGGAACTCGTACTGCTGACCACAAAGTTGTGCCTCATGCATTGTTTGGAATTAGTTTGAAATTTATGCATGCTATGTCGACAAGCTTGATTAGATTGTTTTATACAATTCTGAGTAGCGCGTTAGGTGAAAACGGATACTTTTTAAGCACAAATTTCTATGATGGTCTTTTTTTTATTAAGCGTTTATTTAGCAATAATATTTTTAATCTATTCTGGGATTATGGCAAAAATCCAAATGTAATCAAAGCGCTAATGAGCAATAAAGCAATTCGAGGAAAATTTTCTTGTAGACTTAGTAAACTGGTCTAACAATATTAGGACTGGGATTCCGCAGCAGCGATAATTAGCTTGACAGTCAAAATATTCTAAACTTAATCAAATGGATGTTAATTCCTTTATTAGCTGACAGTTGTACATAAAACATTTTATTCGCATTTAAAACATACTCATTAAACAAACTGGCAGCTCATACTTCATTTAAAATCCAAATTCCTTTTTTAAAAAACAAGCTAATGAGCCCGCCTGATTGGAACGCCGAAACGAAGATCGGTGACGTCACAGCGTGGTGTGAATGAGTTTATTATATCAGGCAGTCGGCCACGTGCGCCCGTCGCTCACGTGTCCGACAGCATATGATAACAATGTTGGGCATCAGTTTCGGTGATCACAGCGTCACGTTGATTGTCGTCTGTAATTTATGATATTTAAGAATATTTTCGTAAACAGATTATGTCGCTTGTTCCGTTTGTTGGCGTCTGTGATTATGTTTTGTAGATAATTTTCGTAAATAGAATGTCTGGTTTTATTGTTTCTTGTTACGTTTTCTGACGTCTGTATTTTCGTCAAAAGTGATTTTTGGTTTATTGATTAGACAAATTTCAACAACTCTGTACGTCTTTTATTTCAATATTTTTTAAGTATAAATAATACTAGGCACTTTTAAATTCAACTGATTGGCATAAGTTAATTGCTTAAATTCTTACAAAAAGATCCTTTAATTACACCAAATCGAATAAATACCGAACTAATTATACAGGTGTCCAAAAATTATGTTATTTATTAGCCATTAAGGTAATTATATCAACAAATTTCGAGGCGATCATCAGCTACATCATATTATTAATCACATAAAGGTCGGCGGGTGACAGTTTACTTTGACGGTAATTATCGTTCACTTCACACTTTAAACGGACTTTAGATTATAATGACATGTGATCTTTGCGAACTCTCATTTAATACCTATTAAGGTGTGAAATTGTTTAGGCTCTCTAGCCAATTCGTCCGGCCCAAACTTATCCCGCGAGATGAGTTAATATAACATTTTTTTCATCGGGCTATTGAATCTATTGATCCCACTCAAGAAAATATTAATGTGGTTTCTAACCTCTAGACTCTTTTTTGCTCTTGTGATCACCCACAGGATAAGTTTGAGCAGGAGAAGTTCGTCAACTTATCCCGCGTAAAGAACCATTATTTACTTATTTTAAATCCGGTAGATAAATAATCGGAGATTTCAAGCATGGAGAGTTTGAAGGTTTGCTATTTGATTTTAATTAAGCCTTTAAATTATAAAAAAAAACACGGATCTAGGACGGTTTATTAAATACAGAGTTGCGGATACCGTAGTGTTACGTGATTGAGCTGCTTTTCCTCTTCCCCAAATTTTCATTATTTATGTTTGTCTCATAAATATCCGACAGACATTCTTCTTGAGAGGTTCAAGTGTAAAATAATCAAAACCTTCGCACATAGTAACATCCTGAAATAAAGTTAACATAATAATATCCATTTAGTATTCAGTAATTGTAACCAAAAACACCTATTTACCTTATCACCATATTCACGGATCCACTTCAATACCTATGAGATAACCAGACCGAACTATTAGCAAACCTAATTCCAAGTTTAAACCATTCAAACACGCGCCACATGTTACATACATATGAATATTTCATAGGGGACATCCATGGTATGGGACTTGCTTACAAAAACAAATTAGATCGGAATTTGAATTGCACTTGATCACGTGATTTGATTGTAATGAGGTTTTAAGGACTTGACCTTTTTGGTTAGGGAATGTTGGTATCTCTGTTTACAATCCAATAATATTTTTGGGAAGTTGGGCTGGTCTCCACGTTCAAGCAGGTAGACTGAGCTTAGGCTCTACTGCTTTAAGTAAATTTAATGCCAGTTTGTGAACGTATACTTGGTTTAAAAGTCGTGAGCCACATTAATGCCTTTCAGAAAAGAAAGTTAAATGTTCCATCTCATGCGGTAGAGAACGAGCGAGATAAGTTGATTACAAGGGCTCACTTGTGGTTTTCATGACAATTTCTGATTCAAATATTGGGATCCAGATTTCTTCGTCATATTGAATAAAAGATAGTAGAAACTTCATTGTAAGCGGGTACAATACATCAATTTCTACATTGCACCGATCGAGTTGGTCGGCCTCTCACCAGTGCATTATTTATCAACGGCGAGGAAGCGTCGACCTCGCGGTCACGTGCGCACGCGTCTAGCACACAGGGCTGCCCAACGCTATCACATTGCAATACAAACACACACACACGCACACATTAAACGTACAAAGGTGTAAACACCACACTAGGTTGCCTCTTAACAGCTACACGTACAGTACTTTGTAATGTATGCATGTGTGTGTAAATGACGTTTAATGATATGACACACGCTTAGCTTTACTACTACATCAAGGATGTGTTTGTATGTGTGCGTGTGTGACGTGTTTTGGCTACGACTATTTCCGTCACTAAGTTTCTAGCGTCATTGGTATGTAAAGTATTTTTAGATGTTAAGGAAAAGTAGAAGATACAGTTAAGATAGTCTATCTCATAAATAAGTATTAAAATTAAGTAGTTTTATTCTACTATCTCCGGAATAAATACCTAACAGTCGACCACGAAATTCAATATTAGTTGAACAAACTCTCGAAAATAAATTTGACTAACAAAACACACCGAATTTTCATTCTATTTTGCATAAAGGTCAAATTCACGCTTATTCACGTGCCTTAGCGTAGTAGTAGTAAACATGCAAATAACCTAAGGTCAGGAAAATTTAAATCTGAATATGTTTGCAATCGTTTGTGATCTTAACTCGTTGATAATACTGTGCTTTTGTCAGCGCTGGCAAATGGCAGGAAAGACTCGTGCGTGTGTGTGTGTGTGTAAACTAGGTTAGCCGTCACGTGCGCATGCGTGTACCGCTGTTTTGACAGGGCTGTCACTTGGTCACGTGGACGAGAGATTTTTTAATTTTTTTTTGGCCGTTTTTATGCCAGAGCTTTGACCTGAGCGAGATAAGGATTGGTCTCATTGTGAATTATATTACTCATAAATTTCTTGCCTTTGAATGCATTTACATTCAATGACAAGAAAATGATGGAGTTTTGAGAGACACTGACAGAGAATTACTGATACTTAACGAATAAAATATTTACACGAATAATAGGAGAAAAATACGATTCGAATAATTAATTACTATAATTCCAAATAATTAATCTTATTATATCTGAGGAGCAACGTGCTGATAACAATCTACGCTATTTACAATATTGTGTTAAAATACTTTTCATTGTAAACTATAATACAGAGCTATAAGGTTTATAAAGCTGAAATATTAGTATTTCAGCTTTATAAACCTTCTGTCTGTGATTATGGTTTTGATATTTAGATATCAAAACAATAATCACAGACAGAAGAAATTTGCGAATCGTGCAAATGCATTAAAGTGACACGTCAAAATTAAAAAGAAAAGTCATTTCCATACATTTCTAAAACGTCTCTGCTTTGTATTGGCAGGTTTTGTTATTCAAACAAAACAAATTATTTTAATATTAAAATCCCAATTTCTATGACTAACTCTAAGAAGCTGTTAAGATCACGTTGCAAGGCAGACATTTGGCATATAATGTACAGAAAATACGTAACAGCCTCGTATATGTAGTGACGTCACCACACACTATTCTGGCTACGATCTGTTATTTACTTCAGGCTAGTAACACTTGAAATTTGATCTGACGTAAGATATACCGGGAGAATATACCAGGTAATCTGCGTAAATTATAAAATTGACTGCGAAGAAGAGGGTGATTGATTGTCTTTCTTGGGAATCAGAAAAAAGTGGCGCAGAGCCGAGATCGATGGCAGAAAAACAGAGGGCCCATTGATCAACATTTATAGAAATCGTAATTACAAATCAATAAATTAAATCATTATAAGTTACACATCAATAACAAAAGCACGCAAATACTGTCTGGAATATGTATTTTTTGTGAATTTCAATTCATAAAAACTACATTGATCTATTTAGTTGCAATTCACAAAAAAATATAGTAGACTACAAAGTCAGTATTAATATTGCCCTATATTTAAAACTATTAATGAAATTTTTATATATTTTTAAAATTGACATCTTCATTTACGTGCGCCTGAGCCTACTAGCTTTTCCCTAGAGCTGCTCACCGATCACGTTGCAAACTGTTAGTGTTATCGATAATACGCGAGATACATAAGACAGTGACGTGCTGTTTTCGATACAAACAGTTTCGTCACTTCACGTGGTAACGTAGCTAGTCTAGGAATAAACGCATGAAAAGTTTGTTATAGCAAAACAGTGGACGACTGGACGTCCGTAAATTAATTCTGTTTATTTGTTCAACTTTTCAGTGTCCAATAGGGTTCACAATAATTGTTACCTATATAAGTACCTAATAACATCTATTTATACATTGTGAAGGGCAAATAAAGTATTGAGTATTATTTTAATGAAATTTTGTAAATAATATTGCATTAGTAATTTACCATTATAAACTTCAGTGTTTGTTTCTTAAAAAGAGCTACGAAAAGCAAAAATACTACTAACATTATCTGTTCCGAATTAAATTGTTCTAACAAACATTTATAATAATTACTACATGACAATAAATTCATGTAGAGAGATGTCTAATTTATCACTTTTAGCTATTAGAAAGTATTGCGGATAGTATAAATACAAGAAGATAAGTATCGTCCAGATAAAAGACCGCAGTACGCATGTAAAGCTCCTGAGTATGCATTTAAAAAACACAATACGACTGAAAGACAGAAAGGAAAATTTAAATTAAGTTATTATATTTATCAATACAAGCCTGCAAAGTAATTCCTATCTCTGGACATAGAACTCTTCCAATATCGAGAAGCATTAAGCATTGATCATCACACTTGCTCACTAGTGTTGGCTATTCCAGATTTCAAATTCAATATTCGAAATCCAGATTTTCTCACAACTTTTTCTTCCAAAACAAATGACTTCCGGAGACTTATTGCAGGTATTTACTACTATATACCTACAAATGTATAAACATATTCAGGTAAATACCTAAGTCTCCATAAATACTGGTTCAATCTAGTTATGAGAACCAGGCTGGATTTCCGTATGTATATCCAAGACGAATTGACCGCGGGAACTGGGTTACAGGCGGTCACGTGCGCATGAGTCTACCGCATTTCGGCAGGGCTGCCTCAGCTCACGTTGCAAGACACCAATTGTATGAACGTGACATGCGTCCTATAAATAAATCCGAACAAAGTTTGATTTATGAGTTATTTTTAATTGAAATGTTTGTTGTTAGGTTGAATGTTGTATTATTGTAAATACTTAATAGGAAAGGTCAAGATTACGTTATGTCATCCGTATGTAAACGTTAATACACTTTTTTTACAGTTAGATGCGCCTAGAATTCTATTATGCTAGATTTTGAACAAAATAGACAAGTAATGAACTGTTGATAAGCTGGTTTGACATGATATGCCAAAAGAATAACTTTAATGATGCTTGGTATTTCTTATATCTATGTATTTTCTTATATCTAGATATGCCTAAGTATTTTGTCCAGGTGTGGAGTGGCGCTATCTTGGTTTTCAAATAATCTCATTTCACATTATTATGGATACTACAACATTACGTCTATAGATAAAGTTTCTTATCGTTAATATCAAAATGAAAATTTTCAATTTACTGTTTTTTAGACTTGTCATTTTTTACGGTTAAGCCATGATATATTTGGCTGCTAGTCTCACCAGAATTTGAATTAGGATGGGGACGATCGGGAACAAATTAAATATTATTTTTGTATTTTCCCGTTCGTCTCCTCCAGGGGACGAAGTCGAGGGGACGAACGGGAATACACCGAATTAGGTATGCAAACTATATTTTATATTAAGTGATTATTTCATATAGTGTGCAAACCATAATCGCATATATTTATATCACTGTACTGTTATTCAATGAGACATCCTGTGATCATAGGACAGTTGTACTGGACGGCGGGCGCGAGGTCGGCGAGAGGTCAAATGTACTGACCACAGCTTACCAGTCTTATCCAAACATTGTTGACAAGTTAGTGTGAACAGGGTACAGGTGTCGTTCAGGTTGTCTGTTAAGCTTTAATCCAGGTCAAGTAAGGTCAATGTACGATCCACTTTTTAAATGAAGCAAAAAACATAAAATTAGTAAATAAATTACATTCTTAGTTGATGAAACATGAGTAAGAAAAATGTGGGCTAATAATTTCTGATCAACCAAACTGTTCTTTGGGAAATCCATTTGTGGGTTTTTTTGGCAATTGACTATGTAGTAGGTATTTCTAAGAGATTTTCTATGACTTTTCATGTACAATATCAACAGGGGTCTATTTAGTCACGTTGTACGTACGTATCTTTTCATAACAGACAAACAAATTAACTGTAAGTAAACATCATTAGAGTAAGAATACGAGCTTAACGAAGCTACAGAGCACAATACCTTCGTTAGCCAAAGTTCTACAAAATGTTCCATTCGGTATATCTGTAATTGCAACAAAAATACCGTATGATGAGCCACGTGCTTCATTATAATTTGTTTACAGACTGTTTTTATACCACACTCAGTTAACCTCGACTCGGAACTCCCGAGGTTATGCCGATTACCGAATAATAACAATGGAATAAACGAATTTTATCGATCATTTTCTTCTCGATTATTTTATTGACAATTTTGTTGGTTGACTTATCGGGTACTGGCTGTTTGGCATTATCAGTGCCAATTATGTTATAGGTCAAATAGAAATGAATTGTCATTTTTTTAATTTTAGAACATGATGCTACTACAAACGGATACTATGACAGTTTGATACGTTTAATATATTTTACAACAATCTTTGATAAGAAAACTTAGCATGGCACACTTGTTTCAGTTATCAGGGAATATCTGATAACGCCATAGACGTTAAGACGATGATTAATACACAACATAGGTAAGAGAAAACATGGAATTAGGTACATTAACTACTCTTTGACTGTTTTTTTACCGTGTATCAGTATTTAATTACTATCCGATCCGCACCGGTTTCTGCGTATAAAAGTTATTAAGATACTACAATTTTCCACCTGTTAACACAAGAAAAACTACTTCAAATATCTTAAAATGTAACACATCTTAAAGAATCATTCCTATATAATATCGACTAGAATATCAGGTTGTTGCCAGCCGCGACCACGTGTGAACGTCCGTTGCGCACACGTGGTCACACTGCATGCATTGTCGTTCATTGTGTGGGTAAACGTGACGTTCTAGCCACTTCTGGCCACACTTCTATCACAGTATAAATAAATACAGTGGTACTACTCTTTTTGTATGGCGTCAGCTGCAGGGAGCCTCAGGAGGGCTTTGACTGCTTCGCCGGACTAAGTTGGCGGAACTAAAGTTAAGCCTTCAGCCAAGGTAGTATGACTCGGTCGTTTCTGAAAAATAAATGCCCACAACCGCACAGCACGTAACAGTAATAGAGCTGCCCAGCATTTTAATTACATCAACAACACACCGTCCGTTCGTCACTGCGACACACCTACGACTATAAGATGCTGAGCGGATGCCACGGTCCGTAAGCGTAACGTAGGTATATCTCGCGTAGCGCCTGCTTGTACGAAGACGTCATACTGTAAATAATATTATACTGTACTTCTATTTAAGTTCTGTGATACTAAAATTGGTATCGGAATTGGTAGAATTGGCCGGATAGGATGCGCTTTGTGCGTGAATGAAGCTTCTAGTGATACTGGAATTGAATAGGTACCGTAGGGATGGAGTTTTTCTGCGAGAAAAATCTAGGATTGAAAGATAATATTCCATTATTTATGAATAAATTTATTTTAATCAACGAGTTAATTACAGAAAAAGGAAAAATTATCACAAGTTGATCAGAATATTGATATCCATAAACAGTATGAAACACTCTAATAACACACTAACTTGCCTAGTAGTTAGATAAGTAAAAGAGATTCATCATCATCATTATTTCAGCCTGGAATCACCCACTGTTGGGTATAGGCCTCCCCTTTTTCCTGTCAAAAGAAGCTAAAAGAGACAAAATAAAAAAAAATATGTATAAAAGTAACTAAACCAGAAAGTCCATAAACGATTAATACTCTTAGGAATGGATATATTTATGTCCAAAGGACTTGTCGGTCTTGAAAGAATTTAATCCTTGTTTAGCGGGGGATTTTACAGACCATTCACATGCTCAAAGTCACTCAGACTCAGAACAAGCATTTGTGGATCGCACAAATTCTAGTCTACGCGAGGATCAAATTCGCGACACGTAAGTACACCACGCCTATAACCTGTAAACTGTACGCGACAGTGGTTATAGGCGTGGTGGCCGATATCGCTCGGCGATGCGTGCAGTCAAAGCAACAAAAAGGGCAAAAGGGCTTAGTATCCCTACCCAGTCAGTATAGCTCTACAGGAATAACCTCATCAAGCCGACAGCGATTTCGCCGAACCACAGCCGCGCGTTCAACCGCCCGGCAGTTACAATTGTTACGAATAATAGATATTTATTGTCATCCTTATTCGAAGTTATTGCGGTAGTGCACACGTCACGTGTGTGTATAAAACACGTGCGGATCTCTTGACGGGTAATTCGTCAGGTTTTAACACGTGCTCTCGTTCTGTCGTGCAAATTGACAAAATACATCAAGTAATAGTGTGTGGCGGCTGTGGCCGGACCAATTTCGGCCACGACGGCTAGTGTTACTATGACACCAGCCCGCTACGCAGGACATATTATAGTGCACAAGCGTGTGCGCAAACACAGGTGCACTCTCTGTTCCTTTACTCTTATAGCCCGATGGGACGGTAATCCGACACGACCGGAGAGGTTGGAAACCATCAAGTAATCAGTTGACTTTATACTATTATGATATGCGACTGGTTTTGTTTCCTTTGAATATGATAATTGTAGATTCGAGTTATTTTATAACAAGTAATTCGAGATTGTTAGTAATTGTCAATTTATGTATCTGGTACTGGATATTCAGGAAACGAAAACCGGATTTATCAATAAATGTCTCTTTGGAATGAGCAATTATTGCAACGACGGCAAATTGAAAGAAATAAAAAGGTAGGTACAATTATTTTAAACCAAGTGAACAATTTTTATTTCCTATTTTGTTATGAAAAACTCTTTTCTTTTTATGAACGAACGTACTAGACATGGAATTTGTTTCTTAATGTACTTATAATATTTTCCCAACTGAATAAATGTAATTAGCATGCAAAAAATAAACAGCCTGAGACAATCAATAAGATTACAGACCTCGTTTTTTATAAAATATAACAAAAGACGATCACGTGAAGAAGACTGGCTGAAGAGCAAACAGCCACACAATGCATGTGCTGTAAAAATAATCACTGGTTAAGGCTTGTTTAGACGAGTGGGTGTACCATGCAATTTGTGATATATTGCAGGCGATGACATGTGACTTTGATACTAGCTTTCGAAGTAATATGTATTACTGTAGTTGTGGATGAGATGCTCTACAGTATGGAGTACATTGAGAAGTTGTGTAGGCGATCTGAGGTATCTCGGCTATTGGCATCGAGTTTTCGTGGTCCCCGGTGGTAGAGACAAGCACTCTTTTTTACTAAATTTGTAGTATCAGGTCGATCTGGAATTTTCCTCAAAAGGCAAGTCCAGGAAATACGCATTTTTTATACCTACACTTATACTCGTTTTTAAACAACAGTTGTCTGGACTTCAAAAAAGACAATGACTCCTGAGTTTTTTTTGACATTTCTTCTCAGAGTAATTAGTTAGGAAATGTCGAATTCAGTAGGCTCAAAACATATCCTGGTTACAAAATAAATGATTACATTTCATTTCACTCCGATGGTTTTAGCCGGTAAGAGTCCGACACGATTCTCCGTCTGCCCTAGAGCAGAACCATTCGGATTCGGAACGAGGAAAACCCCGAGTAAAAAAACCCATTTAAGCTACGCGATGTATTTAAATTCATGATATTCCACGCCTCGTCTAAATAAGCCTTAAGTCGCGAGCCAGACAAAACGTCAGGCGATTTGCAAGGCGGTTTTATATCGACAACGTGTGACTACCGTAATGCTGTAGATGCGGTTTCACAGGTTTTATGCTTCCGATCTATAAGTATTCTTAGATATAATTAAAAAGTTTATGTATTCCTGAGTTATAAAAGTAATATGCTGTTAATGTCAATAGATATAAATAGTTCTAGTGTTTGAATTTTAATTAACAGAGATATTTGCTTTTAAGATTATTCAATTAACTGCCTCCCAGTTTTCGCAATGGATTATGATGCGGTTTTTTTCAATAGATAGCATGTTTTAAGAGATAGGTTTATATGTACAATCTATCAATATTACACCCTTCGGTCGCTAGTCTTTTATAAGAGAAATCCTTAAAGTAACAAAAAAGCAAATAAAGATACCGCGGTAATTACATAAGTATGTAAATTCTACGAGTGTTTAAACTAAAAAATTCAGAAACACAAGCTTTTGCAAGTCTTCAAACCATACAAACTATGTGCGGAAACTTATGACCAAATAATTGAAACAATAAGTAATTATGTAACGGTTGTTTGTTACAAATATTGCGACATATTTACTAGATTATGTACTTACAAATAAATTAGAACTAGGTTTAACATAGTACTAATGTTCCAGGCTAATCTAGTAGGTTAGCTCGCTTTTTTAATCTTATTCTTCTAAATTACTTATCTTGTACAAATTAACATTAATATTACAAATTGAAAACTACTACAAACTAAAACAAATGACTTGATATCAGTTATAGCTACTAAAATACTATTTACTATTTCGGAATTACACCGACTAAAAGCACCCTGGTCCCTTTTTACGGCCTAGACCAGAGTCATTAGGTCCTTGGTACGTTTCTCGAGACTTTGATAGGCACCATCATTCCTACCTACGGACTTTCCTTGAAAAACAACGCCAGAGTTGAATGAACCCGCATTCTAATTAGCAGTAAGCTATCTAAATTAATTCTATTACCATTATCTCAAGTGCAAAAACAAGGTGATTAATTAATCAATACATCAATTAGTTAAGCAACCTTGAAAAGTTTAAGTAATTAGTTTTCCAATAAAACTGAATCTAAAAAGAATTAATTATTATTTCTTCTCCTCATGTAAATAAATCAAAAATCTCAAAAACAAAACATAAAAATGACTACTGAAAAATCTCATGAACCACGCACTTTATAATGCAACTTTCAGGCAAACCATTTATTTTTTAATTGCCATTTCTTTAGCCTACGTAGTCGAATACCAGCTCAAAAGTAGACACCTATTAGAATCGTAAATCATCATCATTCCCCTGCGCTTATCCCAATTATTATTATTTGGGGTCGGCGCAAAACGTCTTCTAGACGTGTTGCTTAAAGTTTTGGCTATGGTTTTATAGTCGGCCGCCTGCCTGACACTAACCCTCTTTGGGAATGCGATTGTTGGTTGTTTACCCGCCACCATTCGGGTGACCCAAGGTGCTTGGTACAGTGCGACACCCAGTGGAGGATATGGGGTGGTGCTATTCTTTATATCCGGACACCACACGGACGGATTAGAATCGTGAATATTATAATTATTTTTTCTCATCATAACAAATATTTTAATGCTGTAAGCTCAAATTTTACAAGCAACCAACAAGCGACTAGATTATCTCTTCACATCGTTGATCACTAGACTAGAAACGAGTCACGCTTGACTGAGCGCTGAAACTTAACATAACCACGTGCACATGTAAATATGTAAACTTATGTAAACTCTATGAAGGAATAGATGCATTTTCAATGTCTCTGTAATTATTACGTACTGTAGTGGAGCACGGAAAGACCTTGTTTTGAGGTCGTACTTGCATTCGAGAACTTCCGCGCGATCTTACACGTTGCGAGCCAACGTGAGCCGTTCATTGTATATTCTATTGGACATCGGACATCGAAGGTGATTCTCAATAGGTAATAACATGTTTACGTGTATTACTTGTAATAAATAAATATTATTTGAAGAATCAGTCAGTCAGGAAGCAATCAAAACAAAAACACGGGATTGTCTGAAAAAGAATACAAAAAAAAACAACTTGTAGCTAATCACAATGAATTAAATGCACAACTTTTACAACTATTATGACAAAAATAACCACCCACACAATGCCTACTTAATAACAATAAAATTAGACAAGAACATTTAAATTTGATAAACAAGGTGCAAATTGTATGATATCATTAATGTCAACATGTGACATATATGACACTAAAATTATACCTAGTTCTACGTATTGTGCTACACAGGACATTTCCTGCTCCGTTCCACGTTGGTATTTCCATGCATCATCCTGTCGCATTACCTCGTGTTCAAAAACGTGACGAACTAATTATAGTATTTGGGGTTTATTCCTAAATTGGAGTACTGTTTTTGGGTTGTCAATTATACTTCCGAATAGAAATCTGTGAATGAAAGGAGTATTTTTTGCTGGTATGTGCAATGTGCATTGTAGGACCTAATTTGCTTAGTAAATTGAGCTTATAATACCATTCAATGGCCTGTTGGTCTAGTGTTTAGTGGCCCTAACTACTAAGACAGAGGTCGTGGGTTCGATTCCCACCCATGACAAATCTTTGTATGATAAGCATGTTCATTCGTTCTGTGTCTGGATGTTGTTTATCTATGTATAGTATGTATGTATTTAGAAGTAAATAAGTATGTTTATCAGTTGTCTAGTACTCATTACACAAACTCTGCTAAGTTTAAGTCCGGACGGCGTTGTATGAAAGTCGTGGAATATTTATATTTATTTATTTACCATCTCGTAGTCCGTACTACTACGCACGTTGATAAATATTAATAAACAATTGTAGATCGACATCATTACGTTACACGTTATTATAGTAACTATACGTAGCTGTATTACTTAATGAAGTAGGACAAAAGACAATCAAATTAGAATAGGTATCTATGTGAGGCTATATGAACAATGATAATGACAAACATTTGAAAGAGCACTCAAAATTTGTTCCATTTACGTTAATCATTAGTTGATACAGTAGATTTGCCGAAGTCCAAATTATCTATTAGTTTTATCCAGCTTTAATCTAACATTATTTTTCCTAAACTCTAACTTGGAAATTCACGAGCACGTACCTACTCTAAAAACTTCCTCTACAAAAGTTTAACATCCTTTTGTGTAACGTGCCTTCTTTACAAGTTAGTAACTCATTGCACACGTTGTTTAACATCTTTCTCAAGTGCCAGTCAACAGCAAATGTCCGTTAATGTGATCGTCACGTTACGCTGCGATTGAATTAACTGTAAGCCGAGACACGTGGTCAGCCTGATGACTGGCAACTTTTTTGATACGTAGCTCCTTCTATTTATGTTTGTAAGATGATCTTTGTGTTTATCCAGTATTGTTTATTTAAAGTAATAAAATATGTTACACTTTGTTTTATAGTTTTGAAGTGTCTGCAGTTTTTCAAAGAGACTACAAAAAAATCGATTACTGAGATTAGTCAACAATGTGCTGATTGGGCAGTTTCTACGTCATAGCTACAAAAACTTGGGGATTAATTGAAGAACACTTACTGTTTAGTCAACCATAAACTAACTTGAACAGTCCCATGAAAAGTATAGACACTATAATTAATGGACGGAACTTCACAGTGACTAGGACAGTGTTCAGATACACCATACTACATAAAATTCACGCAATTCACCATATCATTGTCACACCTCAAGGCAAAAATGTATTTCCGTATTAACGGAGTCAATCTATTCAATCAATTTTGTTAAGGACCAATAAGAGCCTTTAATATTATCAAGCAAGTACTTCTAAACACCAAAAAAATAATTTTGTCGTCCCGTCAGGGTGCATACCGGTGCATAGTAGCAAGCGCATGGAAACAACCTCACGACTCACGCCTACTTCACTCCGGCGCATGACAATTGTGGTAATTGAATACATACCGAAGATATCTTGCGGTAGACGACGCGACAGACAGCGTACCTACATTGTTATGTAATAGTTACTCCAAGCAATTAATGTTGCGTCATGTGCATCAGTTTTCTGATTTGATTAGACACGTGTAATAGGTAATGAAGTGTTTGGATAACAATGATTTTGAAATAGATTAAGAATATTGTCTGTTAATCTGATAGAAAACGTGAAAACGTTTTATTAATGATTATGACAGACCAACCTCAGTCTTAGTGGTTACCATATATTACTATTGCATGTTGGGAAATGTGCTCATGCTTTATAAATATACATTCTATGTTGCAGGATTGGCATACAATAAAAGGTAACTCGAACCCTCACTTTGTGCGGATGATGACCAACGGGGTGGTTTTAGTTAGGTAAAAATCCCACACTCCCATCTTATTAATCCCCATTAGGCCGGGGGGCCTTTTGAAGATTTCCCCCGCAAAAAAAAGAAACGGATTGGCGTTGCGTATTATTTAATAAGCTTCTAACTCATCTCTCTCTCCATTGTTATAACATTAAAATTATTATGTTTCTATTTGTTGCTTTCGATACCACTCCTATTAGAACCAAATTTAAGCTTCTCATACATAACCGACCCACCATGCTTCTATTCTACTACCACCCTAAGCCCCCTCCCTTTTCCCACCATACACATTAGTTTATACGCAGTAAGCCTCGTGTTACAGCAGCCAATAAGTATGTTACCAAGTATAAAGTACGTAGCCATGAACTACATACAAAGGTACCGTCTGTCGAATTCCTAAAAACAATGGAGAGTCGCGCCGGTGACGTAATGCTAGGAAATCTGAGACGCGAATGTTACACAACGTGTTATGTGTAACAACTATTGTTCGACATGTGACAATAAGTACACAATACACTTGTTTGTTTGTTTATTGTTTTAATTGTTTGAAAGTTTCGTGGTATTGTATTTGAAAGGTTTTTTTTGGGTGTGTGTTGAGTCGATTTTTGATCTGGCTTCCGAAAACCAAGGTTCGGAGTGTGTACAGTGTACAGTTTTGTTTTGTTACATAACATACTTACCGACCTAATTTGATTTTTTTCACTGATGACTAGTAAGTATCTACAGTTAAATGGCGAAGGAAACACTATTAATATTAATAATCACAAAGATAAAAAAAAAAAGTGCAAAAATCACCTTTGTTTGATAACATACTTCCTAGCAGACAAACATGTGATAATATGAATGCTGCAAAGAAATGTATAGTAGTTACATTATAAGTCTTAGCATATTCTGTATAGACTGGAGACATGGAAACAACCTTAATACCTACCACCTAACATTAACCTGACAGTAAAGTTAGCACAAATACGTGTAGAATACTCCTACAGTTACGGGCAAAAACACTTGCGAGACACAATAATCACACATCATTTTTCATAAGTGACTTTACGTTTAAGGTCTTACAAGCATTTAGTAACTGTCTACAGAATGTCATATTACAATAGTTGTAAATAATATGTTATTCGACACTAAGTTAAAGCAATGTCACCTGCGCAGTGCACATGCATCGGTGTAATGCAGTCATTATGTTTGTGCTAATTTCTTAGTTTTGTATCCATGACCTAGCACGTGAGAATATAGGTAGACGGCATTAGGTCTTTAACAAATTTGATGGATGGTAACGGTGACTTTATAGCGTCATCATATTTTATTTTTATTTTATTTATTCCTTTAATTCAGACAACTAGGGGAACGTCAATATTTTCTTTTCAGTTGGCGCAGATTATGGAATAAAAGGTTTTTCTGCTTTTATCCAAATCCAAAATAACTGTACAGGTGTTTTTCCAGTCCATACATTCACTTGTTTTATATGCCCATGGTATCTTTACATAATTTAGATATTCCAGACAGAATTTACAACACAATATGCAAGTAATTAAACTAATCGTCCTAGGCATAAGAATAGAAGACGGGGGACAATGAAACAACATGACAACACAACAATAAGCATAATTATTAAAATTATCTTCAACGAATCACAAATGAATACAAGTACCTTCATATCCTCAATTAAGCCAACGTGCTCGGATGACGGGCCTGTCAAAATCTTGATGACAGGATGTATGATCCCGTGAGCAAGTAGCTTGTATACACGAGTGTTGGCCCCGCCCACCGGGTGGCGGCTCATTTAGGCGCACGTGGCCCGCGCACGTGAGGTGCGCACACGCACTCCGCGGTAACCGCAAGGCAGATACGCACAAAAGCTAAATGGTCTTATTACTCATCGGACATTACAGATGCTTATAAAAAATAGAGATGGTTTTTCCTTATTTTATATCTTCTTTTGGACGACAAAGTTCTACAGTAAAAGGAAAATCAAGAAGAGGAAAAGTTTTGTTTTTTAATTTTTGGAAAAATGAGCCGGAAATGATTCTTTTTTTTATTATTTATCCGGTTCTGTAAGGTCCTATTAATTATTTAGGTAATTTAATGTACTTAAGTGTAAAATTATTACAAAGCGTTCAATTATATTTTAATTTCTTTGCATTTGCCATTATCTTAAACAAAAAAAAAACAATATTTAAGATTTTAAATATGCTTAACTTTTTTAACTGGTTAACTAACAATACCAATAAATTGAGAACACGTTTATTAACACATACAGGAGTACTTAAACCATACATACCTAGGTTGGTATCAGTAAAACTTCTGTTCTTCAACACGATGCGCAAGCGCAACGCCCTGGTAACTGACCTTGTCGGCGCATGCGCGGGTAGGCGTCTGCTGCCGTGCCCTTCAGCGGTATCCATTGTTATATAAAACATGTTCAAATAATATCTTAAAACACATCTTATTGTGCTGTGATGATTTATTATAATTACATTATTTATATTTAAAATATCTGCATTCTTGACTTTAATAATTGCACTAGGTTTCTATCACTAAATTATACCTAATGATTTATTATTATTATGACTTTGATTGTCTCTAAGCTTATAATTACACTATTAAGATAAGTAAGTTACAAGGAATAGGCTTCCATACCAAAGCCACCTAGCTATAACACGATATTTAATAATTTTCTTTTAATATTAAGGGTAAGCAGAGTTAACTATAGAATAAGTCTAGAATTCTCGATTAATGCAACTTATTTAATAAAAAACATTAAATTTTTCATACCTTGTTTCATTGCTCTCAGCCTTATTTTCTTACACAAATATGTAAGTAATTTTCATTCATTGTTCATGAATGAAAATTACTTACATATTTATTTTGTATTGCATATTATGATTGTTACTTTAATGTTGTTAGTGACCATGCCTATAATAAAAGCAAATTACAGTCACGCGCCGAAGTCACAGGTTGCTCGTTAAGTAGTAGATGTAGCCATTTGAAGTAATTTTTGTACATAAACTAATGATTTCCCATTTATTTATAATGGGCATTATTCAGCCAATGTAATCAGAGAGAGAAAAATATGTTAAGTAAAAATGATAGAGCAAAGGAGTCAGGCAGGCCATTGCCTGTTTAGCACAGTTATTATTAATAAAATTAATGTAATTAAATAACATATGTTTACAGCGCAATCGCTAGGCCTCGGAACAAGAAAATGTTGGACAGCGGGTCCGCTAAGAGCTTAGCTGTAGAGCTTAACAAAACTTAGCAAAACAAATACATATCTCACTTTCGATAAGCTTAGGAAACTCTTTTGCTAGAATCGAAAGCGCCATCTTGTGTTGAATAGCTGAACGAATAAAAAATAATTGTTACGAGTATTTTTCAATAATCTTTTAGTTTTCTTGGAGGTATGGTAAGAATAACCAATGAAAACGAATATATCGTAAAGTCTAGAATTAGTGAAAAATTGAATAAGTATGTTGTTATTAAATGGGTAACAAAACGTTATCTTTGACAGCTATGAAATACCTTTGACATGACATAAAATATGTCAAACAAATTGCATTGTTTTGATTTCCTAAATATTGTTTTTTATTGCTCAGATAGTTATTTAGTATTTTTAATAATTAAGATTATTAAATAGTATAGATAAAGTACAAAATGAAGGCACTTATTCAACGCGTTATGAACGCTAAAGTTACCGGTAAGTTAATTCCGGATTTAAGGTTATCTTTTAATTTTCTACACATTTTTAATTCCTTGTGAAAAATGTGAAAGAACCGCTAATAAGAAACCCATTTACTACATTTTCTATAACTTTTTGTTCATTTATATTTTGTTATTTGTTTGTGGAATAACCTTATTGTGGTTAACAATTATTAAAGTTTGTTTTGGTTTTTAAATTACTTACTGTTATGTATTAAGTAGGTATATAGAAGCACTTATTAAATATTATTTTATTAATTACTATTTTTAACTACTTCAAGAGGTAAAACCAATTATAGAGTTAAGTATTATAAATTTATCCTCACCTTTTTCAGTGAATGATGAAGTCATCAGCAATATTGGTCAAGGTATTTGTGTATTTATTGGTATATCAAGTAGTGATACAAGAAAAGATATGGAGTACATGTAAGTATCAAATAAAATAAAAAAACGTATAGTACTTTCTAAACCCTTTAAATTAAAAAAAATAAATTTTAAGATTTTTTTTGATACAGCGTTATACAATTAATATTCACCTCATTTTATTAAATAATATATTATTCTATTTTTGTCATTTATACAGTTCTATTTTCAAACTTAAAAATTTCAGAGTACGTAAAATATTGAGCATAAAGTTGTTTGATGATGAGTCAAGTAAGAAATGGAAGAAAAGTGTTGTGGATAAGGAATTAGAGATCTTATGTGTCAGTCAGTTCACTTTGTATAACACATGGAAGGTAAGATTACAGTAAAATTATTTTAAACAGATCAATGCAGTTAGCTTAAAATAAAATGTACCTATTGCACATTTATGTGCTAGGTACCGGTGTTTAACTGGACTCTAAGTGACATTATTTATTCCCATTTATTCTAAGGTTTAGTTGGCATTGGTCTTAAAAACTTTTTTGGAGCAATAGGAACATATTATTGGATAATAAAAAAATGTACTCATACTCACATGTGTAGCAAAGATGCAAGAATCATTAAAATATTCATATATATCTCAATAGCATAATATTGTACATCTGCAGCTATTTAACTTGCATATCTGAGGGTTTAAATTTTTAAGGTTTTAACCAGAACAAATTGTTATTTACGTTAATGTTTGTTTATTTTTGTATCTGTTTCAGGGCAATAAACCTGACTTCCACCATGCCATGCCTGGAGACAAATCCAAAGAGTTCTATGAAAACTTTTTGCAGATGTTAAAAGATGCATATAAACCAGACAAAATCAAAGGTATTTTATGTTTATGGACATAATAATATTACATTATTATTGTGTACTTCGTAGCAAATTGCATTTATACTAGTTTTGAGCAAGATTTTAACCTCTTACCTAGCGCCATCTGTAACATAACTTTTGTATTAAAAGTACAACTACTTGTCACTAGATGGCGTTGTAAATAAGTGTTACTTGAAACAGTATCCTTTAACTCACTTTGTATTACAGATGGCAAATTCGCAGCTTATATGCAAGTAAGCATACAAAACGACGGTCCAGTCACCTTCGAAGTAGAGTCACCAGCCAATCTACCAAGCAAAGAAAGGAAATGTAACAATGCTGCAAACCAAGTTAGCAACGCGACAGATAATCAAATCACGGACAATGTAGACAAAGTTTAATTTATATGTAAGTTAATAAATTATTATGAATTTGATAGAAAATATTTCTTTAATTTTTAGTTTAATTATCCATACTTAACCTTCCAAATATACTATATCGCTCGTCGTAACTTATAAGTGCGCTGATGAAAGAATCATTTACAGTTACTTTCTTTGCAATATATAGCACGCCTTTTGTTCAGTCTCATACGTATGGGATATTTTTTGGATTAAAGTCTTAAAGAGGAACAGTCAGATGTGGGTGAACTTAGCAGATCAATGTCCAGCAGATCAAAAAAAAAGAGAGTTCTATTCGCATGCAGCTGAGTTCTATAGTTCCTGATAGTTTTTAGAAATAGTCCTGCTGTTTTTACCCCAAAAATTTAAATTAATGAAATGATCTGCTAACTTCCCGTAGCAGATCAATTTGCAGCAGATCAAAAAAAAAGTGTGTTCCTTTCGCATGCAGGTAAGTTCTATAGTTCCTGATAGTTTTCAAAAATAGTTCTGACGTTTTTGTCCCAAAAAAAGACAATTAAAAATGGTCTGCTAACTTTCCGTAGCAGATCGAAAACTCGAAAATATCATTTTCATTGCCTTATAATATATTCCCACAGCCTAGAACTCTTTTGTTTTAGATAGAACTATAGCAGAACTGCAATGCACAATTCGATTCGAGTCCAGAACTCACGTCCTGGTGCCAGCAGAGCATGTGCGAAAACTTGAAAACTCGAAAAATATCATTTTTATCATTTGTAAAACTGCTCACAGGCTAGAACTCTTTTGTTTTAGACAGAACTATAACAGAACTGCAATGCACAATTCGATTCGAGTCCAGAACTCACGTCCCAGTGCCAGCAGAGCATGTGAGATTGTTTAAAAACTAAAAAAATATCATTTTTATCACTTGTTAAATTGCTCACAGGCTAGAACTCTTTTGTTTTCGACAGAACTATAGCAGAACTGCAATGCACAATTCGATTCGAGTCCAGAACTCACGTCCTGGTGCCAGCAGAGCCTGTGCGAAAACTTGAAAACTCGAAAAATATCATTTTTATCATTTGTAAAACTGCTCACAGGCTAAAACTCTTTTGAGATCCGCCCACATCTGCAACAGTGGGCGGAGAGGCGGTACGGAAAACTGACGTACCGCCTCACGCAGGTGTTGACCGGACACGGGGCCTTCGGGCACTACTTGTGCCGGGTGGCCCGCAGGGAGGCCACCACAGCGTGTCACCAGTGCGGTGATCCTGACAACACCGCACTGCACACGCTGGCCCTGTGTCCGGCCTTCGATGGGCCTTGCGCCGTCCTCGTGTCTGCGCTGGGCGGAGTAGACGTCTCCACGCTGCCGGCTGTTGTCGCAGCCGCGCTCAGCAGCCGCGCAGCGTGGGACGCATTGGCCTCCTTCTGCGAGACCGTTATGTCGCAGAAGGAGGCCGCAGAGTGCGTCCGGGAAAACGATCCGGACGCGCCCCAAATACGCCGTCGTCGGGTGGGGCGGCGAAGGGCCGCTTATGAGCGCGCCCTCCCGCCCTAACCAGGGTCCGGGCGGTGGCACGGGGGTGCCACCGTCTGTAGTAGAGGACCCACGACGGGGGCCACATTCAATGCTATGGGTGTGGTCCCAGTATCAGGCGAGGAGGCCGACGCCCTTTACACGTCGGCCTCCAACATATTTTGCGAAAGAGCAACCCGCTGGCCGAAAAACGAGAACAGCGGAAGCCCGCGGTCGGTGCGTGAAGTAATGCTATGCGCTGCCATGCACCGACACCAAAACGCGGATGACGTAGCACAGCGGTTCAGGTTTAGTCAGTAAGAGTCTGACACTACCCGCGGCTTCCCCCGGGGTCGCGGGTGTCCATGAGGATTCCCCCGCTTTACCAAAACAAAAAAAAAAGGGTTAGGTTAGGTTTTGAGTTAGGTTAGGTTAGGTTTGGTTTTTAGTTAGGTTAGGTTAGGTTTTTAGTTATGTTAGGTTAGGTTTGGTTTTTAGTTAGGTTAGGTTTTTAGTTAGGTTAGGTTAGGTTTGGTTTTTAGTTAGGTTAGGTTAGGTTTGGTTTTTAGTTAGGTTAGGTTTGGTTTTTAGTTAGGTTTGGTGTTAAGTTAGGTCAGGTTGTGTTTGGTTTTTAGTTAGGTTAGGTTAGGTTTTTAGTTAGGTTACGTTAGGTTTGGTTTTTAGTTAGGTTAGGTTAGGTTTGGTTTTTAGTTAGGTTAGGTTAGGTTTAGGTTTAGGTTTAGGTTAGGTTAGGTTAGGTTAGGTTAGTCCGAAATTGGGAACTTCGGCTCTCCAGGCCGACGGCGGGGCGGGCTACGGTCGAGGCTATCCGCCCACACCTACAACAGTGGGCGGAGAGGCGGTACGGAAAACTGACGTACCGCCTCACACAGATGTTGACCGGACATGGGGCCTTCGGGCACTACCTGTGTCGGGTGGCCCGGCGTGAGGCCACCACGGAGTGTCACCAGTGCGGTGATCCAGACGACACCGCACTGCACACGCTGGCCCTGTGTCCGGCCTTCGATGGGCCTCGCGCCGTCCTTGTGTCTGCGCTGGGCGGAGTAGACGTCTCCGCGCTGCCGGCTGTTGTCGCAGCCGCGCTCAGCAGCCGCGCAGCGTGGGACGCACTGGCCTCCTTCTGCGAGACCGTTATGTCGCAGAAGGAGGCCGCGGAGCGCGTCCGGGAAAACGATCCGGACGCGCCCCAAATACGCCGACGTCGGGTGGGGCGGCGAAGGGCCGCGCATGAGCGCGCCCTCCCGCCCTAACCAGGGTCCGGACGGTGGCACGGGGGTGCCACCGTCCGCAGTAGAGGACCCGCGACGGGGGGCCACATTCGGTGCTATGGGTGTGGTCCCAGTATCAGGCGAGGAGGCCGACGCCCTTTACACGTCGGCCTCCATCAACAAATGCGATATTGCAACCCGCCGGCTCTCAACTGGCCGGCGGACGCCCGCGGTCGGTGCATGAAGTAGTACTATGCGCTGCCATGCACCGATACAAAAACGCGGATGACGTAGCACAGCGGTTGAGGTTTAGTCAGTAAGAGTCTGACACTACCCGCGGCTCCCCCCGGGGTCGCGGGTGTCCATGAGGATTCCCCCGCTTTACCAAAAAAAAAAAAAAAAAAAAAAGGTTAGGTTAGTCCGAAATTGGGAACTTCGGCTCTCCAGGCCGACGGCGGGGCGGGCTACGGTCGAGGCTATCCGCCCACACCTACAACAGTGGGCGGAGAGGCGGTACGGAAAACTGACGTACCGCCTCACACAGATGTTGACCGGACATGGGGCCTTCGGGCACTACCTGTGTCGGGTGGCCCGGCGTGAGGCCACCACGGAGTGTCACCAGTGCGGTGATCCAGACGACACCGCACTGCACACGCTGGCCCTGTGTCCGGCCTTCGATGGGCCTCGCGCCGTCCTTGTGTCTGTGCTGGGCGGAGTAGACGTCTCCGCGCTGCCGGCTGTTGTCGCAGCCGCGCTCAGCAGCCGCGCAGCGTGGGACGCACTGGCCTCCTTCTGCGAGACCGTTATGTCGCAGAAGGAGGCCGCGGAGCGCGTCCGGGAAAACGATCCGGACGCGCCCCAAATACGCCGACGTCGGGTGGGGCGGCGAAGGGCCGCGCATGAGCGCGCCCTCCCGCCCTAACCAGGGTCCGGACGGTGGCACGGGGGTGCCACCGTCCGTAGTAGAGGACCCGCGACGGGGGGCCACATTCGGTGCTACGGGTGTGGTCCCAATACGAGGCGACGAGGCCGACGCCCTTTACACGTCGGCCTCCATCAACAATACGAAATGCAACCCGCCGGCTCTCAACTGGCCGGCGGAAGCCCGCGGTCGGTGCATGAAGTAGTACCATGCACTGCCATGCACCGACACAAAAAACGCGGATGACGTAGCACAGCGGTTGAGGTTTAGTCAGTAAGAGTCTGACACTACCCGCGGCTCCCCCCGGGGTCGCGGGTGTCCATGAGGATTCCCCCGCTTTACCAAAAAAAAAAAAAAAAAAAAAAAAAAAAAAGGTTTTTAGTTAGGTTACGTTAGGTTTGGTTTTTAGTTAGGTTAGGTTAGGTTTGGTTTTTAGTTAGGTTAGGTTAGGTTTGGTTTTTAGTTAGGTTAGGTTAGGTTTGGTTTTTAGTTAGGTTAGGTTAGGTTCGGTTTTTATTTAGGTTAGGTTAGGTTCGGTTTTTAGTTAGGTTAGGTTATCTCTATCCCTCGGGAACTCTATCCCGGCTATCCCTAGGGAACTCTATCCCGGTTATTCCTCGGGATCTCTATCCCTCGGGAACTCTATCCCGGCTATCCCTAGGGAACTCTATCCCGGCTATCCCTCGGGATCTCTATCCCTCGGGAACTCTATCCCGGCTATCCCTCGGGAACTCTATCCCGGCTATCCCTTAGGATCTCTATCCCTCGGGAACTCTATCCCGGCTATCCCTAGGGAACTCTATCCCGGCTATCCCTAGGGAACTCTAACCCGGCTATCCTCGGGAACTCTATCCCAGCTATCCCTCGGGAACTCTATCCCAGCTATCCCTAGGGAACTCTATCCCAGCTATCTCTCGGGAACTCTATCCCGGCTATCCCTAGGGAACTCTATCCCGGCTATCCCTAGGGAACTCTATCCCGGCTATCCCTAGGGAACTCTATCCCGGCTATCCCTAGGGAACTCTAACCCGGCTATCCTCGGGAACTCTATCCCAGCTATCCCTCGGGAACTCTATCCCAGCTATCCCTAGGGAACTCTATCCCGGCTATCCCTCGGGAACTCTATCCCGGCTATCCCTAGGGAACTCTATCCCGGCTATCCCTAGGGAACTCTATCCCGGCTATCCCTAGGGAACTCTAACCCGGCTATCCTCGGGAACTCTATCCCAGCTATCCCTCGGGAACTCTATCCCGACTATCCCTCGGGAACTCTATCCCAGTTATCCTTCGGGAACTCTATCCCGGCTATCCCTAGGGAACTCTATCCCAGCTATCCCGGCTATTCCTAGGGAACTCTATCCCAGCTCTCCCGGCTATCCCTAGGTAAACCTAAAAACCAAACCTATCCAAACCTAACTAAAAACCTAACCTAACCTAACTAAAAACCAAACCTAACCAAACCTAACTAAAAACCTAACCTAACCTAACCTAACTAAAAACCAAACCTAACCTAACCTAACTAAAAACCAAAACTAACCTAACCTAACTAAAAACCAAACCTAACTAAAAACAAAACCTGACCTAACCTAACTAAAAACCAAACCTAACCTAACATAACTAAAAACCAAACCTAACCTAACCTAACTAAAAACCTAACCTAACCTAACTAAAAACCTAACCTAACCTAACTAAAAACCAAACCTAACCTAACCTAACTAAAAACCGAACCTAACCTAACCTAACTAAAAACCAAACCTAATCTAACCTAACTAAAAACCAAACCTAACCTAACCTAACTAAAAACCAAACCTAACCTAACCTAACTAAAAAGCGAACCTAACCTAACCTAACTAAAAACCGAACCTAACCTAACCTAACTAAAAACCAAACCTAACCTAACCTAACTAAAAACCAAAACTAACCTAACCTAACTAAAAACCTAACCTAACCTAACCTAACTAAAAACCAAACCTAACCTAACCTAACTAAAAACCTAACCTAACCTAACCTAACCTAACTAAAAACCAAACCTAACCTAACCTAACTAAAAACCAAAACTAACCTAACCTAACTAAAAACCAAACCTAACTAAAAACAAAACCTGACCTAACCTAACTAAAAACCAAACCTAACCTAACATAACTAAAAACCAAACCTAACCTAACCTAACTAAAAACCAAACCTAACCTAACCTAACTAAAAACCAAACCTAACCTAACCTAACTAAAAACCGAACCTAACCTAACTAAAAACCAAACCTAACCTAACCTAACTAAAAACCGAACCTAACCAAACCTAACCTAACCTAACTAAAAACCAAACCTAACCTAACCTAACTAAAAACCAAACCTAACCTAACCTAACTAAAAACCAAACCTAACGTAACCTTTAACGTAACCTAACAAAAACCAAACCTAACCTAACTAAAAACTAAAACCAAACCTAATTAAAAACCTAACCTAACCTAACTAAAAACCAAACCTAACTAAAAACCAAAACTAACCTAACCTAACTAAAAACCAAACCTAACTAAAAACAAAATCTGACCTAACCTGACTAAAAACCAAACCTAACCTAACATAACTAAAAACCAAACCTAACCTAACCTAACTAAAAACCAAACCTAGCCTAACCTAACCTAACTAAAAACCAAACCTAACCTAACCTAACTAAAAACCGAACCTAACCTAACCTAACTAAAAACCAAACCTAATCTAACCTAACTAAAAACCAAACCTAACCTAACCTAACTAAAAACCAAACCTAACCTAACCTAACTAAAAACCGAACCTAACCTAACCTAACTAAAAACCGAACCTAACCTAATCTAACTAAAAACCAAACCTAACCTAACCTAACTAAAAACCTAACCTAACCTAACTAAAAACCAAACCTAACCTAACCTAACTCAAAACCTAACCTAACTCAAAACCTAACCTAACTCAAAACCTAACCTAACCCTTTTTTTTTTGTTTTGGTAAAGCGGGGGAATCCTCATGGACACCCGCGACCCCGTTGGGAGCCGCGGGAGTGTCAGACTCTTACTGACTAAACCTGAACCGCTGTGCTGCGTCATCCGCGTTTTGGTGTCGGTGCATGGCAGCGCATAGCATTACTTCATGCACCGACCGCGGGCTTCCGCTGTTCTCGTTTTTCGGCCAGCGGGTTGCTCTTTCGCAAAATATGTTGGAGGCCGACGCCGACGTGTAAAGGGCGTCGGCCTCCTCGCCAACAGCCGGCTGCGCGGAGACGTCTTCTCCGCCCAGCGCAGACACGAGGACGGCGCGAGGCCCATCGAAGGCCGGACACAGGGCCAGCGTGTGCAGTGCGGTGTCGTCAGGATCACCGCACTGGTGACACGCTGTGGTGGCCTCCCTGCGGGCCACCCGGCACAAGTAGTGCCCGAAAGCCCCGTGTCCGGTCAACACCTGCGTGAGGCGGTACGTCAGTTTTCCGTACCGCCTCTCCGCCCACTGTTGCAGATGTGGGCGGATCGCAAAAGAGTTCTAGCCTTTGAGCAATTTTACAAATGATAAAAATGATATTTTTCGAGTTTTCAAGTTTTCGCACATGCTCTGCTGGCACCAGGACATGAGTTCTGGACACGAATCGAATTGTGCATTGCAGTTCTGCTATAGTTCTGTCTAAAACGAAAGAGTTCTAGCCTGTGAACAATTTTACAAGTGATAAAAATGATATTTTTTGAGTTTTTAAACATTCTCACATGCTCTGCTGGCACTGGGACGTGAGTTCTGGACTCGAATCGAATTGTGCATTGCAGTTCTGCTATAGTTCTGTCTAAAACAAAAGAGTTCTAGGCTTTGGGAATATATTATAAGGCAATGAAAATGATATTTTCGAGTTTTCGATCTGCTACGGGAAGTTAGCAGACCATTTTTTAAATTGTGTTTTTCTGGGACAAAAACGTCAGAACTATTTTTGAAAACTATCAGGAACTATAGAACTTACCTGCATGCGAAAGGAACACACTTTTTTTTTGATCTGCTGCAAATTGATCTGCTACGGGAAGTTAGCAGAGCATTTCATTAATTTAAAATTTTTGGGGTAAAAACAGCAGAACTATTTCTAAAAACTATCAGGAACTATAGAACTCAGCTGCATGCGAATAGAACTCTTTTTTTTTGATCTGCTGGACATTGATCTTCTAAGTTCACCCACATAACAGTCAGGGTAAAATTAAGTGCGTCTGAAGCTTATAGAGGCTACAAAGATCTTCTGGCACGTGGATGACATTAACATAAGGGCCATCAATATTAGTGTGTATATTCGCATATTCGCAACAAGAATTAATTTAATCATCGGTCAAAAGTGATGGTTTTTTTATGATGGCTTTCGTTCTGATTTCAGCTACTTGTCCAAAGATCCATGTAGCACTAAAGCTCAGTTCTTTTTACTGATAATTTAATGAGTTATCAAGTTTAGATAGACATTCAGCAAAAAAATATATACTCAGTATAGATTGAAACTCAACGTTATTCGAGAAACGACAAGACGGGCACAATAACCTACACAGATTGTAGGTAGGTACTTTTCCGATTATGATTATTTTAAGGTTGCACGAAAATTATATCTCTGTATCCGTTAACTGTAATGATAACCTCTCTCTCTCAGATAGGTCTCTAGTACCTACCAATATACGTGTCTAGAAATAATTAGAACCTCTAAATTTTAAAATATAGTAACAGTTTTAAAGCCGACACGATCTTTCCTCCCGATAGAATTATTACTTTGAAATCCTCGATATTCCTCTTTACTTATGTTTACTTTGTCAGATCTATGATTAGACTGTAAGGTCTTCTAGTGCTCAGCTCCCATTAGTCGTAAAATTCATTTCATCTAGGTACATTGTCTATTATGCCAACTTTTCAGAATAACGTAATAAGGTATAATATAACTAGGTTTTCGTTCTAGGGGATAAACAAATGAAACAAATTGTGTATTAATAAAAAACTTTATTTGAAATAATGGTTATTATCTATTAACATTTTGTTACAATTAGGCCAGTGATTATGCGATTCCATGTTAGATAATATTAAAAGGTTTTTACAAAGATGATATGCCTACGCTAAGTCTACCAGATTGTTACAGCTACGCATAGAAACATCATTCTTCATACATTCTTCATCATCTCGTCTTGTTAACAGATAATCTACCAAAAATTTCAAGTCCGTCATTACATTAATTCTAAACGAGTAGAAAATAAACTAAAAAATAAAATAAACTCGTATAAAAAGTTTAAATAAATGCATTTTATAAATCCCTCTATTTAAATATTAAGATAATGAAATTCAACAAATGAGATTAATGACCCCTATGCAGTGTCGAATATTAAAGATAAGGTTAATTTACTTGTAGCAATTAGCTCGAGTGCCGCATGATTACTATTTCTATACCGCGAAATATAGATATATAATCACAGTGTTCACGCCTAGGTACTTTACGCCTACACAATGTACATCAATTCTTACAGAATTTCCTCATCATCGATCAAGGCACTATTCGTTTTGGTATATTGCTGATACGTTTCCTCACTCCTAAATTCACAATATCAATGGGTTAATATTATATTCGTACAAGTGTGAAAGAGTACAATTTTTAAGTTCTTAAGATAATTGAATGCACAACTTTGAAATCATAAACGAAACTGCCTTGGTTATTTATGATCGCGAGATTGTACAGTTCACACATTATGATTGCCGAGTTCTGCATGCGTATCTATTAACTTTACAATAAGTAACTATCGAATATTACTATTACAAAAATATCTATAATCTATTCTAAATTATTTGAATGAAACTGTTACTGGGATAGGCTAAGGATTTGATTAACAACATATACTCTTTCAATTCATAATGGACGTTGCAATTTACGAGTGCATAAATGGCATTACTAAGATTTGCCAATACTACCCAAATTTAGTTGATTAACAAAATAATAGGAAAGTGAAATAAATGCATTTTGATAACGACCGAGTGAATACTATGAAGCCGCTGCTTAATGTGAGGGTTCGCCAGGGAAGCCGACTGGGGCCTTCGTCTTCCGGCACAAAGTAAATGAAATCCCGCGCGTTGTAATTGCAGCGATGTTTGTTTTACTTTGTCTGGTTAGTTCACATGAAGCATCGGCTTGATAGTAAGTGGTGTGAGCGCATGCCGATAGTGGGGCGGCGACAGAAGGCTGGTCGGTCGCCGCGGGCGGTGGAGGTGGGTCGGCGCTCTACCAGAGGCCGGAGGAGTAGCCGCCGGGCGGCACGCGGCTGTGGTGGATCATGTGGCTGTTGCCGTTTATTGATGTCACCGTGTTGATCTGGCCGTTCATCGATTTGTAGCCGTCACCGGTGATTGGGTTGCCTTCTGAAATTGTTATATTGGTTACATTAGTATTTTGTATAATCGATGGTGATTTCCATTCAAAGCAACAAAAGTTAAGTTACTTTAGTGGAAATAAAAGTGAAATTCGTCTAAATGGAAGTTGAAATCAGGTTTCACCATGCAAAATACGTGTCAGTTTATTACCATAACTACAAAAATATAGATAACATGAATGACCTACGAAGTACATATCTGGTTCATGAAATATTTTATTATCATAATAGTACAGCGGAATTACAATAGACAAAAAAGCTAGACGCTATCAACAATAAAACCTACATCGACTGCCTACGGCATAAAAATGGAAAGCAGTACTTATAGTACCTAACAACTGTACAACAATAAATAGAAGAAAGAGAACGTGCGGTAAAGAAGAAGAAAAATATAGTTGAGCGACACGAATATACACAACACAACTTATACACATTACAATAACGAATACAATACTCAACGACAACATTACCTACAAGCGGGAGATATCATAAGCACTATTAAATATAATAATATCATAAATATACAACAATACTAAGAAGAAAGGAATGGTTTACTAAACCCTATATATGAGCAAATAATAAAACGGCAATGGGTGCTCAATTTATAGACATGAAGGAAATTGTACCACAATCCTTTTGATTTGCAAAAAATAAGAGTGTCAAGCTTTCACTGATGAAATGATCTCGTGTCGTTAGGTATTTCATCAGAGCTATCGGTGCGCTAACAACAACATTCCTTCAGTGTAAACCGAGCACCCACCCATTTCTCTTCGGCGGACATAGTCTACATAGTACGTCTTAGGTCGGAGGTCCGCTGCATGCCGATTGCGATCAAAAAGGTATCCAGGGACGTGTTTGTGGAAGATGGGAGGGAAACCGGTCAGAGTGTGAGGACCAGGGATCAGAGAGGTCGCCAGTGGAGTTATGTCGGGGATCGGCCCGTCACGCTCGTATTTGAACAGCGTTGGCGGCGGGTCCACATGAGCTACCAAGAATGGATCGATTGGTCCCCCAAGTGCAGGAATCGGATCGTATTTGTAATCAGGTTTGGGTCTCTCGCCAAGAGCTGAAGTCATGCCAACGAAAGCGTAAGGTTGTAAAGGATGGTACGGAATCCTAGGTTCGTTTGGTTCTAAATAATGCTGAGCTGGGAACGGTGGCCAATGGCGGTTGAGAACTAGTTGGGGCGACAAGGAGTCTGGGTCTATTACTGGGTGAGTCATTTCAGGATCGTCGGTTTCCAGACCAAGAAGAGTGTAAGGTGTGATTCTGGTGGTGAGGCTGGGTTTCATGGTGGACTCTACGTAATAGTTGGCGGGTTTGGGGGGCCAGTCTCTGGTGATGTATCTGTGTGTGGGCTGTGGGTGTAGGAGGTGGTGGGGATCGTCAGGGTCGGGGTCGGCACCTCGCAGGCTGGCGGCGGGGTGGCGCCGGCGCGGCAGGGGCACGGCCACGCCATCGCCTGTCACAGGATTCCTCTTCGGTGGAGTGTACGAAGCTGACCATTTACAGAATAATTGGTTTTCATTCGAATCTACTAGCGCAGTCTAACTTACATTTTGACTTTATATTAAAAAAAAAATGCCTAGACACCGATCCCGTAAAATGTAACGCTTATCTTATAGTCGTTTATTATTTTTACGCGTGCCTTCAAATATTATTCAACCATTAACAACGTTAAATTACATTATTATCATCTCTCGGGCATTAAAGGTAGTTTATGATTATTGTGTAAACATGCTCCATTCTAAGCCAAGCACGACTCGTTCATAAAACTGTGTTATATCTTGTATCATGATTATTACAATGAAAGTTACGTTTTTAATTTTAGACGTTATTCGTGAGTATAAATATAAGTAAGTGAAAGAAGAAAGTCAGAGCGTTTCTGTATATATTATATATGAGTACAAGTAGTATAAGCGTTTTCTTCCTAGCGTGCACGAGTGCCAAGTATTTGGAATAGATCACGGTTTCGAGCGTCTCAATCGCATTCAGATTGCAGAAAAAACAAAGAGTATTGCTGCAATATCTGTAAACGATCTTGCATACCAGCTACGTGGAATGGATAGCTTTACATACTACACATTTTTTCATTAAATCTCTTACACGAAACATTATTTCCAATGACTTTCCGGTCCGATTGAATCAGATATCTCTATGCAATTAATTTATAATAGATGTGCATAGAGAGATATTAATGCATTGGTCAATTAACGACCGTAAAATTAAGAAAATTTATCGACTTCAGTAATTAAAAAACAAAAACTATGTTTCATAAAAAAAAAAACATGTTAAAGATTTCTAATTTACTACAAAACATGTTATGTCCAATCAACTATCAAACATAATGTGGGATGGACAATAATTTATCTTTTATTTTCGTTTATTTTGGAGAATTTGTGCCAAGACAGTAAATTAATCCACCTCAGCACTTTAATTGATCAAGCAACTGATGCATTGAGCAAATAATCACAGTTTCAAGTCCTACTTGATTTTCAAATGTTTCTTACACATTGTCGTGCACATTGTACTTAATTTCCAAGACTAAATATTCCATTCCAGTAGGGTATGAACCAGCTCGTTACCACGTCTATCCCGTGAGCGTAGCTAGCCGTGCTGTGTCGTGCCTACAACGGGATCGACTCACAGTGTCCGGCGAGGTCCGTCTCACCTCGGCTGGGGGTCGAGGACGCGCTGCCGTTGGCTGGCTTGCTCGGCGAGTGCGTGGGGCTTGAGCCGTTCATGTCGGAGTCACCGAATTGGATGTGACTGCGGATCGTGTCAGTCACCATTGGCGAGACCGGGTTGTTTACAGCCTGGAACGTGAGGGTAGATGTGTTAGTTACATTGTAATCACGTGCATATAATGGTTATGTTGGTGGGCTTATCTACGATAAATACATACAATAATCTAGCTGATAAAAAACATACACGAAATAGTACATACTAAAATAACAAATGGGAGGGATTTTTAAAACAAGCAGAAATTTTCGACTACCGAAATTATGCCAGATTTTCAAACATCATCCATCACTACCTGTTTAAATAGGTAATGATGTTTACGCACCTGGTCTGAGGAGGCGTGTCCCATATTACGGACCCCTGCTGGAGCGGCTACCGTCCACCGCATGTCACATCTCCGCGACAGCACTTACGAATCGATTTAGTTTTACCGTTTAAAGTAATTGCCGCATGATCGGACCACCCCGTCATTCACCGTGGGTGTCGTAACAAGCAACTAACGTTTATAGGGCACTTGCATGTAGCTGTTACTGGTAATGGTTAGCTGAGAAACGATGAGATTCGACCAGGAGACCTATCACTTGTGTGTTGACAGAATTTCCGAGAACTGCATAGTGTGGGCAAAATGGCTTCCTAAGGGAAACCCTTTAACTCCCTAAAATAATTGGCATCGAAACAAGCAAGTTTTCGCAAACATACTCTATAACTTACCTCTCCATTAGAGAACGGTGTCGACCAAAAAAAGGTTCAAAAATCTTACCAGTATCTCCATATTTCAGTTAAGTACTTGTCGGAAGTGTCCAGATTGTGAACAGCGTGTGGAGTCTGTACAGTCCTGATCTCTGTTGATACTAGGGTTTGGGTAAATGTACAGTAGGTATAAGTATGTAAAAGATAAACCTGTTTGCGTACTTGTGATTGACGCACCTGTCCGAAGAGCCTAGAGTGCGTATCGCGGGGGCGTGTCGGCGTATCGCGCACTACGCGGGGTCTGGAGGCACCATTCTTCACCGGGCTGCCGTCGGTCTGGTCCGCGTTGAAGATTTCAGCGATGCAGCTCTTGGGCGCGTTTGGCACCCTGTGGAAGGAAGAAAATCTATTGTTAATTTTGGAATTAAAACTCTTAGTCGTTAGTAATTACATTTTCAGTCTTTGAATATAAGTAGGTAGTCACATCAAAAACAATGTTGTTTTTTAAAGTGTAGTATAACTAAATCACTTTACGCCATAAAATTAAAACTTTTCCAATTAACATAATAGGTTTGAGTCGGTCTATCCTCGTCACGCATGTCCACTGTCCACCCCTCACAAAAAAAAAACCTTTTCATAAATTAATGGAAATTTGATACACATTAACATTTAATACTTAATACCGGCGTTGCAACTGGACACGGATGGACATCACTACCTGTTCCGAGGGGACCGTTTCCGGCGCCTGCCGGGAATTCAGGGGACGCCGGGGTAGGCGGGGGGGGGGGGGGAGCGGGAACCCTTCCATTTCCTCATCAAAACTTAATATGACCACTGAATGGGGTTGAAACGGAACATGCATGTGTTTGCTTTGAAATGAAAATTACAATGATGGCTCTTTTGGAAATATGATTATGATTTAGATATCAAATATCCCAAGTGTATTCAACCTGTGAGAATTTTGTGATTGTGCTTGATATTCGGTTTTCCTTATTTCATTAACATAGTAAGTGCAGTTTTATCGCATAATTTAAAAACTAAACAGATTCTTTTTGCAGTTGTATCAGAAAAAGTCATCAAAGTACGAGCAAAAGAGCAAATAAAAAAGTCATTCCATAAAAAAGGAATAAATTAACTCATAAATCATAACTAGGGCCGTAAAACTCTGTAACGACAGCAAAAAGTATTTTATTAGCTGACGTGGTCGTAATAATTCGGCAGTGAAACGTAATACTTGTTTATTTGGAATTTAACTTTCGTTTTCCTAAAATATTACCAAACAAATTGGTTATATTTAACAACATTACATACAACAAGTATGTAGGTAATGTTGTTAAACTTTTATTTATGACTCTTACAAAATCGGTGAATAACACGGTAATATAAAATTCCGTCAGGAAACGGGAAAAATCTGATTAGAAGCTAAGCATTTTGCGTTTAATATCTGCAAAGCTTTCAACCCATTTATAAAAGAGGTTACGATCAAAGAAAGCATCATTAACTCAGCCTCGAAAGATGCAGAACAATCGGTCATAAAGCAAGTCGCTAAACAGCGGCTGTCTTCACCCGACTCCTTATTCACTTATCAAAGGCCATTTCAAAAAGCAAAATTGTTAGAAAATATTCAATTACAGGCGTCCGCGTGAACCCGGCTGGCTCTGTCATAACAGTTTAACTTGGCTGGCAAATCGGCGTAGTTAATGCAACAAGATGGTCAGATAACGCTCGGCTTCGCAGAGCAAATACTTGGTTTTATGAAGTGGATGTTATCGCAGCTAGCGATCGCGGTAGCATGGAGTGGAAGCCACCAAAGACGACTGCGGCTTTATGAGCCAGAGCGACGCTGTGGTTGGTCGGATACACGATGCTATTTCTATTTAAGGAATAAAGTTGTTCGTTTTCTTAGTCGAGGTTTTTAAATCACCTGTGTCATGTAATGCAGCAATTACATTTGTAGTGAGACTGAGACATGGCGAGCGAAACGATTCCTTTATTAAATACTTTTTGTAATGTTACATGCTAACGAAATATATTATGTACCGAGGCTATTACGAATGAAAACTTAACTGATACCCATTGCAAAAGTGAATACTACAAAGCACAAAGGAAAGCTTTCATAGAGGAAAATGAAAAACGTCATCCGAGCGCCGTCCGCGCTGCCTCGGGCAGAGCTATACAGACAATAAACCCCTAACTGGATCATTACGTTGGCTCTTACCAGCAGTGGAATAGTATCGGCATTATACAAATAGTACAATCAGCGAAGATAAATGAACCGATAGCGCGGCGCGCTGTGTCCGGTCACACTTCCTCGACTTAACAATGATGTGCTATCTCCCGGGAATGAGTGAGCGCTAGATGCAAACTGCGGCGATAGTGCCGCCACCGCTACAGTTACACTGACTGACCTGATTTGGCCTTTCTCTCAGGAGCAAAAACTACTGTTGTTTGCTGCGTTCCTGGTACTTCGCTGGCTTTTTCCACAAAAAAAGTTAAAATGGTTTTGAACAAAGTTTTACTCACCCAGCAAGTATGCATAGCTACATAAGAGCATGTTGCTAAGTGCGATGGTAAGAATCAAACTAATAAACATGGAAGTCGTAAAATGACAAGTAATGAATGACACACGCCATACAGAAAACAATCGTACATTTGTTTAAAATTAAAATACCTTAAACATAACAGACGCTCATTGTCATAAAAATAGATCGACAGAAGAAGGGCCACAGTCTGCATACCACTTACTGTAATGATGACGTCACGGTAAAACCCTAACAAAACAATGCTTTCTTCATGATGAGCGTGAAAAAGCAAGAGCATAGTCACGCCCTACATAGCTTTCCCATTATAGTAAATATGGGGCGAGCAGCCGATGGGACATTAACGTGGGACATAAAGGTCTGTGGCAGGCGTGAGGCCAATAAACTAGAATGCTGAACAGAGTACACAGTGGCCTAAAGATTTATTCTATCCTAAACAAAGAGTGGAGGCATACAAAGTTGCGCACAAAGATACGAGGAGCGGTAATGAAGCACCAAGTTGCAGACTAATAGTAGAAATTATTATTGGAAAATGTTCATTTTCTCTTTACATTATGCTGAACTTAAGTTCTGGTTCCCTTACTGTACCTCGTTAGGCTGACTCAGCGCATATTGAGTAAGCAAAAAAAGTGTCAATTGCAGTGGTACTCATTCGAATGCATGAGACGGAGTGATGTCAAGATCTATGTAAATTCTGATAAAATATTCTTAATGTTGCGACTGCACGCAGAATCTTTAAAATGACTGCGTCTGATCTTCATATAAAGTAGACATGCGCTTTAAGATGTCACTTTACTATTGAGACTGCGCTGCGACGTGTTTAGAAATTGACATTATATTTTATGCGAGATTATGATCTCCATTTTATTTTATACGAGCTAGTGAAGACATATTTCAGGCTTATTGCGATTCATGAGATTTTCTTAACTGACAACGCCTACGTCCGTTCTGTACATTACTGCGTATCCTGAATGAGTACAGTATGGCAACAAATGCGATGTGATCTTTATGTAGCAACACCTTTATGTTATCTCGTGTATTAGAGGCTCGCGGCGGCCTGCGGGGCGACGTATGGCGCGCGCGTGCGGCCTGCGGGCGCCGCGCCGCGGTCAATTGCGTAAATTACTCGTCATCACCAGCCGCCCCGGCCGGCAATCTACTCCACGCCCCCTCGCCCGACGGATAACAGATTCTCATTGAATTGTATCTGCACTTATACCTGCGTATCCACGCACGCACTAAAATAAACGGCCATAAATAACAGTCGTACAGACTATAACACACGTAAACATATGTTTGTAATTATGAATATCTAAACAAACCTAGCATCTCGGCACGCCTATAATTAACCACGGGAAGAAAGTGCGTGAGAGTAAATTGTTTAATTGTGATATACATGGCGGGCGCTCGGCTGCGCTTACGCCACACGCAACGAAAAGAAACATGGCGCCTGACAGGGTACAGTTACTAAAATAAACAGCTGTCAAAGGGGACTGATGGTGAAAACAGTCACCGGAAGATAATAATAAATTCCATAAAGCAAAAAGGAAATGTTTTGACAAGGAGCTCCCTTTGTTGGAGTTATGGTTAGAGTGTTCTCCTTTGAACTAACGTCACAAGCAATCACAGCTACATCTGTTAAACTAGGTACAACAAGAATAGCATCAGCAGAGGTGGTAAGTGGATATGGTGCATTAATACGAGGCACATTCAAACTTAATAAGATCGTGTACCTTCAGGTGCAGAATATTGGCAATTATTACTGTACTGGTGTAATAACTGACGTGGATGTGAGATGGTGTGATAACGTCGCTAGTTACACGGAGGCTGCGAGCCGCGCCGGGGCTGGTGCTGGCCGTGTTAGATATCGCAAGTAGTTGGCCGGGTAATGGGTTTACGCCTCTGCATCGCGGGTTGTGCTCCACAAACGCCACGAGTAATGAGACCAAGTTAATGATATCTGCGGTAATGAGAGACCGCGTAACTTTATCATACGCGGAACGACAGGAGAAACCGCTCTTCGTTTTCAAATGAAAGGCAATACATTACGTTGTTACAGAGACCAACGATTGTGCACTTTCTCGACAATTTAAATTTAATGGGAATCAGTGACAAACTATTATTTACACCTTGTACCCTCGTAATTAACTTCGACTCTATGCTATAATATAACTGACACAATTTAAACAATTTGATATGTTTACAAGCGCTATTATAATAATAGCTGTATTTAATTTGAGAGTAAAATCAATAGTCGCCGCGGGCGCCCTTTAAACTGCGTAACTATTAGCGTCGTGAATAAAAAATAAAGCAATTTGCATGGTTGATTTGTGGCTCGAATCGCGGTCAGATAAGCCTCCAGTCTAGGTTGGCTCATATTGATTTTCTGTGTCGGCGCATGTTTTACGGGAACGTAGCGCGAGTCTGTGACAACGGCAGATAGTGGTTGTAAGAACAGTTGAATGTCTCGAGTGTGTTAACTCGGATTTACGGCTACTCTTTATCAGTTCCGCACTGCTACATGCCTGGATATGTGCGTTTCTCGGTAACCACGATACTTCTAATGTCGGCAGTCGCGAGTTCCATGTACTGGCTATAAGCCGTAACGAATTAAATTATTATATATCTTAAATGAGATATATTGCAATAAAGTTTATTGCGTCTGTAAAATATGACGTTTAGTGCATCTAGTCGTGAGTCTTCCGAGAATAACTGTAATAAACATTAATATTATGTTATAATGCAGTTATTCAATCTCGAGATTGGATGTATCTGTAAACAATAATTCCAAATCATCCAATTACGTGGAGTTTTAAGACACGTACCGATAACAAGCTGTTGCGATAACAATGGAGTTAGGTAGGAGGCAGTGACAGCGCTAGTGCTCAATGTAAGTGCCTATCACCTCCCACGGGATTGTCGGACTTGACGTTGTTATTCCCTATAGCCATTTAGATATTTAAAGCCTAGTTATCTGAGCGAGGCTTTCATATTTTATAAACCGATCCGCTCAGTGGCTTTGCACATCATTTAACTTTAAAGGCTTTGTTCGATTCACTGAAAGCTGACATCGCATAATGACGTTGGTATAATGCTAATTTTAAAGATGAAAACTCTTCGTTTAACATTATGTACTCAAGACAATATTAGCAAAACAATTTCGTGCAAGGAAAGAAATTTCTAAATTAAACCAGCACAAAGGTTAAGTTCATGCAGGAAACTTTCCCTCGGAAGCAAATGGATTAGGATTTAATTACAAACTTCTTGGTAAGTGCGAGTGTAGCGCGGTTCCTGCAACTGTCAAGTGTATGGTCGTGCTCGCTTCAATCGACGCGGGCTTTAATCTGTTCACGCTGTAATTCTGTGTTGAGCATTTCCAATTTCACCAATTAGTTCCATATTTCATTGTTTATTTTGGATATTGGCGACTTAGTCATTAATAGCCACAGATTTCATGTATTTAAGCACAAGATTAGCAAGAAACTTCAGCTGGATAAAGTGCATCATTTAGTATTTCTACTTTTTTGATAAAAGGATAGTGAATGGACTATAGGAAGATAGTGTAATTCAGATCTTATGTCAATACAATAATTTTTCCAATATTAAATCCTTAACAGACATTGTTTTTGCTAGCTTTCGACTTCAAGCTCAACTGTGTTTCTGATGTATAAAGACTATACGGTGTAACTTACTCGTTTCATCTTCACTTAAAACAGGTAATACTCGTTAATCCATCAAATTGTGAAGATTATTATATCTGTTGCATCCTTATTGGTTTCACGTCAACATCTTTATATTGTCCATTTGTTCGATTTATGGTTTGTTTATAGT
Organism: Chrysodeixis includens; assembly: GCA_941860345.1. Classification (NCBI taxonomy): domain Eukaryota; kingdom Metazoa; phylum Arthropoda; class Insecta; order Lepidoptera; family Noctuidae; genus Chrysodeixis; species Chrysodeixis includens. The sequence goes on along the minus strand of OW796113.1, from coordinate 6,270,670 downwards.
CTTCATGGGTTTCTCAAACTTAATGCTTAAGTTTAATCAAAGGAACAAAAGCTTCCTTTAAGCACAAACGCATTAGAAACTAAAATTAAATGTTCAACTTTTACGATATAATCATAGCTACAGGATTGAAACTAATATATTGTTAATGTCAAGTGAAGCAATAAAATATAAGCCTTTTGTTTACTTTCTCACGATTATATCTATGAAATGAAAACTTTAGTGTATAAACTTTGATGGAATTGAACTCGTGACCTTAGTTTTCCACCTTAACGCATAAACTTCTAGCTAGGTACTAATCAAGGATATTTTGTAGTCACCAAGCTTTTCTCTAAACAATTTCACAACAAAAAAAAAGCTGTCATACAGAGTATTTTCCATAAAGACACAGAGAATTCGCAGAAACGAAGAAATCTTCATACATGTAATGATAAATGAGAATTTTATAATTGGCCGGCATTTTACAATCCTATCCTTTCGATTGTTAGAGACGGGTACTTAACGCGCCAACCACTCGAGAGAAAAAAAGCTAAATTGGATGAAATTACACATTCTCTGTTACGAGGCTCAAATTACTCGGGACGTACCTTCTTTCACCTACGATTTCATTTCATATCTATTGTAGATTACAACCATAATTATGCAGCTAAAATCTCACACTTGCCTTTGCTATTAGGAGTAAAAAGTATTTTTCGAGTTGAATTGTTAAGTTTGTAAATCAATGGTCATTAAATAGTAGTTTCGTGACAGTAATAAATCTCAGTCAGTTCTAATTTCGGATGGATCATTATTAAGCATTATTTTTAGTCGGAATGTTATTGTTCGTTCGATGTTCTCACTTTCTAAAATCTACTCTACTGGGATTATGCTTACACAAATGATATTCGCTTGGTTGAAATTATTTTTTGCAGGTTTGCCCTACTAAGGCAATTCTAAGAGGCTTCTTTTGCCATTTCATTTATCATGCTTTCTTTTGGATATCACCTGAGATGTATAGAAAAATAAGTAGGTACAAATATATTGAAAGGCACTTGAAGACACAAATACTACTCGCAAAAGCTCTTAGGTATTTTTTTTGTTATCTGTATTGAGCAAGCAACTGTGACTTGACGTTTACTGGCCAAAATAACCAATGCATACCATGTACAGTCAACACTACCAGTTTTATGTCTTTTCATTTCAAATTAGCGTTTTCCAAGGTCAGTAAACAAAGGCCGGTCGCGTTAATTTCAAGTGCACACACACTGAGGCAAAAATCTCGTGTGCAGCTAACCAGATGTTGACTACGAACTCTTTGTTCCGACATATTCCTGCATTTTTCTTATTTTGCACCTGCGAGTTGCGTATCAAAGAAACACTACAGTTACCGTTAAATAAGCAAAAAGAACTCTAGTGGATACGAAATAAGAGCTGTTTTTGTATATTCGTAACTGTTTCTTGATGTTCCGCGGTTATTATTCATACACACGTATTTCACTTTTCGTGTTCAAACGCTATTGTTTGAAGTATCATGCATTTGTTAATTGAAAACGGTACAGAGCAAGTACCAAAATAAATACAAAAGTAAAATCAACAAGATACATGACTGCGATTTGAACATATTTACATATAATAGAAATTATAATAAGAGATGTTGGTTATTGATAATTTCGTTAGATAAAGTGAAATACTTTAACATATTTAGTGGAACGCCCTCGCTTCTCGAAAGTGATATTCATCTGATCGACCCCTTGGTGATATGCCGTGAAGATATACGGATAAAGGCAGGAATTGTGTGGACCGAGACTGGGTATAATACACCTCAATATACAACTGAATTTGATAAGGTTTTAGGTGGGTGAACATTTCATGGAGATTTATTCATTGTTACTTCTTCTAAATGATGTTATGCATCCATGCAGCATTAGTATTGCTGATTGCTAAGCATTGACGCTTAAATAACAGTGGATCTTCACAGCTTAAACACATAATTTGATGATCATAACAAAACAAGCACGTCTTTGTACAAGTTACATTAACTCACGGTGCCATTAGCTACTAAATTACGCATCTCAAAACCAGGTTAATGTCCAGGAAACAAAATACAATAACTCTAACAATGTAACTGGGTTAGAGTTAGACAAATAATCAGGATATCCATGCAACAGGATGCAATTAGGAGATACGCGGAGATTAGATTAGTCAACATCTTCCGACATGTACACTTCGAGTATACTTGAGAACGTCATTGGAGACGTCCTGATCGGTGTACTCGAATCCATCGTCATTTGTTTTGTCAGTGGCCAATGGGAACTGTAATTTGCTGTTCACACGTACGAACATGACTGTACAAGATCTACAATGTTCTGATTGAATAAATTAAATTAAATTATTAAATTATTTTATGATTAAACTGTGAGTGGTAGTTAAAAGCTTTGCTAACAAGACTTTGTAGACAAAAGGTAATAATAATAATAATAAAAAAAAAAAAACTTGTCAACTGTCAAGACCAAATTTTTACAAAACATATTTAATAAATTATTTTAAAATATATACAAACTTACACTTATACTTACAAAAAGAATAAAATGACTTACGTCAAGATCAACGTCAAATGTAGATAATATTGTAAAATAACTAAATAAATATGTGAAGACATGTTGACAAGAAGCAGAGCTGCACGCCCACCATCTCCGGGCTCGTCGCAGAGCTCCGCCTCGCAGCTGCCGGACCAAGGTCCAGCACCTGCAGTTGCGTCGAGCTCCAGCGACGAGTACTACTCCCCGCCGACGTCGCCAACACCTGTACGTCGGCAGGGGAGGCGCCGGCCGCCGAGATGCTTGGCGCCCTCAGGCCAACCGGCCTCGAACAGGGCTCCCGCTCCCGGTGGTGAAGTGCCGCGCATGAAATGGACTCAAAATATAAACGAGAACGTCATGCGCGCGTACTACGGGGCTACAGGGGGAGGAACTAACCTCACCGCGTACCGTGCGAGAATGCTGGCTCTGTTTCAGGTGCTTGAACCGGACGTCAACGTATCGGCACAACGACTGTCGGATCAAGTGCGTGTCATTCAACGTAGCCATAGGTTGGATGATGCGACGCTTGATCGATTACGCTCTGAACAGCAGATTAACCCTGTCGTCTGTACCCAGTCACTAGCGGTAGTGCCAGTACCTAGCACGCCGCCTACCAACCCAGCTGACGGGGAAAATGACGACGGTGTTATAACTGTAAGTACCCAGTGCAATAACGTTATAAGGAGTACTTTGGAGGATGTGATTCGGGAGTATCGGAGTGCACCGCCCGATCTGAGACCTCGTATACCTCGTTTGCCCATGCATAATAAAAATAAATCTATAGTGGGTGCCCTGGATTCGCTGCTCCCGACCTACTTTGAGAGCAGTGAAAACCTCATCGACACGCACTCGATCTTGTACTGTGCGGCTCTAACGGCATGTCGTGTAGCTAATGTTGCAATTAGTCCAAGAAACATAGCTGCACGACCAAAACCAGCCGTTCCAGCTTGGCAGCGCAGGATAGAGCTGCGTGTCGCTGGGGCTAGGACACTCATTGCAAAATTAATTGCTTTTAGGGGGGGTAATTTTCGGCCTAGGGTGATGCGCTTTGTAAAGCGGGCATTTGCTGGGACTAATGTTGGTCCCAGCGAATATGATGCTCGTGTTACGGAGCGCATCGATTTTTTCAAACAAAAAGTGTATGCATGGGCAAACCGTATCCGACGTTATAAGTGTCGGGTGGAGCGCTATCACCTGAATCACATGTTCCAGAGAGATCAGAGACGGGTACATAGAGCATGGGAGCAACCTGATCATGGTGTGGATGGTGGGTGCCTGCCGGATGATGACGTCACGAATTCATTCTGGCGGAGCATCTGGTCGGCGCCCGTCAGCCACTCTGAAGGCGATTGGATGAGAGAGGTTGAGCGATCATGTGAGCATATACAGGAGATGGGGGCAATTACTATCAGCCCCCAAGATGTAGCCTCTGCAGTCCGTCCAATGTCCAACTGGAAATCACCAGGACCGGACGGACTGCAGAACTTTTGGTTAAAATGGCTGCAGAGCTCGCATGGTTGCTTGGCATCTCAATTCCAGTCTGCCGTAGAATCGGGGTCGCTCCCAGAGTTCTTGACTACAGGTAGTACCCATCTGCTCCATAAAACAGGTAGTACCACGGATCCTAAAAATTACAGGCCTATTACGTGCCTACCCACCATCTATAAGCTTCTCACATCCATTCTGAGAGAAAAGATTAATAATCATATAGATAGCTTTTCTATTATGTCTGCCTCTCAGAATGGATGTAGAAGTGGATCCCGTGGTACTAAGGAGCTACTCCTTATTGACATGACCATATGCCAACAGGTTCGCCGCTCTAAGAAGGATCTATCGACATGTTGGATAGATTATAAGAAGGCCTACGATTCGGTGCCGCATACATGGCTCATGAGGGTGTTGGAGCTGTATAAAATTAATACAACTTTACACGCCTTCTTGTTGTCATGTATGAGGCAGTGGAGTACGGTACTTCACTATCCAGGATGTCGGGATATCCGACGGAGAGGTGAACCTATTAAGATCGAGCGTGGAATATTCCAGGGTGACAGTTTGAGTCCACTGTGGTTTTGCTTAGCCCTGAATCCTCTCAGCACTCTGCTTGAGGGTTCAGGGCAAGGCTATACGTTGCGGAGAGGTAGCCAGGTAATCTCCCACTTGTTATACATGGATGACCTTAAATTATTTGCCTCCAGTGAGTTGCAACTGATGAAGTTACTAAAGATCACTGAAAGCTTCAGTAATTCCATCAGAATGGAATTTGGTGTTGACAAATGTGCAGTCATGCATGTAAAACGAGGTAGGATTATGGAATCCCAGGGCATTCAGCTCTCGGATTCTATAAACCTGAGGTCACTTTCTGCAACGGAAACATACAAGTACTTGGGTATGTCAGAGGCGTTAGGCATTAGTGTTGCTGACATGAAGCAAACATTACAGACACGTTTCTTTGGCCGCCTGAATAAGGTACTGAAAAGTGTCTTATCGGGTGGTAACAAGGTGCGTGCCTTTAATGGTTGGGTCATGCCCGTGATAATGTACTCCTTTGGCATACTCAAGTGGACTCAGACTGAGTTGGACGCCCTGGATAGGAGAGTCCGGACACTGCTCACTGCCAATCGAATGCACCACCCACGGTCATCTGTGATGAGGTTATATATCCCGCGAAAGTGTGGAGGTCGAGGCTTTCTGAATGCCAAGACCCTTCATAATCGCGAGATATGTAACCTCAGGGAGTACTTCCTCCAGGTGGACGTGGGGATGCATCGAGATGTAGTGGCAGTGGATAAGGGCCTCACACCGCTCGCTCTTGGCAAAGAGAACTGGCACACACCTGTCGTACTAAGCGTCACAGACCGCAAGGATGTATGGCAAAGCAAGGAGCTACACGGGCGCTATTATCGAGCTCTTCACGGAGCTGATGTCGATTTTCTAGCGTCCGTGGCCTGGCTACGCTTCGGTGATCTCTTTGGGGAAACCGAAGGGTTTGTATGTGCAATTATGGACGAAGTTATCATGACGAACAACTACCGGAAATATATAATTAAGGACGGTACAGTTGACATATGTCGGGCATGTCACTGCCCAGGTGAGTCCTTGAGGCATATAGTTTCGGGTTGTTCCCGTCTTGCTAACGGCGAATACTTGCACAGACATAACCAAGTGGCCAGGATTATCCACCAGCAGCTTGCTTTGAAGTACAAACTTGTGGAATTTGAAGTGCCGTACTACAGGTATGTCCCCGACCCAGTTCTCGAAAATGGTCATGTCACGTTGTACTGGGATCGATCTATCATCACTGACAGGACTATTGTTGCCAATAAGCCTGATATAGTGGTGATAGATCGATCAGAGCGTCGGGCAATGATTGTTGATATTACCGTCCCGCATGATGAGAACCTCGTGAAAGCAGAAAAAGAAAAACAAATAAAATATTTGGACTTAGCTCACGAGGTTGTTGACATGTGGGAGGTGGACTCAGCAATCATTGTGCCGATAGTCGTTACTGCCAATGGCTTAATAGCCAAGAGCCTCGACCAACACCTTCGGAGGCTCTCGTTGGGCGTCTGGGTCAAGGGCTTGATCCAGAAGGCAGTACTTCTTGACACGGCGCGTATTGTGAGGAGGTTCCTCTCTCTGGGGCCCTGACCACCGGCAGCTTGGACCCTGTTCCCGATGCCGATTGGACACTATTTTTTATATTTTTAAGTGTATATTGTTTTTTTATATATATATTTAAAAATGTAATGAATATGTATTAAGTTAAATAAAGGAAATAATAATAATAGCGGTCCGGACCGATTTCGGCCACGGCGGCCAGTGTTACTATGACACCAGTTAGCTACGCAGGACATATTATAGTGCACAAGCGTGTGCGCAAACACATGTGCACTCTCTATTCCTTTTACTCTCATAGCCCGATGGGACGGTAATCCGACACGACCGGAGAGAGATCAGGCGCAGGACCCACATTTTTACGTGCCTTCCGAAACACGGAAGCTGTGATATTTATTTCTTAAACGCACACAACAATCGAAAAGTCGGTGCGCGCCGTGGGGATCGAACTCAAGACCTCTGACTTAGCAGTCCTACGGTCTTGCCACCAAGCTATCACAGCTTCAAAAGGTACATATGATACGATCAAAGAGTTTGATTCAATCACGCAGATGGATTGACATAAAACCCATATAAAATTACATATTGTTAATTAAACTTAAACCATTTTTTATTGCATAATTTCCAAATAAGAGTCTACAAACAAGATTTACAAAAAACATAATTATTTAAAGTTAAAGCCATTTTCAAAGTGACGACACAAGCACCTGTGCGAAGTTTTCTCATATTTGAGTGCCAGACGTTAGAAGCAAGCAAAAGAGTTTCGAACGACAAAATGCGCTTTATTCCTTAAGCAAAAATTCAAGGCATTTTCGAAATATCTTAGTAATAAGACCACTAGCGAGACCGGCGGAGCATAGAAGCTGAAGATTTTCATAAGTTGACATATTTCCGCGGTAGACATTTTCGTTTTAACTTGCGTTATGAATTCAAAACATTCCAGATTTTAATAGCGTTTCGTGTAAAAGACACTTAAGCATTTGTTTACGGATGAGAGCACCTCTTAATTAAAAACAAGTAGCTAGGTAAAACTTAACCTTAAAAAATGTAAATTTTAATTCATTTTTTTGGTCTGTTTTTTTATATGTGTGCAAAATCATAATACATACTTTATGTACACGAAAATGGAAACTAGTTAGAATTGAGCACGTTTGTTCTTTTTTTAATTTAAAATCACGCACTAAATTTTTTAACCGACTTCGAAAAGGAGGTTTCTCAATTCGACCGTGTATATGCTTTCTTTACTTGACTACTAAATTATCTGTGAAAAAATGATACTTTCTTCAAAACGAAAAAACAAATCGACTAATCTTACTAAATACGTTATGAAGGACAAGCGTGCTCGTTATCGACATACGCGTAGGTTTCTATAGGACTGAGGTCACTCACCTCTACCCCTGTCTAATTCCCACCCCTTTCTTTTGACGTCACTTTTTTAAGGTTATGGCCATCGATTTCATATTCAGTAACGTTATTTCACTGCTATATTTAGTATTACAGTTTTCTTTCAATATTTATTAACGACGGCCTCGTTAAAAACCTATAAAATCGGCTAATTTATTTTTAGATAATTGATTTAGCACCAAACCATCCGTCGATTTTATCGCTTTTTAACTATCCAATTTAACATTCTTTAAAAAGTTATCAGATGAAAGTAGATAGATTAAGTTTACTACTTTTTAATTACGCGCTTGTTAATTAATATAAACTTAAATACCGTAGAGCGCGATGTTACGACAGGCTTTACCTATTAAAAGTTTCACAGAAGCAAAAGAAACTTAGTTTCTAAATTGCTTGTTCCAGTGAAATATGGCTTTATCCCTATTGAATTATATGAAGCAGGATTATTGGTACTCGCCGGAGCATCACGACTTATATTAGGTCTTTTACAGATCCACGATTCCCTTGTCAGCTGAGCGTTAAATTCAATCGACACATCTAGATCTAGATATAGTTCAGGCACGAAAACGGGTCATTGAACCCCGAGCCGCCGTCTGCTGGGCGTCTACAGCCCCACCTTCACTCTAAAACACACAATATTTGACAGAACCTAAATGTATTACAACCATGGCCGCTTTAATACGGGGCGTCTGTTATAGGCTCGTAAGTAAAGAGGTAATGTATGAACGCGAATGCGATCGTGCTGGTTTATTTGTTTGGAAGTCGTGGGCGGTGTTAATGGGTAACATTGAATGTTTATTGTGCAGTGTGTTCAATATTTATTAAGGCGATGCACGCGATAAAATCTCGTGTACATTAAGACAGGCGTTATAATCACTATTATGTATATGGGTTAATTAATATCTCGATACACATACAGCGCAACTGTCCGGTATCTTGAATGTACAATTTTATAAGTTTTTTATTTCGTTCACTGGATTATAACGCGAGCTTTAATTTAATTAATTAAGTCGTCAAACTGTGATACAGATTACGGTCGTAAATATTACCATATAAAGGAAATGAGGATTTTGACTTTTTTGGTTGTTAAGTTTTTATGACTTGAATAATTGCAATCAAAACCAAAAAAGGATTAATTATTCTTATACTACAAATACAAGTTGTTGTTGCTACTGTGACTTAAAGTCTTGAATATTTATTAGGTCTCTTTGTTAATGCTACACTTTTTGCGTATTTAAATCGTCATAATTAATAGTTAGTTATTATTTTTTAACGTATTACGTCGCAAAAGTTTAAAATTAATTAAAAAAAGCAAATGAATTATTCCGTATTAAAATATTCAGACTACTGGTCGTCTATCATTTCTTATACAAAAATGAAACCTACAGAACCGAGTAAACATAAAAATTAATTAAGGAAAACATTAATCAATGCATTTTAGTTTTAATTAATCAATAAATTAGTTGGAATTAAAGATTTACGAACATGTTTTATCTATTTGTACCGTTTTCTTAAAATGTTACTTATGTATAAATCGTGGTCGCATCTGTAATAACATGGGTTCGATATCTTTTAATTTTTAATTTATTGGTGTAAAAAGAAATTAATTATGAGAGTAGATAAACATTTAACGTTTAATTTTTAACTTTCAATAGCCTGTTTGACTGTCAAACAAACAAAAGTTAAGTACAATACACTTTTTAACATGAAATACTTTGAAAGATTGAAGAGAGAACGGAGATCAGAATCATAAACATCAAAATTATTTTACATAATAAATCAGACACAAAAGTTAGATTCGTTAACTGTGATGCTATTTTATACTTATTCCATCTTGTACCAAATAGGAATAAAATCAATCACTGTCAATATAAAACCAGGCCGGCCATTGTATAGAAAGTACGAGTTTTTTACCAAACAAGTTAATCTTTTATTGAGTTAGAATTGGCACTGATTTGTAAGTGCCGTGACTCAGGTATTATATGAAGGATGTTTTCTTAAATTTTGGTCAAGTATCTACTTAGCTATAACTGTTTGATCTTATCAAATAATCTTTGAAAATATAAATAAAGTCACCTAAGCCACTCAGAGCTATCCTTCCTCATTGTTAACTTAGCCAAAATCCGTCGCTTTCTTTCAACACCGATCATAAACTTAGGACCTTATACGAACATTATATCAATTTACTCATACCCTATTAAGAAAATAAAACAATATTTAAAGTTTAATCTAAAGTAAAATAATTATATGTACCTATTTGTAACATGATATTTACCTTTGTCGGATACAAAGTTATTTGATAATATTGTGACAGAAGAACGTAAGAACATTTTTTCTTAGCCTATTGTGTCCCAGTGCTCTCCCAAGTCCTTCCACGATTCCCTATCTTGCGTTGCTTTGAACCAGTCAAGTCGAATCGCTAAGAACAATATGCTACGAATAATATCATAATGACAGCGATACTTCAATGAATACATGTAGAAATAAAAAGCATCCAATATCCTTCGGAAGATGAAACTTCCTTCACAGTATTGCATCGCCATCCGTTGTGCTAGTTGTGCTATAGAGACTGTAACATACACACAATGGATGTGTGCTATTAATAATGTCAAGAGCGCAATGTAGTGTGGAAAAAGTCTTGAAAAGTGTATGGATAAAATTGTTCAGAAACTTATAAGAAACCTTTAATGGAACAGTTGTCCAAAATTAAGGTAAAAAGGGGAGGTGAAAGGCTCTAAGTTCTTGTAGCCCTTTAGATATCACCCCTATTTCAAAATCCATGAAAAAATTAACAGTAATAATGGATACTATTCTTAGGAACAAACTTGACCACATGAATACAAAAATATACCTTTATATACCTCCATATACTCTATCAGGTTATCAACCATAATTGCAAAAAGGCAAGTCGCAAACCTAATTACTTGTGCACTTAATAATTCGAGACGGTAAAGTGCTGATAGACCAACTATATAATAGTTAGATATAAGTATAAAGTGCGGGGTTAATGGTGTGACCCCATCATTAGATATTAGTGCAGTTATTAATAATTTTATTATTAAGTGATAATGACTGCGATGACCCTTTTAGCTTTAACCGTTCGATATCGGCGCTGAAATTTTAGAAAGCCTCTTTATAATGGTCTTAATATTTATGGTATTTTTTAGGACGATTTGTTAAACTAAGAACCCATGCTTTTAGTTTATTTTTCTCGCGACAATTTGTTCTCAACGTGAGTTTACTGGATTGTAGAGACATCGTATTAAAAGTTATGAAGATTTATTCAAAATAACACGAGATTACGTTGGGAACATGTTTCGAGTTCCTAAACCTAATATAAGCTTAATGTTACATATTGACAAACGCCCTTCTTCCAAGCTTGATAATAAAAAGGAAATATTACTCCAGATATATCTCAAAAGGTTAATAAAACCACTTCCTATAAAATATGAGTCTAAAATAATCTCTTGCGTAAAAGTATAATAGTTTCTCATAAAATATTTAATTAGTTAATCTTAATTTGGACACCCACGATACTGGAGCAAGCTTCAAATGAAATAGATTTGATTAGTTTTATAGCTTCTGAAGCCCTTACGAGAACATTAAAAGTATTATTACGAAAACCTTCAATTTTATTACGAAAATAATTAGAAGCATTATTAAAACGAATATAGATTATTATTAAATAATTTTTAATGTAGGTGTTATGAGATTTTTAATTAAATAAAGCTACTGTTTTCTACTAAACATTTCGAAATACGTCGAATTTCACCAAACTCCATGTACTTTTTACTGAATTTAATACTAGTATAATTCATTTAATAAGCAGACACACATACCAAACAAAATTTACTCGGAAACGTTTACTCGCAAATACTAATAAAGTTTAACTAGTTACAAATTGTAGTTTAATAGAGTTGCCAGTAACAGGGAGTAGATTATACTGTCATATTACAAGACATCGCGGGGCGGATGAGCGCGGTACCCTGCGCTGTCAGGCATCAATCAATATTCCGCACCGAGCTGGCGACGCGCCAACCTTATCAGCTTAACTCGTGCTCTTGTAGATAGCTGTAGGCTTTGTGGCGAGTGTAAGGGTTGTTCAAATAGAAAGCGGTGTAGAAACACGATTGTGTTTAAGAAGCTAGACCTTGAAAAATGGTTTCATTTTCCTAAACTTTTTGTGTAAAACAACGCACTAATCCAAATTGGACCGTCATGAAAAGAGATTTTCATCTTAGTCTCGCGTCAACTAAAAAAGCAATAAAGGAAATTGTATGTACTAGTATTTACGCTAAGAAAGCTTGGGATCCCGAGCTAAAATATCTAAACCTCGTTATGCACTAAGCAAAAACCCATAAATCCACAAAGCCAAAGCCCACAACGATAAATAAACGATTACGTGAAAAACATTCATTAATTCAATCCAACGTGTTCACTATACGAACACAGCACAGACATGAGAGGCCGAGCAATCACCCAGAATGCACGAATAAGGCAAGACGGCTCAATTGAACCGCTCACAATGTAGCCTGGCCTAAAACCCAATGTAAATAACTTGTAATTACATTTATTGTCTTAGGAATCGAATGTAACGATCGCGTGGGACGCCGCATAATCACGACGACGAGACGAGACGCTCATCGGTCAATCGATTTTAATCGATTGCGCACTCGATTGTGACACTAATTGATATGGTTGTTTCATTAAACGTACTTAATTAATTCAAAGTGGTCTCTCGTGGTCGGACATCCGAAGATCGTAAAAAGTGACAAGCGATCGCGTGGTGTCAAAACGATATTTTAATAGAAAGGTGGCGTTGTTCGAACCCGTCTCGGTTAATTAGACGATATTTTATCAAACCGCTTCCGCTGACAATCCGCGACTCGTTTCTAGGTGCTGGAGAAATATACCGATCGAGATACAGCGAGATTTATGATGTGGGGAGCCGCACTGTTAGTACCTAGAGGTTCTACTCACTTGTGTTCGAAAGTAACAAAGAGTGATTGAACAGTGCAGTAACTAATGAGCCCGAATGTTATTTTACTACCGAAGATCCGCGGTTTCTCCCGCATTCCGGTCCTATTGGCAATAGCGGGATGTTATATAACCTTAATTGATAAAAAGACTGTCGAGTCTTTTCAGACCACCAGCATTTTATTTCAATCAGTTCAAGTAGTTCCTGAGCTTCAGTCCGAGCAATAGAGCAAACTCGTCAGGTTCATAATATTACTATTACATTTTATGCATATACATATTATGATATTTTTATGCAATTTATTGAGTATTTCCAGGTGAAAGCTAATTACACGAGTCCGCAGACTGTTGTTCGCTGTCTCATTTTATCCTTTTTATCGCATCCACGTCCGTTTGAAATGAATACCATTAAACCAAATAAAAGCTTGTAAAAACAAACATAAAACGAATCGGCGGATATACAATACTTCGCTAATGTCATCATAACAGTTTAACAGTTATGATATAAGATATCACCGCAAAATATGACATTAACATAAATTATCGCCAATAAAAAATAATGATACGGCGTGAAACTTAAAAGCTTTCGGAAATAATTAAATCGATTAGTTTAAAACAAACATTCGATAATAAATCGTAGTTCAACTAAGCAATGTTGTTTTAACTCGATTAAATCGTAATCGAGTGGTTTATAGCGAGATGTTATCTTGCGACGAGATATCTAAATGAGTTGTGACGTTTATTTTGTATCGGAATATTAAGTCTTGTTATCATATCAAGAATTATCAATTCTGAAAGTATTCAAGTATTCATGTTTCTATAATTGCAAGTGTCACTTCGGATTTCACTTTTGGTATGTCGAAAGGTTTTTCAATTGGTGCGGCTTGTTTGATAAATTAATAATTAACATTAGGTAATTAATAACGATGTCTGTCGCAAACTGATCTCATTATAATAAGTATTTAATTAATTTAACATATTAATGTGACAAAGCAAACAGGAAACGGATTTGCCTTTCGGTTGGATTAATTGTGTTATTTTCGACAAATATTTTTATTGTATTGTGTAAGAATCCGTTTTCACTTTGGATAGTGGGAGGGAGATTAATTTAATTAACTTAATGGTATTTTGAGATCACCCAGAAAGATTTCGTTAAGCTAACAAGGAATGCTTAAAAAGTATGTATTATTATTATCTTATTGTAACTTCAGATAGTAAAAGATATCATGATTAAAATTTGTAAGATGCGAACCTAAAACTATTTTTTTGTTCCTATCCTATCATTACTCATCAGCATCACTTGAAACAAAACCTTACTGACACAACAAATTGATCATCATTAATAAATTAAACGCATTAGAAACGAAACGAAATCCAACAATTTCCTCATAAAATCCAGAATACCAAATCTCTCGCAAAGAGCTGAGCTGAGTAATAAATTACAATGTAAGGTGTGTGGTTGTCAGCAGCCGGCACGTCTGCCGGCCACCTTTACCCCGGCGCGATTAACATGTTGCCGGGCCGACGAACACCAAATTACTAACAAGTACTAACTACATAGTGCATGCATAACGTGGCCATTTATTCCTTGAGTCAAAACGGGACATTGGTTTATTAGGTTAAATAATAGGTCAATGAAAGAAAAATGTCATTTTAACCAACTTTAAAAAGGACGAGGTTCCTCAATTCGACCTTATAAGCTTTTTTCGAGAGAAAAATCGAAGGGAACTTCAAATTTTTGCGTGGTTTCTGAAAGCGGGACAATTTTGTGTCCTACTGTTCATTTCGGGGCAGTGGGACTCGTAATTGTAAAAAGGGACAGTCCTGATCAAAACGGGACGTCCGGACACGTTATGCATGCACTACATAAGTTTCAAGTTTGCCTATGAAATAATGGTAAAGTTCCTTCTAGTTCTAAGTATGCTTGGGGCAATCCTAGCCTCGTACGCTTGGTTTTGATGGGGCGTATCTATCTGCGAGAGATGTAATAATAAATATAATAATGTTATGCATGTGAAAGCGAATTATCTTCGTTTTGATAGCTTAATGCGAAATGGAGGTTGTTTATTGGTCCGTCTGTCATATCGCAGTAATATGGCGGGGCAATTATTGCGTTTTATGTAATAGGTACATAATAATATGTATAAAAATTAATACACCAACGGTAAAATTTATTATTATTCTCGGTGAACACGTAACATGCAGAATTTGTGTGAAATATCAACCCACCTTCATATCCCAACATAAACATAGTACAGTAACACTAAGCTTAATTACAAAATGCCTCCTATTATTGAATCAGCTTTCGTCATTAAGTTTTATTCAACCACAAACCTACTTCAACATCAAAATAACACATAAACAGCTTGCGTAGGACCGCAATTTCGTATAAATGTACAGTCATCAATAAAATTCGCTGTATCAAGCCAGAATCACAAATTGCCCGAAATGTTGACACTCCCACAAAAGAGTTCTCTAAGTTTTCAATTGAGTCTCGGAGTGAAAGATCTTTTCATTCCCGAATAATCAACTTATTGCCATTTGCCCTGTCTTGTATATTTGACGCTGTTCATACACTTTTGTTGCAGACTGTCCCAACGTGGGAACGTATCGCAGGATCACTCGCAAATTGTGCGCTAACTGTGCTCGTAGCAATGAAAACGTATGCGCTCGCGCAACTCCGCGCTGACCTATGACTGGTGACCGCAGTCCGTAGAAAGCCCGCGAACGTGCTCATGTGATTATTAAACGTTGAAATAGTGCATTCTGGTGATTAACTATTGAGGTTTTGGTAAATCGTGATGCTAATGTGATTTGGATGTTGGTTATGTGGTGGGAAAATATACGGTCTAATGAAATAATGACGTAGGTACTGACAGTCACGTGTCAATATTATTTTTTTACTTTTACCTCTAGACTATAATTTTAGCTGGAAGAGCTTAATGTTCTTAAAGTTACAAATAAGTATTTAATATTAAAGAAATCCAACTATTATTAAACATAGACCTGACATTTCGAAATGAGCAAAGCACGCCACAAATAAAAATAAAAACCAGTTGTATAGACAACCCAATTTCCTTTGCTCACACATATCGCGGCAGAAATTCACGAAAAAGTACAACAAACACGCGAAATATCACATTAATTTGCATGTTGGCTCACTTTCGCATGACACACTGCCATAATTCAGGGCACAAATGCCGTGATTGACGGGTTTACGAGTGCCACCGCCAAATGACATGAACATGCTATGATTCTATGGTGCTTAATTCAGTTTCATGTGCTATTATGTGGTTTGCTATTTTAAATGGGAATTCGAATAGAATTTCATTGAAAACTGTTGTATTGTCAAGTTAATATGTTGGTCTAAACCGTAGCACCGACTACTAAATATGAATCCAATTCATTAGAAAATAATGACACTCAAAGTTTAGCTAAAAGTCGAAAGTTAACCGTTTATATTAACCAAAATTTGACCTTCCAAATTCATTACACAATCTAAAAACCATCAACAATTTACGAAACATCTGCGAGTACAAACAGCAACTAAAACACACACGCTATCGTTAAACGCCAATTAGTCACATCAATTGATTAATGATCATAATTTATAGGCATCGAGGAGCAATAACTTAACCCATTCGTGACTGGATGAGTCGGACCTTAGACCCGCTGCTATTTACGAGGTACAACGGACCTACTACTGTGTTATCGCAAATTGAACGCCAACGACTAATTTACGATAGAGTAATCGCTGCGGGCACCCGAGAATAGCATCGACTAGCATCGAATAGCCATAGGATACACATGTCCACTCCCACGGCCAGTCGACGCTGGCATAATGACACCACTCCAGATGTGACGCTTTCTACGTACCGAATTGATTTCTTATGTATATTGAGCAGATACGCGGTACATACCTGGAAAAGAGAAACACAGTTTATTAAAATATCACGCTTTTAGAAAAAGGTAAAATAAAAACTAAGATTTATATATTCAAACTATTTCTCCTCGCTTTAATTTCGCAACATAAAACCAAGTTTCCAGAAAAGCTTTTACACATAAATGCAGAATACAACAACGGTAAAACAATGCAAGTGCTTTCACCTATTTGCATCCCAAAAAGCATTAACATAATATCTGCAGCATCATATTTGCAAGTAAATCCGCATATATCCCATAAAGATAAATCTAAGGCGTGTACGCGACTACAATAAACTCATTATACATCGTTCTGGTCGGTCGGAGTCGGTTAATCGGTATGAGTAGCCGGTGAGCAACGCAAGAAACGGTACGGTACCCCGGACGCGCTCTGATTGTCTCGCAACGGAAGAAAAAACGTGTTAAACCAATGACCAGGGACTTGAATAAGCCGACAATAATTACAAACGAGTGATTCATTTGCAATTCGAGAATTTTCTGGTACATATGACATTAAATTACATTCGACTACAAACGTTTTTGTAATTAATTTCTAAGAAGTATGTAAGGAAGTTGTGGCTCAATTGCTTTCAAACTTCGTGTTACCAATGTAATCAAAGCAACATTTCAGTAAACAAACTACCAAAAAGCCTAGGTAATTTAAATGGTTTTAAGTGAGTCATGAAATACAAATTAGTTTTGTAGCAATTTGTTAGTCCGCAATCTAACTGGTAGAATGGTACTGAATCATTGGCATCAAAATCTAAATCTGCGTCCTCATTCAGAATAGGTACATTTGATACGCACTTGCACAGTCGAGATTTGCGATAAGCAAATCACAGATCTCCTCTATCGTGTATTGTACAAACGAAATGTCCGAATGCAATACAAAGCCCCTATTGTTTGGAAACGAGATGCCTTATTCAATCGTTTTGCATTTCGGAATCAGCAAAAAGCGGATCGAGTGCATCGGACCAGCGTATGCACAACTGTCGACAGATCGGACGGACCCGACGCAATCGAGACAACTCCATAATTATTCCGCTCTTATTCTTTAACGGGAAAGTGTGAAACAATTAGTGGGACCAATGAGCGTGACTACAATTCAACACGGGTCCAGTTGCAACTAGTCGCTAAAAAGTATGAAACTGCAAAATCTGTCGATGGAATATTTCTTTTTGCATTTTACAGCGGCATATCGAAATGAAAACATTAGCGTCGCAGCTGACGGGGAAAATAAGGGGAAAAAATATGCGGAGATCATTGAGGCGACACGCGACACACTGGCGTGATGTACATTGCCGGCGACACCAAAGGGTTCCGTGTCGCGACTTCGCATAAATGTGTTGCTCGGCCGCGCGTGCTCGGATGTCTCCAATTACGCCCTTATTCCGCCCTGGATGATCTCAGGGGCCGTGTTATACTTGTGCCAGTCCGTTTACAAAGTAACAATGTAATCGCCACGGGAGAAAGACGCCCGAGCAAGCGCTTTAACTGGCATCCTGTCCATTAACGCTGCATGAAATGCGCTATATTGAGACTCAATTTACGTATCGTTTTATCGCGGATATAACTGAGTTAACGACAGCAAATTCTGTTATGGTTTTCAAGATAAGATACGATGGGGTTCATTTAAATAATTGATTTATCGAGCTTGATACATTTTGAGTTCAAAATCATGTAGATTAAATTTTACAACAATGATTCTTTCTTTTGTTTCTCTAACATTTCCAGCTTAAAAAAAAACAAACAGATTGCCACTTGTTTATTTAAAAAAGTATATCTCTCTACCTGACTTAAAACCAAAACAAAAGGGCAAAAACTAAATCCGTTTAGTGAAGTATAATCCTTGGCTGTGCCAGTTTTTAGATCGTTTCGCGTCTGTTTAATCTCCCCGCGGACGAAGGTAACGGGCTCGCAAGCCGCATGTGACATATCGTTTGCGCGGGCGACAATCTGCAATATGTCTGTGCCGTGACACCGTTCGCTTCACTCAAGTATTTACTGGAGAGGCCGGCTTGACGGATCACTTGGCAAGCAGGAGACTATAAACTGACTACATGTTTAAGACCACGCGTCGTTGTCGATACCACTTAAAGTGCATTGAGAAGCTTTTTGTAGCAGCTCGTAAACTTTATCAGATCTCTTTCTTTTTTCTCCAATACCTAATATTCAAAGAATAAAAAAATGTAAAGGCTTATTACATAACTGTGCCGTTTACCTACATACTTCGGTAGGTACACTAGGTACCTAGTAACATTTGAATGAACATAGGATGTGTATAAATCAATCAATTCCGATTGACGTTTACATAAGGTAACAATGTAACATGCCTGTCAAAGTACATCATGTATTTGCCAAGCCAAGCAGAAATACACGACTCGGAAATATTATGTACCTACGCTAATATCTCAATATCATTACGTAAATTTAATAGGTATCTATATTTGAAATAGGCCAACTTACAAGAGAAAATCTTAAGAAGATTATTCAAACATCCTGTATAAATAACTTTGTAAATGTCTTACTACGCAAAATGCACGCGTCAGTTATTTTCAATATAAATCTTTTGTTATGCGGGAAAACAGACAATATTAGCTTTGAGTCGACTGACAACTAACAGCTGAGTATACTAAATATATTTTGGCTTTTCCACGATTCACTTAAGAATAAAATAGGGTTATCACAATTCTAACAAAATGCTACATAAACAAAGATACTGAGAACCAATTTCTTGTCATAGCTAACACTCGAAGTACAATCCAACGAATAATATGTGCGACTTTTAAAGGTACTCAAAAGGTTTTGCTACAAACGGCTCAAGTGAAATTGATTGCCGGTCGTTTGGCAACCCTAAGCCGGAACATGTTTTCACTCAATAAAGCCATCGTTTGAACAGTTGATAGGTTTACGAACGTATCAACCTCGGTATTTACTATAAATCGACCGGAACGTAACAACATTGTCTCGTCGTTTCTTACAAAAATTGAAAATATTTTGATTCAGTTAAAATTTTGGAAACAATTTCATTTGTATTGCTAACTAAATTGACTACGTTTAGAACGAATTTGACAAGAGAAAGGATGTAAGAACAAAATTTTGTTTCCAGTTAAAAAAATACAAATAAAATCAAATGCATATCAAAAAAAGATATTCTCTTCTATACGTAATCGTTTGTCTAACAATTTACCAGCTCAATCTCGGATAAAACACGGCATGCAAATCGCAAGTTTCGCAATAAACCTTATTATAAGGTTTCGTCCATAAAACTTCAAGGTTGTCACGTTCGTTTACAAATAAATTCAGTTATACAAGAAGTAGTGATCTCGTGACTCGATGCTCATGCAAAGGGTTTCGTGATTTTTTCCATTTCTCCGTTGGTGATCACCGGGCCAGGCACGGGGGCCTGACGACACGCGTTTTGTCGATAAGGAGCGATATCAATTGCCCTCCATGTTAGCTGGGATGTTAGCATCGCATTCTTAATGTCAGAATATCGATGAAGGTTTTTGAAAGTCGATTTTTGTCACCTACATCACTAGCTATGGATGAATGGTCAAGTTAAAATACTTGGGCATAAGTTTAACTATAAGTAGTTTCGTTTGTGTATGTGCTTTCTGCGAATCAGTAAATATTTACGACTTCTACAACATTAAATCTGTAAATACTGTAGTGAAAGTAGGAAACTAATAATAAAAAAACTGAAATGTATTCTTCAAAAAATGAGACTCTAAACTCTTCAATAGGCATTCCAGCAAATACAAAAACTCGTAGTAATCATTCTAACAAGCTAAGATTACATAACACTTCAACATTAACAAGACGCTTTTTTCCGCCGACCACTCTCGATTTTCCAATAAATTTAGCATTTTTTGCGCGTTATGCAACCTATTATTATCGTTTATGATAGAAAGTACATTGTCCAATGGTTCCGACACAACGTAATAAGAAGAAACATCTGTTATGTCACGACGGCCGCGGCGGAGCACTCTCGTTAAATCGATCACGAAATCAATTGTCGGCACTCGAACCGTGGAAAAATCTCATCGTGAATAGACGAGTACATTTTTGTAGGCTTCAATTAAACATCGGAATGATTGCATTTGTAATTATAACATCAATTGAATTAACTGAGCTATTGACGGGCACGTTATTCCGATATTCAATGTAATAGTACCGGACAGTTACAAATTGTAAAGTGTGTGAGAATGCAATGAATGTAATCAATTCGAGTAATAAAGCAAATGAAGCTCATAATTAAATCAATTAAGAGGCTACTTTTAATTAATTCCATAGACAAGTGTTAAATTACTGCAGACTCGTTTGATAGAAGAAACCGATGCAATTAAAATTATATGCAATTTGTTGTAACCTCACTAACGCGTGTGCGATTAGTTTGTGCTATAACTATTATAAGTATGATAGGATGTTCACAATAATTAACAAACTCCTGATGGATCTTACCACATCTGGTGGATGTTGTAACATTCAGACGATGCCAAAATAACAGTGGGAACCTTTTGAGACAAGTATACAACGACGTAATAATTTAGTTAATCAGCTCTTTGTTGTTTTAATACTATGCTAGTTAAAATATGGATTAAGGATAGTCATTGTATACCATTTGATTGCTCTGCATGTGTAAGTATTTGTATTCTAAAAAAACTAATATGATAAAACATCTTGATCCGTAATAAAGATCAGGGATGAAGAATTAAAGATCAGTTTATTAATGGAACTCTACATTACCATCATTAATATTTCATAAACTTAAGCACTCTAGTCCGCTATTAATTTATAATCTCGTTTACAATTTTCTTACTTCTATAACAAGAGCAAAGCCGTCAACGAGTCTTTATAAAAAGTTACGACTTGAAGGCTTAAGTTTCATTTCCATGTCGTTAATGCTGATCTGTTGGCTGTAAGCTTATAAACTTATATCCACACCTTTGCAGACCAAACACGGCTACATTTACATTAGACTAAAGAAAATATCGTGAAGATTGTGATACATTGCCGACGAAGTTGTATTACTTTGAATGCTAGAGCTTTATAGCCCCGCAGTGTATTGCAATTTAGATATTTCACGTCTAGTCTAAATCAGTCCTTAGTTAGAGATTAAATTGTGGAGAGCCACTTATAAAAATCCATAGTAAGGTGAAACGTCGAGAGCTGCATAGCTGAATTGAATTAATTTTGTAACTGGCACTCTGGGTTTAGCTCTCTTATGGCCTTTGGACTATAGGAATGCAGTTTTTAAGACTAACCTTAAAATGTACAAGAAAGGTAATCCAAGAATGTCTTTTCAAATGTTTCACTTTGGACGAAGGCTGATTCGTATTTTTTAAACTTTTAATTTGTTCTTGTCACGAAGAATACCTAACGATAATGTACTTACTAATGTAATTTACTTGTGATAACGATAAAAGGTGTCCCCTTAAGTATCAGTAAATTGTATTGTGTGGTCAATGACTTCTAAAGGTCGACATTTTAACTTGCTGAAGTTTGGAAAATTAAAGTGCCTACGACCTTTAACAGGGGATTTAAATTACCTAAATACACAACATAAACGAGTGATTAACATCTAAAATGTAATATCAAATCCAAACTCTCACCAGTACTTGAAAGTTTAACTTTGAATACGCTCTCTGCAGTTTACGAACTCAATATAATCTTACCTCGTAAACATACAGGAGATGCCAGCGTATACAAACAAGAGATATTATTACGCGTGTAGAACCGTAAGCGCATCTAATTAAGATATAAAATAACTGTTACTATACTGTAAAAATATGCTTAATTAGCATCAAACGAGCATTAATCGCTTGAGAATCTTATTTATCCACGGATAGACAATGACTCGCTTTCACTTTTACGGCACGAAGGTATTTTAAGCTTAGAATAATATTTATGTTATCCCGAGAGTAAAATGCCATGGTAACATCCCCTCTGGGTAATTCCCGGTCCTATAATTAGTGGCTACCATCAGTGCGTCTAGTTGGCGGTCTATTTCGGCTCGTGTTGACGACCCCTGCTCGCCGCACATATGGACATTCGCTTTTCCGCTAACACATCGTTTACCGAGCTACCAGTTTACCATTTACGGCTGTAATGTGTGTAGGTGTCGGATTAACAAAGATCAAGGCGTCGATTGTGGTGATACCGTCAGTAAAGTTTATTGTAGGGTTAACAACTGTTATCCTCGTTGAATGCAGTCGTTCCCAAATAAACAAGAAGTTAAAGTTAAAGTTATTTTTAGAAACCTTAATTGTTAATTCTATCAACATCTGCATCCAACTTTCTCACGGAGACAAAAAACCTCAATTGAAATGTCTTCCTACATCATCATGGATCAAAAAACCCGTAAACGATCTTGTCGATGACCACTTTCTATAAGATTCAAGCATGCCTGTCGATACATCAAACTGACAAACACCTAAAGTGTTGTACGAGTCAGCTTCAATAAAACTAAAAAACATCTGACAACCGCGTGAACCCGGCCGACCCTTCGCACTTTCACATCAAATCAATACAACACAGCGAATTATGAGTTTTACTAAACACCGAGTAATGCAAGGCCTCATGAATTATAATTTGATGCCGTTAAAGCGAATTCACGTCTCAATCATTTTGTTTTGTGCAATTCATCGGGTTTAAAACGTGCCGGCACACAGTCACGTCCCCAGCATAATGGGAGACAGATGTAACGTTCGCCTAAAAATGAAATTTCCGAAGCAAGACAAAAACACGTGAAAGTTAAAAAGATTCTGAAGAACGCAATTAGACATCTTTTTATAGAAATTAATTGCATATTACAGTATTGTACTAGTTTTTATTCGTGACTTTGACTGCATTAACGACTTTCTAGACACGATCATTGTGCACCGGAACACAAATGCGCAAATCGTGATATTTTATATTCTACATTTTAATATAAACAGTGAAAGTTAATGTCCGTCTCATATTTCTTTCTTCACAATGTGAAAAGAGGAATAAAAGTGTATCTTTCTCGAGAAGCTTTTTGTTTGTAAATCTAATGTATCCGCAAGTAAATCTACACAATATGTTTATATTTTGTAGCACGAGAAGGAAATGTGATCCAACTCTCTTCAATAATTTATCTTACAAGAAAAATCTACTAAACCATATGAGATGCTAGGGAATGACAAAATGATGTTCTGTATTAATTTATTTTAGGAAGTTTTTTTAGAAGGACATTAAAAATAGCTAACATAGAAACGATTAGTCACAAAGACTGTACGTTAAGTGGCTCGGAGGGAAACGCACCCGACGACAGATTTACTTACAAAAATGTCAGACCTGTCAACGACTTGTTGATATGCGTTTGTAAGAAAACCTTTTTATTTTACTCTTGCTCTCCTATTTTTAGGAAAGTTAAATACATTATAAGTTAAAAAATATACATAGTTATAGGTACAGTAAAATCGTAGTAATACATATTGTAATCTGCATTGTCATGAGAAATCATACTTTTCACCGATTTCATAGGCATTATTTAGTCAACAACCCGTACGCGGAGTCCAGTTTCACATAGATTACTAAAATCAATCAAAAACACCTAGCGTAACCTGAAAACCCTTAACATTGCTTTGCTTCACGTGTGAATATAGTGAAATCCTAGAAGCCCTCATGTACCTACACAATTTACTACTCAGAAGCTAGATTTCTAAACACAGACAATAGGAACAGTAAAGCATTAATTAGCGAATCATTAATTCCCGGTTGTGTAAGGAGCTGGTCCTTTCACCTCGTTGCATCAGCCGCGCGGGGATCAGTGATGCATGATCCCTCCGTGACAATTAATGGACAGAGCCGAGCCGAAGATGGCGGCACGAGGCAATTTGTAACCGCGAGCACTGTGACAATAACTCAGCTTTCTATGGAGACGGTAGCCGGTTGAAATCAATTTCATTGCGATATTAGTTATGGATACATGTGCCGCATAAGCACCTTATAAGGATACAATTCATTGAGACGTAAGAGTATATCTTCAGTTTAATAATGTTGAAATTAAACCTTTTGATTGGTAATTAGCTAGACGATGTCTCTGTATTTGGTTTGGAAGAAGTTAAGTATTGGCGAATTATTGCCCTCATGGCCATACATGTGAAGATACGTTTCAATGTTTTTCTAATTACGTATTCGGCATTTATTTTATATATTGCATTCTTAATTTAGAAATAATTCATTCATTGTTTTATATTTCCACACAGCCGGGCTAGCTTCCCCTGTGGCATTCGGATGTCGGCGCTGGCGCTGGCCCCGTGAGAATCGCACGCAGCGGGCAGCGCGCGCGCATCACGCCCGCAGACCGTGTCCACGTCATATTGTGTGCGCTAACGGACGAACTGACAGTTATTGTGCTAATGCATTTCCGTGTCTCTCGCAATGGTAATCATATTGGGAAAACGTAGATATTGAATTGGAAAGCAGCTACTTTGGATTCCCTCCCTGATTGCAGTTGATTCCGTTACCTGTCTTGATATCAGGGAGCGTTTACCGTTACAGCAGATTGTCTTTATCCTGCCACGGCCACTCGGGCTCTCAGCAATAGTAATCTTCGGTATCTGAGATTTGTGTGCCGTAATTTATGTTGTTGAGACTTTGCTACACGCGCTGATTTAGCATTATGCAAAACAATTCAGAACACTGATACAGTTCGATTTGTATCACGACGCGGACGTGAAAGTAACAAAGTACCAAAATATTTGTACAGGCTGTCAGCGGCACTAAATCAATCAGGCACTAACAGATGTTAGCCTGCCGTTTCTCCTATAAATCTTTCAATTTTCTAAGCGACCGACCGCGTCGATCGCGGGCGCATTGCCACCGGGACAGCGATAAGCGTTTTAATTAACTTTTCGTAATTTATATCTTTATTAGAAGCCCGACTAATGGTGGAGCGTGATTGCCAATAAGCGTAGCGGTCCGTCGTCCGATCACGATAGCTGGTGAGTCGGAGCGGGCTGCTTTCATTGCTCTATCTGCCTGAGACCGTCACGTTCGTTGTCAGCGGCTTGCACGGGCTGTTAAGGACGACTCTCATGATGACTCGTGGCTTATTTATCGTGGTGCAAGAACGTGCAATCTCGGCGAACGGTAAGAGTAATGGGATGAGCCGCGGCTGACGCTGATAGCGGCTCGCGCCCGACCTAATTGGCGACGATTGACATGTGCGATTATCGCATTGCATTGCATTCTATCTTAAAACCATAATTTTAGGCTATTCAAATATTTAGTGGGTTTCTTCACTGCAACTAATCCATGTAAATTTAATCAATGAATGAATTTAATCGTCTTTTGATTGCATTGTTTTGTTTGAACATTGAATTCTGCTTCCAAAAGTTGCAGCTATAAAATCTAAATATAGTCGAGCCATATTATTTTATGACACCCATTTATACTAAAGACTTTGCTTCTTATAGTGCATAAAGAGGAAACCGAGAATCATTTAAATAAAGAGTAGACATCAACTGTCGTAATGACTGACTTTTATGGCAGGCTTTCGATTGATAGTGTAATTGTGTGGTGGGTTATTAGAAAACTGCTTCAGCGATTGCGTACTATGTCTCAATAAAATCAATTCCCATAATAACAAGCCGCGGTGTATGGGTAATCGTCGGAAGTCGATGAATTAAGTGCACGACGATCTTATGGTGTAATTACAGTGATCGAATCGAATCGTGAGATTCAATTTATGTATCGATGTCAGGCGGCGCCGAGCGGTGCGTCCGCGCGCGCCCCCGGTCACCGCGCCCGCTCCACGATACGCATTTACCCGATAATGTTAAAATTACACGTTGACTGTCGACGCGTAATAACGAGTAACGTGGTATACTTGTTATTACAGCGACAACACACGGAGGAAATTGACAGCATTACACGAAGCGGGATTTGATGGATCAATATTACGTTGATGTTTTTAATCAGACGATAATTTGCTAGGGAACGGTTTATGGTTTATGATCGAAGCTGTTATCGTAAAATGTTTGCAATCGTAACTTGCAATGTCTGAGAGGCTTTCAAGTAAATAGTATCCGACTGTAACTGCTTATCTGTTGACCATAATGACAGTTCCCATGAACTGTGTTTACAGTTGTATTTATAGATATAAATGTAGTTAATTAAATTTATTGCGTGTGGTATTAATTTATTTCTTGCAAATGATATCAAAAATACAATTTGTTGAGGTAAAATACACAAAAACAGTGCCTGTTATTAATTATAACAGTGATGCGTCGTATTCAACTTTATTTCTGCGGTTTTCCCAAGGTATTTTAAATACAAAATATCCTTAATAGATAAATTAACTACAAATACAATACATATGAGGTTTATTGTCCTTTACAATAAAATAAATTTAAAGGTCAACACTTCTTTGACGAGATTTACTTCTGACGCAAATACACTGCATACAAAGTTACCAATATTTCACCCCAATCACGTGACAAACGTGTCGACACGACACACAGATGTCACGTCGCCCAAGCCTAAAGGTCTCGATACAATATTCATCCCAACAAGCCGACGCTGAAACATTCATGATTCGTATCTGAAAATAATGGCGATCGCGACGTCCCGACGGAATACAAACACTGCGGTGTAAAACAGAGATGTACTGGATGTACAGCTGTATCCGAAACTATCGGATATCGAAAGAAATTTTGGACAGTGGAATTGGAGTTTAAATACTCTAAGGCAAGACAAAATAACTTTTCGTTATACCGTAATTTCCCAATGCTAAACCACCCCTTTGCCCAGCTGTGGAACTTTTATAAGCATGATTCGAATTATATCTGCAACTAAAACCGAAATCGACAATAATATTCGTAAATTCTTATCCGAAATGACTTATCAAACATCCCTAGTACAAGACTTGGGACTATAAAAATACGGGTACTGAAGCAAAGATTGAGACACAGAAGTCAATTGAGCTGATATAATGTTATTGGGAATGCGGCGAGGAATCCAGGGAATTTCAGAGAGCTTTAGACAATTTTATGATTGCGTCGGGGTTTGCGACTTTATCTCCAATGGCTTTAAGTGAATAGACTTGAGAGGGTGTGTAAAAGAGAGTCAAGATTTCAAGATACCGTTACTTGGGTTTATCTGTTCTCATACGGTTTTATCGTTCTGCGCCAAAGGAGCATTATGATTTTCCATTGTGTTTTACATTCTATATTCCTCTGGCGTACTCGGATAGAACTGTGAGTGCTATATCGGTAGATTTGTTAAAGCTACGTATATTTTAGTTAATGTACTATTCTAGTTTGCTGACTTGAAATTATATATTTTCCCCCCAGACGGGATTTTTGTACTGTTCATTCTGGTTTGGTATAAAATCTAGTCATCATATACCGAAAAATAATTCAACAAACAAAATTCAAATGACATAGCGTTTAAATAATTTGAAGTAACAACCAACAAAAGTTCAAAGTCAATGACAGACCGCAGACACAAACAATCGGAAACCCCTTTCGTAATTTCTGTATGACGAAATTTCATCAATTCAATGAACTAAAACGGGCGAGGGTGGTGAACAAAGGCTGGGCATTGATGACAGACAAACAGACAGGTTAATGCACTGTTACCCAATGCGATGTGCTGACTGTAACTCACTCATCAGGCTTTAATTTAACGTCACTCGTGGTATCATGCTAACGAATGTGGATCGGGTAGATGGAGGGGAAATTAAATATTGTTGACTTGATGGACAAAGTATTTTAGAATTTTCGTCTACAAAGGTATTTTGTTTTGTTTTATCACTTTAATATGGAGTAAAGTAGCAGAAAAAGGGGAGACTATTATCCAATAGTGGGTGATTCTGGGTAGAAATGATGATGATTCGCCCGGATTTTGGGATCGCAACGGGCTGAAGATGATGATAGTATTTATTTCGATACATTCGCGTTTCTATTACAGATTAGTGATCAGAATATGGGATGTAAACAACATTATAGATCAGAGATATTTCAACTGGTTTCGTGGACACTTCAAGCTGACCAACTCTATAAATCTAAATATTTACATTCCTATCAGCTGAAACGCAAACGGATGCTAAACTATGAATATTCATGTATAATGAAACATCGTGACACGAAGGAACCCGGGGGCAAGCACTAGTCTAAGACACACTTCAGACAGACTCGTCTAACGGAAACGCATTACATTAAACATTATTACAAGCGTGTTTTACACCTTCTATAAATAGAGTTCTGTAATCTCGATTCCCTTATTTTATAGTATGCATGTGTCCAGTTTTGTTCACGACACCAATCGTAAAATACTAGAATGTACGCCGTGTAGGGCTCGTTCATATCTACCGTGTGAACAGGAGTAGGGTTTTTTTTTTCTATGAATATTGAATATGTTAAGTAGGTTACTTTTATCTGAACTTAATATGCAGAGGGTACCTAAGAAGAGCGAGGATTGGTTAAAGTTTGAATTGAACAATTTAAGTGCCTAAATATTAACTCAGTCCAATTTGCGTCTAAGAAAACTGTCTAAATATTCTTTTTTCTCTTCTGCCTCAAAGGTTTTCCGACTTAAAATGTATAAAACATTAAGTTAATAACATCTACATTAATAGTTCAAAAAAACAACGGAATCAAAACAAATAGTCCTTCTCTATATTTGTAAGTTTAATGACAGCTGCGGCCAGATGGGTCGACGACGTGACGACGCGAGACTAAACACGGCGGGGAACAGATGTGCATCCTGCTTCCTACTCTCACCGAGTAACAAACTAAGAAGACCCCTAAGTTTACAGAAAAAGGTGGAGGTTCGTGAACAAAATTAAAAAAGTTTTATCTAAAAGTACTAAGAACTGTCTAAAATCTATGGTATTTTTTATGTAGCCTATATAAGATCCCACTGCTAGGCAAACACCTCGCCTTTCTCCTTTCAAACTTCCCTGTCTCTAATTATTATTTGAATATGAAGAATGTGATAAGTAAAGTTATCAAGCTAGCCAATAACTGTTCAGCTAGTAACTGTCAAGTTACATAAACGTACATACAAATCAACTGAAAGCTCTCACGAGAGTCTCAATAGATTCTTAATTTAACGACACTTGTAATAGTTAAAGTTATAGCCATAAAGCCCATTCAGATTTTAATCTGTTAATCGTTGGACTGACGGCTGGTCGCGAAAGGGTGGTCTATGAAGCTAAGACCACACCATAAACATCTATTAAAAACCTAATTATAACTTTATTATCATACTAAAGGAGCTAGCAGTAAGCTCGCTTAATAAATTTAGTTTATAACCTGTTTACTGAGCCGAGATTGATCAAATTTACTTTATACGTGCAGTAGAGCAGTGTAAGCTATCAAGCTGATAAACATCATTACGAGCTACCGAAATCATTTTGCGAAACAATAGTCGGTGACCACAGCGGTGACCACACAACCCCGATTCCGACAATGAGACCCACTGGTCCAATAAGCTATGATATCATGACCTGCATAAACGAAAGGTCGGCCAAATATCGTCCCAAACACGGGCACTAATAAAATAACCTATAAAATATCCCGTTACCTCGTGTAAAGGATGCAATTGAGACGTGACCGAAATATATGAGTTTGTTTTAACTATTCATATAGACACCGGGCCATTGTGTGCACACGGTATTTAATTCCCTACAGGTTGGTTATTTAACCGTTCGAAAGTGCAATCGTTTAGTGCGGATGCAAATATTTCGAAACCTATTCTATTGTATAATGCATAGAAAGTTCGGCTTGGTGCATAAATACTAGGCTAGAGATGGCTTGCATTTTTTGAGAGCAAACTTGGCAAGAATTTAGCGACGACGCGACGGCACAGTATTAGAACGATCTCTTCAAATATCGGGTCGGCAATATCGAAATGAAATATTCTGGTATTCTCAATATTAACAAATACCTATTGTGGTTTAAGCACACAATATTTTTTTCTTAAAAACTTAGGTAGGTAAGTACCTACCTATATCTACTCAATATCAATTGTCGGATGGATGACTGTGATTTACTTTTCCATTTCTAAACGAGACTATACTTAACAACTTCACGTGTAACACAGGCATACATTAAACTCTACTAATTGATATTTACTTCCAGTATTTAAAGCCAACTTTCCCGTAAATAGGTGCATTTCTCCACAAACCGCGTGGGTGGGCACGCATCGAATGCTACGAGTATTACTAGTACTAAAACGCTGGGTAAACTCGCGAATAATCACGGTATTCTGTGACCGTTTTCCTCGGACACGTAATGATACTTTGTCGAGATATAAGTATTATAATGCGCTGACGACTGATGGAGACATTAGCTAAGGTATATTGTGCGTTGGAGCTGAACTAAACGGGCTGGGAAACAAAGGAATAATGTTATTACCGTATCGACAACTTACTTAATTCCAGTATTAGTTGTAATCGATCAAACTGTCAACTAAGATCCATTATTTTGCACGGTAAAATGAATTAGACGAAGAACTACATTATAGTCCAACAAATCTAAGAAGTACCGTTTGACGTTTCATCATTTTCAAACCGAAACAACTTTGTTCATGCGTACAATACTCAGTTTCGACAACCTTTATCATAAAACCATGAATTTAGAAAGATTTTATTATTGTATCTAAAAATTTTCAATTTTTAATATCCTAATTTAATTGAAAACTTTCAAACAAAGCAAAACAACACATATTTACATAGTAAATAATTTCTAATAGTTCTATTTTTGACCTCATTGCAAAGTCACGTAGTTAGGTCACTGCTTGTAGTGTTGTGACTCTTCAGATACACTTGTATGCGAAATAATCGATTACATATACGAAAAATCGAATGTATTACTTTCAAATTATCAATTGACGACACGTTACTGCGCGACTGCATTATGCACTTAATACATAGGTACCCTAAAATAAATTACGACTTCGACAGAGACGTACACTTTGATAATTTCATAGATAATCAACTAGTCATTAATTTAAATGACGATGATGACGAAGACGATGACGATTCTAGTACTAGTTGTGTATAAATAAAATATCCTAAACATAACTTTTATTTCATTATGACAATTGATCTCTTAAAATTCTGATATTATAGTAATCGATCTCATAAAAATCGGATATTATAGTAATCGATTTTTTTACTCCCAACCCTATTATCCTATTTGTCATAACTGTCAAACGGTACTTCTTAGATTTGTTGGACTATATACATAATGACTTTTGTTGTGGTTTCCATAATGTGTGACCTTAAGAAAGTAAATTAGGAGTAAATGTTCTATGGCCTAAATACTACCGAAATTGAAAGACTCATTGACATTTACTTCAAGCTTTCTCTAGGCTATTAAGTACTATTAGCCCCTGTCTAAAAATAGCTTTAATAATAAAATAGTACGTGGAACTTACACCGTTGCTATAGTGAATTTGTTTAAAGTATATAAAATTGACAATGATATTAAAAATTTAAATAAATAAAACGCTAATTGAAAATGAATAATTAATATTTGAATTAAGTTCGCTTTATGCAAAACGGTAAATGACATAATTTATTTAATCATATCCGCAACTTCATTAATCATTGCATGCGGGGAAACTAATTGATTTAAAAATGTAAATGGTAATTCCAATATGAATTGAAATAGCCTACATTTAAATGAATAAGTTTAAGGTCGGAAGATTTTGCGAATATACCTACTAACATTAAAATTTGCCCGCAACTTTGCAAGTGCGAATGTCGGTTAAAACTGCAAACACATACTCCTTATTTGGCGCAGGCGGGTAAAAACTTAATATATTATATATTAAGTGTCAGATAACTCCATA
The DNA here is from genome assembly GCA_941860345.1 of Chrysodeixis includens. Taxonomy (NCBI): domain Eukaryota; kingdom Metazoa; phylum Arthropoda; class Insecta; order Lepidoptera; family Noctuidae; genus Chrysodeixis; species Chrysodeixis includens. The sequence continues at coordinate 6,238,367 of OW796113.1, read as the reverse complement.
CCAAATTTCATCGAATTTGGTCCAAGCGTTTGAGCGTGAAAGCATAACAAACAAACCTAAATTTGTGAGGATGTATGGGTGTTTGTTACTCTTTCACGTATACTACTGAAACAATTTTAATGAAATATGGCGTAGAGATAGATTATAGCCTGGAGTAACACATAGGACTCATAGGACTAAAAATGTTAAATAAGTCGAATGAAAGTAGGATATCGATATCCAACATCTATGTGGCCGGAGCCGCGGAAAACTACTAGTTTATCAACAAGTAAATATTACCATGGAAATACCACTTCAATATTGCAGATTAAATATTTTGAAAGTGTAATACAAACATTTCATTAGACAGGTGTCCGTAATGACTGTCTGTTCATACCAGCTAAGTGACAGTATAATGCAAGACTTGAAAATATAAACAATGGGAGCGTTGCATTGTTCTTCTCGTACTTTTATAGACCATACAACGAACGAAAAGCTTAATATGACAGGAGAATAAACAAGACTTTTAAACAAACATATTTTTAACAAGCTCTTTTATAGTGCAAATTGATTTCTACACATTACGAACTGCAAGTCACGTCACTGATGATGACTAAACACTTTCTGTATACACTTCATCTTCATACAATATTAAGCTTCACAAAAGCCAATAACAAACAGACATATACCTGTATATGTAGATATAAGTATAGTGAATCGATATATCACGTATCCGCAAGCGTATCAGATGGCGCGTCAATCGAGAGGATTACCAGTGACACGACATTACACATTATTTATGCATATTATACTCGATACGATACGAGTTCTCGATACAGATAATTGATCGATATCTGTACTCGAATGTTATGGAAAATCTTTTATTTTTCATGATGTAAAACGAGACTAAAGCTTGAATTGATATGAATGCAAAATACGTTTTATTTTCTCTTTTCTTAATCAAAAGTAAATATCATGTGTCCAAGTACAAGCAGTGATATTTGAAATCTCAATACATATCTCCTAGATCGAAGTAAACAAATTAATCTAAGTTACAAATAAGCTATCATATTACTTTAATACCTCTTAATAATTTTAACGGAAAATCCAACATAAGTTTCACTATTAATACATTTAAAGAACGTCTGCGCATTAATCCTAGTCGATAAGTTACGATGCGACACAACCAGTTTGCTCCACTAATGTCATAATTAGAAATAGCATCCATAAAATATCCCACGAGCGTTAGTAGCACCAGAACATTAGCAAACACAGTCCCATTCATACTCTTACAGCTAAGAATTATTTCATAACGGGAACTGATAAACTAATAGTCACTGTAAATGCAGAATTAATTCCGTTTTCTATATGCAAAATGTTCGTTTAGTGCAGGGTTTAGGAAGGTATAAATTAATTTGCGCCCACGCATGTTGCAGTAAAAGGAGATTCAGCTGATAATAATAATGCGGCTACATGTCTGGATGTCGCTCTCTATAGCATTGATATGCCGGGCGTACACTGAACAATGTAAATAAATCGTCGTATGCATTATACAGATGTCTTCATGTCCATTCTACGATTGATTGACGCTCTAGAATTGTTCGATTTACATTTATAAAAGAAACATTAACACGCGGACCGCACATACATATGAAGTATGAAGCATACTCTTAACATCGCGATGTACATATTTTGCACAATGTTGTTGTAAAAGGAAAAAGTTAGAAAGTATATGGACTGTCGATATAGTTTATGAAACTGCTTTCCATTCAAAACTACAATAAAAGCTATTATAACTGACCACGTACTAGATTGGATCTGTCGTTACACAGTAGTTGACTACATATTGAATATCAAATGGATTTATTTTCTCTTACGATACAGTGAAGATTCACGAACGATGGTAGAACACAGCTTGGTCGCTTACCTGTAAAGAGAAAACAGCATTAAATACACATGTAAACCGTCATGGGCACTTAGCGTCAATACAAATTCATTTCACCGTAGGGAGGTTGTAACCGTGGACCTTAAGCCGCCATAGAATATTAAATACGCAATGTCTGTCGATAATAAATAAGATTCAAGATACAAATAGGCGTTAAAGAGGCGCTCTTGTAGGAAAGTTGTCAAACTACCGATACAACAACATTGAAGAATGGTAAACCGCGCTGTTGTGCATACAAAATGCTCACTTGTAACTATTATGGTGATTGTTTAAAAACATACGATTATACAATTCCGTAAACGAACGTTAAACACAGAACAATAATGGAAAACTTGGCAGTAAATTAAAACTGCTAAGAAACAACAAACTAACAATTTGGGCAAAATGTTGAATGTTAGGAAAACTGTACAACAGAACACGACCAAAATGAACGATAGCATGTTGTTAATAATACTCATTTTTTATGATGTAGAACAAAGAAGCACCAGTAGGTATTTAAATCAAAGCAACACCCTTTATTATAACAATATCAAAGCCTTGTACCACTTCGAGGAAATATAACAAAGGTTTGATGAATCAGAGAAAATAATTAAAAAAGCCCAAACTAATAACAGACATTTCTGAGAGCCTGCCACATCATACAAGCAATTCTATTGCAATTGTGGAAGCGTGACAGCGCACTACACGGCGTAGAGCGACGTCTCTCTTCCACAACTGCAAGAAAATTACTTAACGTGATGGTAGGCTCTCTGAGATTCAAATAAGAGCATTAAAAATGCGAAAACAAAAGGATAATTTGTTTCTTCCGCTGATGTGTATCAGGGATCGTTTGATGGACGGCTGTTCAACAAAGCTTTGATGGATGTAATTCCTGCCTTTCACGCCTATGAGCCCAGCGGACCGTGAGTTGTGGATATACAACGGCTTGTAAACACAAATTGGTTATTTCGGTAAGGGAAGATATCGCGTTGCTTAACACAGGAAATCGTAGATCTTCGACCCGAATCTAATAATAGCTGTTGAGGTTATGTACGGAACTAATGTGGCATCACTTTGTGAATACTTTTGTAATTTCCTTTTTGCTTCAACAAGCTTTATAAGTGTAACGGGAAAAACTTTAAGAAAGGCAATAAATGAGTTCTTGAAAGGTCAACAAGGGCATTAGTGATTTTCCGATTGTGGCTATCGTACCTCTTACTCGCAAAAGTGTGATTGATCTCAGTCCTACGCAAACATCTTCGCAACTAAAGTTCAGCATTGTCTAAGTAAATTCGACACCATTCCCGATAATGGATTACAAACGCCAATAATGCAACATGAATGTGGTCAATAATGATAGTAATGAACATCGCAGCGATGGTTCCTCGTATCACGATGTCGTTAACGATTTATGTGATACATGTTTATGAGCAATTTAAGTGTATCAAAACGTTTACGCGTTAATTCGTGTCGGACTAGAATCGCCACTTAAACAATGATTTCTTGACAGACTTCGTTATGGGATCTAGGTCAACAATATAAAGAGAATATTGAGAACTGGCCGATTTCGTTCGATGATTAATTTCCTTGAGAATTCTTTTGAAGTGATTTTAATTATTTTGCCTTTGTATTAAGGTTCTTTTTTTCTTTTCAAATTGAATAGTGGTGTGTTGTTATGGATGACGCAGCAAAACATTGAGAAGTCTGAATTATAGGAGCGCAGTTAAATTTCTGATACCTGCTTTTGTATGCATTATAGGTGGTAATAACATAGAATTAATAAGAAACTCTATACACAACCTTACTCAGTTTAATAACTTCTCGTTCAACAAAGAGGAGTAAACCCAAGTTCTATAGCATGCAGTAATAATCTTGAATCAAGCTTTGTGGGTCCGCGTTTTCATTGCAATTTTGCGCATTAAGATGCACCAAGCACTTATGCTATGAGAAAATTGCATAGTGGGCGAAAAATTATATTAAATTCATCGTTCAACCCTATTGTGTGGGGCGAGTGCAGTGAAGCGGGCCGGGGAGCGCGGGGGGTGGGCGCGGGGTGGGCGGCGAGACTCCATTCATGCCCAGCGCTGAATAGGGCCATAAACGCAAATTGCAGGGCTGGCACACAGGGCATTGTTGCATGCGTATTCAGAACAGCGGCACAGCGGCACATCGGCGTTGCGTGTAAAGGGAACGTGTTGACGCTGTCGACTGCCTACATCTGCTTGTATTGTTATTCCTAGCGTCAAAGTGTTGATGAGAAACGTACGAACTATCACACGTATGTTTGTTTGACATTTTGTCCTTCGTCATTTCTACTGACACAAAGGGGTTGTATGTAGGCCGCGGTGCCATTATTATGAGGCACTAATGTATAGGTTCGTTAGAGAGCTCAATAAACAAAGTTTTCAATAAGCGGATGTATTCCAATTACTGAACCAAAAATCATCTACCAATAAACCAAAACGTGAAGACGATTTTATGTGTCACTTTTAACAATAAATTAAAACGTTAATAAAACCAACGGAAGCTTAAAGCAGTAATCAATTACAGTCAATATTTTTACGACTTCCTTCTATCGGGCTACGATTGCTCGGCTAATTTTCGAGTGCAATTGTTTCTATTGCTTCAACGATCCTGCTATTTTCGAGTAGTCGTTGGACCGGGAAATTGCGGCCAATAAACGCGAGTCTGGCCAAGTCCGGTGCAAGCAAGCAGCCCACATCTGCTGGTTTGTCGAGACAGCGTATTGTATCTATCACACACATCATTACTAACTGGCATATGAAGTCTAGATTTTATATTCGTTCGATGTATGTTGCGCGTGTTGATAGTTTCATATCCAAGACTACGTTTATTTGCGGTGCTGTAATAAATGTTACTTATGCGTATTTTTGGCATTTTTTTAGAAAAAGTACTCATTCATCGACCTCCTTCATAAAACCTAGCCTCCTCAAACCCAAACATCCAACCACAAAGATCGTTAAAAATAGAACTATCGAGATCTAGGTCAAAAATCAAATCTAATTCGTCACAAATCACAATCGCCATCAAATCGATAGCTCGATTATCGATTTACAAATTGAATTACATGTGGTGTTAATCGAATTACGATTATGAATTATGTACAATCGATAAAACGTTGATGGTCTTATAGTCCTATAGTTTTATGGGCTGGGTGAGGCGAGTCGTACCGAGCATCGCTCATGTAGGAGATAGCCCTCCAATTACGGACACTCAGACCGATACGGTCCGTTTACTCGACTATTTATAAATTAACTTGCATTTAGAATCGATGCGTGTTACTAAAGACTGAGTGATGTGCTGCTATCCAATATATAAGTACGGTGTTATAGTTTATCATCTATGTATAGTACTTTTTATAAACTAGCAGTAATTTATAAGTATTGTTAAAATGTATGGGTATTTATATCTCTTATAGACCCTAGCTGCTTGAAATAGATAAAAATAAAAAATGTTTTTGATTAAGCGATTAGATAAGCTTTTACGTTGTACAATTAAATGTGTGATTGAAAATCACGAATCAAAAGTACAAAGAAAACATTAAAGCTTTTCTTTGCAGAATATGATAATAGGGAGAAATCGACTAACGCTTATTCTATACAGTGACCTATTTGAGAACCAGCCAATTCTATTAGCTTCAACCTAAGTATTGTTAATAGTTGAGCATCATCAGGCCGAGGGGCGACCGCTACGATTACGGCTCGTGAGAGAGTATTGGCTTACCGTAATAACTACGCCAGGCAAACGGATTGGTAATTGCAGTACATTGTTATAATCCCAAGAGGATGCCTGTCTCTACTTCCTTACACTTAACTATTATCGTACGTAATTACAAATCTCTTATCTCCCTATTTATGGCAAATCGTTTATTCTTAACACTTGTCATTAATTAGTTGTCAAGAGTCATTAAATAAACCATTTTGTGTGAGAACGATGTTATCTGTGTAATTTATGGTAACGATGAGCTATTCCAAATACAAATTGAACGTTCACAATTAAAAGCCGTTAAAAATATCTGTTCGAATTACGAATTGCAAATGAAGTTTATTTTTTTTAATTAGTAATGTGGAGCTGTTTGTAATTGGAACGATTTTAATTATCCAATCAATCTTTGTAGGTATTTGAATCCATTTGAGAGAAGTTTTTAATCGAGCAATTAATATAATTTTCTCTGTAAGATTAATATTCGTTTTTCAGTGTTATGCAATTTATCTTTAGACGTGTTTAAAATAACTTAGAAGAAAATTTTGGACGCGTTGCGTGTGTCCAATTAAAAGAAATTAGATTCTTACAAAAGGATTCATATTTTATATGTTCACGTTAAATTGTGCGAGTAATTATGATATCTAAGTGAGTGATTGCAATGAGTCGTCAATTACATACAACTTCTAGAAATCATAAAATTTGATGGTACGTTTATAAAGTTATTATCTTGATTCTGTAGATATTTGAGAAAGTAGAAGAAGATTCAGCATTCCAACGAATCATGACAGAGCAAAATGAGCTGTCACTCAACTGTTTACAATTTTTTATATTTACTTTTTATAACTTCACTTTGAACACTTTAGTATTGAAAGTTGGGATTTTCGTGTAATGACATAGTAGTTTATTATCGTGTCTATTTTTACGTTTTCTTTGCATAAATCCTTTTTGAACTTATTATAGACAACGAACGGGTCTGTTATAAATTACTAAAATGACACGAAAACGGTGTGAAAATTAAAACTTCGCTCAATAGGCTTGCGGCATAACCATTGGCATTATCAAGTTCCAACCAACCACACATATCAATAATTTCAAAAACATCGTTAACTTAGAACAATATTTCGCTACAATTTATTCATCCGAGGGTGGACTTAAGGAGCAGTGTAGTTGATGCGACGCTGAGCTCGTTGCGTTATGAATAACCGCGGCATCATTACGTCTGTCAGTGTTAATGCTCCACTTTATCTTTACTATTATTGCCAGCATATAACTTGGCCAGAGTTAGAGAGAGAGAAGAAATGCGCAGAAGTCATTTTACATACATACTTGTATTCTGCACATCTCTCCTCTCGCTCTAACTCTTGCCAAGTTACATGCCGGCAATAATACAAGCGAACGCCTACCAGTTTGTAATTTGCATTTAACTTAGCAACATCACCATTTACTTGGGCTCTGACAACTAGTTTGACACGTACGAGTGTGTTGCTTTAATTTTTTTGCTCACTTTCTTAGGCTATTTTTATAAAATTACCTTCAACTGTATTCTTACTTTTACTTTTGCGGTAATATCTGTCCACTTACATTTAACAAGGATTTAATTACATTTGTCACATATGCAGATCGCACGTGGTCAGAAATCGCAAAAGAAAAGGAGGTTTGGAAGAAGAAAGGAAAGGCCTTTGCCTAGCAGTGAGTCGTGGGATCTTATTTAGGCTACAAAAAAATATAATCCTGTGCTTTTCTCGTTAGTATCAAGAACGTATAATTATATCGCAACATACGCGTTTCATGCATAAATATGATAATATTTTTCCAAACAAGTACCGTTCCAGTTTCTTGAGCATATTTTCATAGATTACAATACTATGTAAAGAATGCGATAGAAAATATCCACAAGCTACGTATGGAGATTTTATGATACTGCGAACGATGATATACAAAAATCAACCTTATTGGTTTGGAATAAAGGTTCTGTTGCCATTTATATGTAGTCTAGTATAGCTGAACTATTCGTATATTGACAGTAAATAGACCGATCAAGAAAGTCCCACTGTGAACGGAGTGGACATGAGTGTACAACGTTATTAGACTCCGGAGATATTTTAAATACAGCTTCTGTGCAAAAAATTAACAGCACTTTTCAACAAGTGTAAGCAAAATTAGAAAGCAAATTTTTGACATTATCAAGTGGTCAACTCAACAGACGTTTCAATATCATCACTCAACAAAGTGCCGTTCTTGCATAAAGCCTCAGTATGCATTATCATAATGAGTGATGAAAATACGCGCTCTACAATCTAAGTAAATACAAATATCTCAGTAACACGATAATTAACCGTCAATATTTAGAGACCAAAACGTCCGAAACCTATACATCCTCTTTTCTCAAGTAAACATATATTTTACTCCACTAACTTATTTAACCAGGGTTAAGTTAAAGAGTTCAAGTGGACGGAATCCGGTTCACATGCTGCAAAAAAATCTCTAGCGAACAGTGAAATTCACATGACGAGTATAGAATAAAAAATACAGTGTCAACTGTTAACCGTTACAAGCACCGAGTTATTTACGACCTTGCATGTTTCAGCTTAACGGTACAACATAACAATTAATAATTTAATGAAATAAACAGTTATTATTATTAATGAACAACAAATAACACAAGAGTTTATTGTTACTTCATGTTTGTGCCGTTTTATTTTTATGGCTATTAAAATGTGTGTTGTATTTTCATGGAACATGTTACAGCTACTTTATCAAATAACTACACGTTAAAGTGTCAAGAAATTAATTAACAGAATACAGTGCTGTCGCTTAGCAATTTTTTTCAAACGTAAACTTGACTAGATAATCTATTTTACAGTTTAACATAAACGAGAACACTTCACAAATACAGACACCACAATTCTATAAGCATAGCAAATGTAATAACAAGATTCTCAACCGCTTAATATGTTAAATACATTGAACGCGCCAATTTGTGCGCACTAGCAATCATTGAACGTTTATACGATGTAATTTGAACGGGCATTCATCATTATGTGGCGATCGTTCAAACTTAAAACTACTTCAAGCGGCTCCAAGCTACTGGCGTAGTGAAATTAACTCTAGCGAGTGTCAATTACATTATATCAAGTTTCGTGCGGGATGGCTATCGCGTATCAATGAAAGCGAAACGCCATTGTTTGGCTAATCAACGGTAGTTATACCGTAAAATATGCCACGTATAACGGCACATCATATAATACTGAATTCTACGTTTATTTTAGTTCTACGTGCCTTTTTTAATTGTTATGTCAATAGCTAATATGTGGTTCGTTTGTTTGCATTTAATGCATGTTCAGTCGCAAGCGGAATACTCTACAAATATTATTTAGCTATCGAGAGTTTATATGAGTAAAATATTTGTACATTCTAATGCAAACACTTAAATTCGAATATTTATTTTAAAGCTAAATTATTTGCGCAATGGATGTTTTGAAAATTTAAATGAATTTGATGAGGTCCTTTAAGTTAATCTAGAAAGCTTAAAATGTGCTACTTCTCGAAAATACTACAGCCATACTAGAGTTTCGGATAACGACAACAGTGGATAAAAAAAATTAAGCTAATCAAACATTTTTTCAAGCAAGTTTTCAATAAATTTCTAATAGCAAACATCGAAGCTTATTTTAATTTTAATCGAATTACATTTCTATTGCAATATTATTTCGTGTGCTCCTTTTACGTACATAATTCATAGACCTCATAAACTAAAAAAATACAAGTCTTATACCCATAAAGCTTCAACATAAAACAAGCCATGTTCTCGGTATATGGGCGAAGCTTTTACCATCCATTATGTTCGGTGTAGTGAGGTGGGCACTACAAATTAGTTCACACATTATGCAATTAGTGCTCGACATCGCTGTGCAAGCAAATTATCTAAATTATCACGAAACTACTAACTATTCGGCTTGTTATTTGCTTTTAACTTGTATGCTGTAAAGTTTAAAACTTTAAACCAATTGAATAAATGTGGGAATAATAAGCAAGCAACGGTTTTATCACTTCGTAAGAACAAATAATTATGTAGAGTCAAGAATGCGAATATACAATGCAGTTACATGTATGGTCAACCACAGTTACTTGCAAGCATGATAGAAAATTATAATGGAATGCAATAAACAGCAATCTCGTATCCCGCTTCCCTAGCCCACGACTGATGGCGAGTAATTATAATAATAGTTTGTTGCTAGTAATAAAAAATACAATAACTCGCATGAATCACTCGCAGTCACACATTATTTTCGTTACATCGATTGAAATCTAAACGCATTGTATTTTTCAACGGCCATTGACTATCCGATGGTCCGTAAAATCGATGATGATAACATTTTGGATTGTTCCCGAGATATTTGCACGAACAATGCTTGTAAAAGGTGGGTTACATCCTAAAACAATTGAAGGTCTGGGACAATGTACCAACAAACCCAACACAACGTTATTTCGGTCACAAAAATGTACGCGAGATTCGTATCTATTTGTAGGTGTATAGAGACTATAACGGGATAGAGAAATTCGATTGAATGCCTCAAATAGCTTGCACGCATGCTGTCATATCCGTTACAGGAGCCGCGGACTGTGACTAAGTGCTTGTACACGTTGACTCGCGGGCGCGGTGGCGGGCGATGTCACGAAATATCAAACATATGAGGTGCTTCCGAGTGTTCACGTTCAAAACGCACGTGCGGTCCAACTAGCGGGCTAACTAGCGACTGGCGCGCGCGGCGAGCTCGCGACAATTTCAAACGCTTGAGACCTGTGTGTGTGTTCACGTCGAACTAGCGGCGGCGCGCGCGTTTCACTCGCGACGTCAGGTCAGTTCAACCAGTTTGAATTTGTCGCTAGATGCGATAGCGCGTTTTTATCATGTCATTCAGTACAGAAGAGAAATCTTGAAAGATGTTTCCTCAAAATACCATATAAAGTATGAAATTCACCATACCGTTCTCTTTCTTTATTAATTTCGTGCACACCAATTCTAATTTTTAGCATCTCCCACTTTAGGTATGAATTTTCGGTTAAAAATAAAAGATCGTCGTCCATGTTTACAACCTCTGAAATACGTCACGATCGCGCGAACGCCTGGCGTTTAATGTGAACACGAGCCCGCCACGTCTCCCGCGCCCGCGCTCGCGCCCGCGCCCGCGCGTAGCAACGTGTACAAGCACTAAGAAGCTATTGAACTAACATAAGTATAGATTAGTGAACATGTGTTCGTGTAGCTATTACTAAAATAATTTCATATATTAATAACGAATCATCCTGTATTAGCGAGACTGACAATTTAAATGAAATTATAGGTTTCTGAGAGATGTACAAGATAAAAGTGAAAGCTATGAACGTTAAGGATTAATTAACTTTAATAATGATGAAGCATAAATTGCTGTTCTTATCCTCATGTGTGTAATTTGTAATGTAACGTGGTCATTTCAATTAAACCAAATAAAGGTAGTACTTTGTGTAATCGCTGGTAATCATTTAAAAACAAGGAAGTACAGAAACCATAACAATAGGATATAATTGTGAAATAACCCCATAGATCTTAAGTGACTCAATGTGATCAAATAATTACAGTGCGACATTACGTTTGTACAAAAACATTGAGTTTCAAACCAAATTGTTTAATCATCAGCAATTTAACAATTGTCAGACTTCCTTCATCATATTGTTTGGGTTTTCGTAGAACTGTGAGTAAGTTGTGACTAACGATAAACGAGTGCTTTGTTGTGATAATAAAAAGTACATTTATGTGTCACAGGTAACTGTTAGATGGAGATAATGACCCCTAAGTGTCCGCTGTTTCAAAATATTATGAAAGTAAGAATGCAGCGGACAGCGGGTCCAGCTTTCATCTCGCCTTGATCTGAATCGTTGAGATCTCATTCTTGAACGGTCAGAGCTTTTAATTCTAAATATTTATCATCCAAATGATCTGTTAATATGTCTCCTGCAGCATTGTTCGCCGCTCAAGATTTATAGCCATACCCCGTGGACATTTCGGTGTCATTAACAAAGTAAAAGCAAATGATGAATCGACCGAGTTCACAATTAACTACCTACTCGTTTAAACTTTTAACAAACTAAATTGTTTGTAGAGACTTTGTAACGTGTTAATTGTTTAAAACTTGGGGCAAGTTATTTCCATAACACGTTCGAACAAGGAAACAAACTCTTGTTAAAGTTGTAACAATTTGTGACATCGTACATCAGTAGCTGAGGTAGCTGTTTAACTTGCCTCCTGTCTATCTAGTCAATCTAAGTTTCACATCAACCGGTGTTTTATCTAACTTTCATTTCACACTGCATTACCGCGAGACGTACAAAAAAATAATAACATCTCATTTGGTCGTGTTTATATACCTTTAGCGAGTGCATCAATCTAACTGTTGGTGATGTACGTGACAGATGCGCGCATAACTCACTCTTGTAATAAACCCTATCTGGATGTAGATCATCGTTTTCGTGCGCGGGCGCACCTGTAAATTTAGACATCAGCGTCGCATGCGCACGACTGTCGTCCCGTTAAGTCCCATTACACGGCTCGTGTTTAAAACACTTTCGCTGATTTTTTGAGCATTTTTCGGAAATATTTTAACGTGTGTTGACGCTTTCGCAGCGGTCGGCGGCGCCGCGACGAGTTTGTCAAGAACTTCAACTAGTAGAATGTTTATTTTCTTGACAATACAACTAAACGCATGTCAATAGCGTGCGACGACTGTGGACGTAAGTTTTATCGTTAAGACTAATATTAGTAGGTTTCCCTAAAAAACGTACATATTTATTCATAAAGCATTACATATTTTGATTTGTAGAAATCGTGAATGAACACATTCCTCATATAAAGAGTATTGATCGTAAACATTCCACCTTTATTTTACAAGGCAGTCTGTCGGTAACTGCATTGAGATGCAAATCTGGCCGTGATAGATCAAGAGATAAGCTACCTTATTCGAAAGTTTAATCCTTGTCATCATTTTAATCAACTCATTCAATTACACGTTGGGGTAATAAATATCGCTTGTGCAATAAATAAACTAGTTTTAAATTACAAAAATCACCTTAGAAAGCTTGCATAGAGGATATGCTACACTTATTCTAAAGAAAAAAATGTAAACGTAACACAAGTCGGAATCCGTTTCGAAACAGCCTTTTGAACGAGTAACGATTCTTAATTCAATTGTTTTTCCACAAATCGATTTTCTTCCCGAATCGTTTCGTGCTTCATAAAGCGAACAGCTGCGATAATCCAGTGTGAAGTGCACTTTACGTCGACGTTAAATCATCAACATCGGCCATGCGTCCCACTGCACTGTTACCAGGGGGTCTACCACCACCGCTTTAAGTAATATTATTGCGAGTGTGGAAGAGAGACATCGCTCTACATCGTATAGTGCGTCATCTCGCTTACACACCCCCAGTAACATTACTTTAAGTGGTACATTACAGAGCCCTTTGATATTTTATATCTCTACATCTTTATTGTCCCACATAAATCTCTGCGAAGACTCTGATTGGGCGTTCGATAAAAATGTATTGGCTGTCATTCGTCTTACGTAGTAAATCATTTATCATAATGTAAATACCGCACTTTCTTTACTTCGATGTTATTAATGTGATATCTATATTATATAGCGTAAACTATTTGTTATAATGAAAATATTTGTTGCCACTCGATGTAGAATGTTTTATTATCGAGAATATAATCATAGATGAATGGAATTAATCTTCATAAATGTTATCAATATATTTTAGTAGATCGTGACAAAATAATAGCCTGCACGATTTATCTAAGAATCTCTTTTTAGAAGGTTCCATTGCTGCAATGGTGGTGGATAGCAACGTGAAAAATAGACAAATACTTTAAAAGCTTTTAGATCAATGGAGTATTCCAAGAGCTGCAATCAAGACAGCGCAGTGACAACAATGACGTGTGATAACATCTAAATCATAGCGGATAATTGCGCAGGCGCACAGCTGTATTATTGAAAGTAAATATGCAACAAATTGAAATGCTTTGTAAGCGGAATAAAATGGCGGTCATTTCACGCTTTTACTATTCGCTGTGGACTTTTATTTTGCTATTATTATCAAACACTTTATCTATTGTCCGCGGCCACACACGGCGAATGCGAAATTGATTACTTTGTGGCTGCGAGTACTAGGGGACTTTTCATTAGCATCATCATTAGAGAAACTATAACTAATTAAGACTGAATCAGTGTTAGACATCTGCATTGATGAAACACGTTTATAGCATTATCGTCAAAATTTTATGTTGCTCTAGACTAAACATGAACAATGGAACAGTAGGGACACAAATACAGCAACAATCAAGTAAGCATTCTAATCTAGCTCCAGAAATAGGGAAATACCAGTGTTTGCGAAGCTACCGCTATCTGTGCCAACCCAAATACTTAGCAATAACGATACGCCAGCTGTCCCGGCGACCGCACAATAGAAATGATAAAGCAACAATAGTAATTGGTCCGCTATCAGTCCGCAGCAAGCGCGAACTCCCATTTCCCTAAGATAAAAGGCGACATTCCGTCTGATGTCTAACGATTTGTAACATTTAGCTCACAATGGCTCATTAAACTGAAAACGCTACATTCAACACGAACGGGTTCTGCTTTCGCCTTATTTAACCTGGCCTTTCAATGTTTCAAACTTTTCAAGAATGTTCGAGTGAGCTCAATATCGCGATCTAATCCGGCTTATTGTGTATCTGTGTATTGTTAATTGACGTTAATATAACGGCCACTTGAATGGGATTAAAAGGTAGCGTAAGGAATGTCAACCCCACAATAGTTTGGGTAACTTACAAGGATTCTCTACTGAAACTGCGTGTCAAATGAACACAAGCTGAACCTCATGGACAACATCATTAGAACCTCATCTCGCAAACAAGTAAAGTAATATATATTATCCGAAAATGAACAAGTTTTATTTGTCATAAAACTTGCGAAAAACACTTTCCAACAGAAATTATAAGTATTTGCAAAGTGCCGACCATTTTCAGGCGCTAAACAGTAAAGCCTCCATACAAGTAATATCGGCACATCGTCTTTGCATTCCTCATGCCTATGCAAGCTACGACATTCGTGCATTTCTCACCTCCCAACAAAGTTATTGATTAACGATGACACATAAACAAATGACGGCTATCTATTTTCTCAGCAATGTGTTTAATGAACAGCGCCCTAACAGTTCGCAGGCCTACGTAATATCAATCAAAAGTTCCTCATTACCAGTTGCCGAGACCTGACCGGTTCCATGATCATCTTTTTGCTATTAGAAAGTAGGAATCCATGGGCAACACTAAATTGCAATTTATTTTATGTGGGAAACAGATAAAAACATTTGAAATGCATGAAGGTACGCTGTCTGAATTACATTATCTAATCAAAGACGCCGTTGTCAGTTTAGACAAACGTGAAACTCCAGTTGACAGGCCTCTGGACAAAAGATTAACGTTTACATTATATTAATACCACAACTTTCCCGACTGTATTGGCGACTGATTGGAAAATTACTCAAATAGATTCTTTAAATGGTTATTGAAAAAGCCTTTATGACTAGGGTCAAAGATGAATGTCAATATTTTTATGCAGCTTGTAATTAATATGTGTTTGGTTAACATAAAACAATGTGGATATTACACACTACAATTAACTGAAAAAACCCTAAAAATGTAGAGTATTTATTAACAACGTAACGGCAACAGCTATAATTTGTAAGTAAAAACATTTCCCCTCGGTAATACACACACTGGATTACTATTACTGAAACCGCAATTAAATAATTAATAAGAGATTTGCATACGACACGGTAAACACGGTGTGGAAAGATAGCGTCGCCGTGTAATTACAAGTTCATAATCACAATGGATGGGGGTAATTAATCTTGGATGGATTCCAGTGATTTCCAGCAAGCGAGTGCACAAATTGTGCGCGTGCGCCGGTGTAACGGGCCGGCGATAATCGCGACGCGATAAAAAAAAGCGAAGCGAGCGCATAACGGATTGCGCGATGCGCTTGGCCCGTCATCGCGATCGCAGCGCCTCGCCTGCGCCCGCGCCGTTGCCGTCGAGCGACAACACTCTTTATTTTGTGATTACGTGTAATCAAAGCACAACATCACAATTTTTTGGGTGCGAACGTGATAAATGATAGCTTTTTGTTCTGTCACGTACTTTACTGAAGACGGGAAGGAATCTTAGCGACTTCTTTCGACACAACTAAGTAACAAAACTTTCGCAATCGTTTTAATTTTGAGGTTATAATTAAAACCTCTCATTATGTCTTCAATCACGATAGTAACATGTAAGGGACTACATCAATCACCTGCACACTTTAACTCGGACAATTAATTTGAAATTCTAATGCGCAGCAGTTTTTATCACACCGCGCTCACAACGCTTACCAAGCGAATGAGTAATTTACGCTAATTAAACACTAATTAATATAAACATGAATTTAAATCACTATTAATTATTTTAAAGTAGCTGTGGTTGTGGGAGATTCATGAAAGAAGAATTGTTAAAGAGATAACCCTTTGCTAATGAGAAAATATTCAAATTACATACTTGTTACTGCATTTTATCAGTTCTACTTCATTTTTATTATTTACCAAATTTGGCTAAAATCGGTTATTGTGTTTAGCTATTAAAATGTCTTTAATGTTTTCCAGACTAAGAACGTGTTTCATTACTGCAAAGTCACCCTGCAGTTGTTAACCTGCCTTTTATTTTTTTCTAAAGTCCAACTATCTAAACCAACAAACTACCTATAAAATATAAAATTATAAAAAAGTGCTTTCTCTACATTGTACAGGATAGGCCTCGGCATTAAGTATTTTAATATTTACTTGACAAGCTCACATTTGCTAAATAAGAAAAGCTATATCGTCGATAGCAGTATTCATAGCAAAAACATTCACGTTTTTACATAGCTATGGTCACTCGTCCGCGTCCATTAAAGTTCCTTCCGAGGTTTCTATCCAGTTAATCTTGCCATTCTAGATAATAAAAAAGTACAAGTAAACTGCTATCTCAGCTCTTAACACCTCATATATGTAAATAACCTTGTTTTAATACTGAAGAAAACCTTATTAGTTACTGTAAAGAAGTTTATAGAGAAACGCCGCAAGTTCTATTAATGCGCACCTCCGTAACGTGTAATATTAATATATCTGAGCAGAATAATAACTAAACTTATGAATATTTAATGTCCAATAAAAGTATGTGGTAGCGTTAGCCTTTAAACCCGAACACACAATTTCTATCTATTGAATCCTTTAGAAAATCATTGAAAATTAGCTTCGTACTTATCTGCAGCTGTTTACATGAATCAGCGCCTGAGCCAGGGTTTTACTACAGAATATTTCTAACACAAAATGATAAATACTGAAACTGCATTCACGACGCTAAGCGGTGTAAGTGGGCTGGTATCGAAGATAATTTCCCTACACGTAATGGTCAGAGAGCTTAGAGCAAGCTTACACTTTATGAGCGAAGTTAAAAGGGCCTTTGTGGCCCACTGTGATTGATGGCTGACTCCTATTTCCAAGTGAATGTTCTAAAGTAAACGACGCAACAGTCACACGGCTCTAATGTGTCGAAGTGACGAAATGTTCAAGGTACGTCTAATGTCCACTTTTGTAGATGGAAGGAGAAACTTACAGAAAAACTCGAAACTATTAAAATACATTAGTACCATTAAACATACCCAAAAAAATACCGACGTGGAAAGTACTAGGCGCTCATAAAGTAAGTAGAAGTTGTACAGAGTCGGCCACAAAACTGATAATATATGGTACTTAGTAAAAGTTACAGTGCCGCAAATACCTGCCAAAGAGCTGCCGCATTTGAACCATCGTTTCTACTTTAAGCGACTCTAAAGAGGAAATAGTACAACAACTGGGTAATAAAATAATACTAGTGTTTACTTTATACTTCTCAAAGGCTCAGGATGACTGTCCCGAGTATATTTATCGTAGCAAATAGACAAGAACAATTCAAATGAAAAGCCAGGAAGCTCGGAACATAGAGAAGGATATTTTATAGCGACAAATGAGGTTGTATTTGTAACTTTCAATATGTATAGTACAGCCGGATGATGAGAATTTTTTTACAAATAGACCAGCAAAGATAGTATAACAAAATGGTCTCATCTGGCTTAAAATTGCTTAAAACAATTGAACCTCGTACATATAACCCAGCATTTCTGACAATTTCTAAGATTTGTCTCTATAAGAGGTTACAGAAAATGAAAAAAGAGGACGATTGTTAATATTTTGTGTTTACAACGAAGATAAAAATGAGTGTTACTAAAGTTAGGCGCATTGCGGCTTGCGCAAGTCATGTCAGACGATATCACTGACAACTCTAAACCGGCAACGAAACTGCAAAAACTTTATGTTTCCGTTTGTTTACGCGATCCCATTAGGGGCGCAAACGTACGTGTAAACGCGAACAAGTATTTGCAAAAATGTCAAGTAAAAAAGAAACTTTGTGTACGGAATAACAAAAGCGACATTACAGTCAATGTTTTCCAATTTCCGTTACACCAGTACCTTGTGAAGGTTTGTCATCAATCCGCAAGGCCGTTCATCATTTTTGACATTAGCAGAAGTTAAGCCGCGTATTATATAATACCGGATTGTTATATAATATCCGTGAGACGGGTAATGTGAAATTTACACGAGATATCAAATAAATTCGGGTCTGCACGCAACGGTATCTGCCACGACCATACCCACTGAAAGCTTGTTTTCTTTTCCACTTATTTTTAAGCTTCAAAATTTGTATTTTTTGGCACGTACCACATAAGCACTTCACACAACAATATCAAAATTATCTGGAATTTTGCAAACAAAAAAGGCCAGACTAGACTAAATACCTTTTACAGCAAACAATATATCACTTTTAGTAGGCTAACAAGTCCATTTAAATTATAATAGTAGGTCAAACGTCACCTCAACCAAAGAGTTTATTCATTAAAGTGTAGTAGTAACATGTAAGGCCTGTCCTTATTAAAACATCATTAGTTTACGAACGCGGATCGCGCCAGCTCGGCAGCTTGACATGCAGCGACCGCGCTCCACTCGTCAAGGAATCGATGTTAGTTTTTATCGATACATCGATTATCGATTTAATGCGGTCGCACATCTCAATCGAGTTTTTGCTGCGATTACATCGCTGTTTAAACACAGCCATCGGGTATAAAAAATGTAGTGCAGTTATCTACGAGACATCTATGTGTATATGTCTTGTTCAAATTACTATGTAGGAGTTAAATTATTGTTTTACTTTACATACCGTAATTAGTGTAATTACTGGTCCTACTTCACGGTAATTATGCTAAATCCCTGCTATAATTTATTGCCACTCGTATTAAATAAATCAGATTGCTTGTTATAAATTATAGAATTAAATAGTGATCGCAGCGATGCGCTACAATTTATGTGGTTTTTCGTATTATAACGCACAAATATTAATCACCGTGCTTTCTCACTTGCGAGTTGCAAATCCTGATTCAAATTCTGAGTCCCGGATTGCCTGGGTTCAAGCCTATTACTACGTGCATTAAAATATCTACGTGGATATTAATTGGTATTATGAAAGTTGTCAAACGAACGCAACAGCACTATTGCTGTAAAAAAATGAATGTTATCTTTTTTTAATCAAATGTTTAAAAACTTACGTGTATTATGCTTGCCTAACTTAATACGACTAGGTTACAATTTATTTTTACTTTTACACATAAATTATCTTACGTTCACCAAGAGGTGTAACTAACTAGTTTAAGTTTTAAATAGCCTTTTCTTCTACTTCTCGGAAGGTGGTGCGCTAACTACAGCCACATGTCAGGCACATTCCACCCCTCGCGGTTTGATTAACGACACATACCGATACTACACTCAATAAATAAGTGTCGCCTTAGTCGCCATTAGATTTTACACTCCACCGCAAATGTACCAAACGTTGGCATCAAAAAACACCTCTATTCCAAAGAGTTACAGCTCAATTTTGAAATCCATTTTCTCGAATACTGTGTGGTTGATTGTACCCAACACTATAAATACTCCGGTAATTTATGAATTCCTAGACTAACATTTTTAAAAGCTAACTACGGTGTTACTCGTTGAGGATAAATAATTGTGTAACAGACAACCATTTGTGGACAGTTTCGTAACTTTATCCTTCCTTGTTGCTATGTATAGGAATTCTAAATCATAATTTTATGTGTCGGTACTAACATAGAAATTTATGGTGCAATAACGTATGTTAAAACATTTCAGGATTGTGGTAATATTTCATTTAAATTTCAGTTATTCTGAGATTTAAGCAAACTTGTGTGGAATAATAAACTACGTATTAACTTGTACTAAACCATCAAAGTTGTAGATTTAGACGTACTACGTAACTAGCAACACAAAATACGAGCGCAATAAAAAATCTGTACCAAGGGTAGCAATAATCCGTCGTATAATTCTTCTACATTTATCAGACGTAAATTCAAACGAGGTTAATCCTAATAACAATATTTATGGGGTTAGCCAAGGTCGGAACAACCCCCCCAACCAGCCAACAGTCGGCAGCTATCGGCAACTATCGGGCGTGTTCAGTGGACCAAAAAGGCCTGCCACCACTTTGGAAGCGAGACAGTGCGTAGAAACAGTAGAGCGTCGTCTCTCTCTTACAATTGCAATAACATTACAGTAGGGCCCCTGGTCTACAGCACAGGGTATGCTGACCAAGGGCCGGCGCTGGCGGTGCGTTTGTCTGTCCGTCGCGAGTAATCACACACTTCCTATGGATATGCTAATGGCGGTCGACGGCACGCGACGCCGGCCACCCCGTAGCCTTTGCCTACATTACACCATATAACTGTATTCGGGAATTCTTGTCTAGTTCAATTTGTATGGCAAGGCATTTACGTAAGAATATTTTATCGACGTAGACTAAAAACGAATGTAAAGACTTATGTCATAAAATGAAAGAGCCTTTTTACTGCTGAATCATTTATGCCAGTATTCTAGAGCTGTTTTTATACAAGTCCTAAAATAGCATTTCTTTTTATTTACTGTACTTGCTTTCTGATTTTATGTCGCGAAATTCTTTAGAAATCCATCGAAGTGGTTTATCTGAACGTATGCATCTCCATTAAATCTGTAGCTCATAAATCTTGTTCAAGGGCTGAGAATTGATCTGGAGCGCGTGAGAGGTGCGTTTATATTAAGCACGATTCGATAAAGTAATCAATAAGCACTAACGGTTGTAGTGATAGGAGCGAAGCGATGTCGGAACAGCTGAGGCGAGCTCCACAGGCCGAGGGATGAGAGCCACTCTGTTACCGTTACGAGAATAAAATAAACAAGAGAGTTGTAAATTAATTTACAAGACCGTTATGCGCATCGAGATTGCCGCGGAAGGCGAAGGGCTTGTAATTAACACAATTAAAAAGGTATTTCGTTAACACTCTCCGGTTAGAATTTCTTTTATATTGTGGTAGAAAATTTTATTCCGTTCAAGTACCTGTTATGGCATTTGATAAGTTTAAGAATGGAAGGAATGGAATATTATGATGGCGAGAATTAAATCGCTTTGAAACATCAATACCTCTTATTTTTTTCCATTTTCTCTTACTAAGACACGTTTTCATGTAGTCTAGGAAAAAAACAGATGAGGAAACCGCGATAGCACAAAAAATATAGCGCTTATTTTAAACATGAAATTCTTCATCTTTTTTTCACAAAATTTCATTTTGTCAGGCTTTCAAATAAAATATCCCCAACTAACAGCCTTGGACGTAACGACCAGACGGTACCCATTAAAAAAAATCTAGGTGAAATGATTAGGCACGCATTGTAAAAGTTGCGTGTTATGGTGTGCGCTTCCTAGCTCGCATGTTACAATCTACATAAGATTTTATATCACAGTAACTGTTATGGTATCATAAAACATAACGTGACGTGAGAAATGTATCGTACCGACGTTTTGGAGCGATTCTAGAGGGATAACTGTTGTTCTATCGATTGCATGTTGCGGCCCAACCTGGGACGGGCTGCTGCGATGTAATGGCGATTGTCAGAAACATATCGAGCAGAGATTATATTAGGTAAAATAAATACCAGAGGAAGAGACAATAGCTTCTTTTTTTACTTAAAATTTCAGTGCTATGGAAATCCGCACTTACAAGTTTACATGTAATTTTCGTGAATAGAATTTCAATGAAACTTTAAAATATTTACTGACATTTTTTTTTTTCATTTTTGACCGAATGTTGAACAATATTCAACTTAATTTGGAATGTGAAAAATCCGTGTTAACTTAAAAAATGTAGTAAGCAATGTTATCGGGCTCGTAGCGACCTCCGCATTACACCAGCGTGCTGGGTTCAACGCACTACGTGAAAATCACATTTTCCGATGTCTAACAAAGATAAAAGGTTAAAATAATAACCACATTACAAGCTATATTGAAATAACTTTTAACGCGTTTTGTAAGTAATTAATTGAGCGATGATTTTATACTATGTAGAAGATTTTTCCAGACTTTAATCATAGGCAGAAATGCCATATAAATCTCTGAGTTCGTGAATATTTTTTGATTGAAAAATAGTGCATCAACCTATAGATTACGATAACGAGGGCGTGCTACGGGCATTGCCATTTTCCGGGCAAAGTTCCAGGATTTAGGAAATTATTATACCCGGCCTAAGTAACATGTGTACTAATGTGCAGTAAACCCATATACGAAATGACTACTGAAATCGTTTCCCTTGACAAAAACAATGACCAAAGTAAATTAATATAAATCCGAGATAAAGGAAACGAATGGGGAAAATTGACACTGATGACAAAAAAATTGGGTTTTATGACAGAACGACCATTTGAAAAAGAGATATTAGTTACTTATGCATATTCCACTAAATAAATTAGCCCTCCAACCCTGACCTTTCGAACAAAGATAAAACTGAAAATGTTTCAGCTGCAGCATCCTTGCGAGGACTGAAAGAAAATTCTTACCTGTTCTTTCCGTGCCCGATTTTGTAGAGCTCGACATGCTTGAACTGTGCGTAAGTTGCCATTGTTGTTGAAAACACGAGGTGGTTTTATCACACGATAGTGCGGTCACTGTTACCGGCGCGATTTAGCGTGGAGATGGGCGTGCGTGCGCGACGAGGTTCGTCAGCTGACTGGCGCGCGCGGGCCGGTACCCTCGCTTAAGTCGATGCTGCCACCCTCCGCCCGCGCCGGGAAAATGAACCGCGCAGCCGCGCATGCGCGAGCCGCCACTTCCGCACCGTGTTTTGTTTTTTTTTCTTCAGATCCCCGTGACATATGGTCGCTCGACCAGATGATCAGTGTCAACAAACCACAGATGTTTCGAACAGGTTCGGTGATATGGAATAAGTAGCAGTACTAGTAGTTGATTGATACGACGCAGTTTAGTGGAATATTTGCGTAAAAGATAATTATTGTCAAAGCTGACGGTTCATTTGATGACGGATAGTAATCTGATATTCGATTTCACTAAACAACAGCCTATGTATAACATTACACGAATGCAACAAAAATATAGGTACACATCGACAAAAACTTTATAATATCAACTAACAGTAAATAGATATAGGTACAAGGAAAACAAGAAATTCTAGACCAACAAACAAACATTACGAAATAGACGTATACTTAAAAAAAATTGACACGAACACAAAAATATTTACACAAAATTATTTTTTCCGGATTTTTCATCTATTCAAAACGACAGTAAAACATCATACACCAGATGAGACCCTTATAACCAAACGCAAAAACATACTAACATCTGAAATGAGAAGTACCTCTACATGCTGATTCAGAACTGTTACCATACGGACCGTATTTGAATCCATTCGTATCCGTATGTTATAGTGAAGTAATAAATCCCCGGAGATCAAACATTCGCGTTCAATTGCTAGATTATGATAAGCATTCGTAGAAGAGCTTTCATCTAACTGTAACAGTTTCGAAATTTTGTTGAAGAAAGATGGGAACTCACATCACACTGTTGAGACAGAAAAATATATATTTTATCGATATAAGTAGTTAAGTGTGTTCCAAGTTAGATTGGTAAACAAAACTCAAAAATCAAACAACGAAAAAGGTGTGATAAGCACGTGAGCCGGAACATGGCTAGTAAAACGTACATTCCAATTATTTTTGGTAATCTAAATTATCGTAATTCAGTTAAAATGAAACACTTGTTATTATCTGTCGATTAACCTAATCCATAAATTACTTATTTAAAAAACGACTGTCACACAAAGAAATTTGAATGATTGTATCGCGGGGGGTTTCACAGATTTCACATACACAAAGACACCCAGACTCAGAACAGGCATTTGTGGATTGTCTATGCTATTAAAACGTTTGTTTTTAATATCACGCATACAATAGAATACAAGCACTGCTTTGATTAAAAGGAAAGTATGGCTAAAAGGTGGAATTAGGCAACATACATATTACCTCTTTCGGTGTGAAAGAAACAACCGAAAGCCATCATTACAGCTTTTGGTAACGGAATAACATAACCTTTGTGAACGGAACTGCGATTAGAGATTAGCATCTGACGTCACTGGCCGGGAGGTAGTGACGCACGCACAACTTACACCCTTGAATATATTTTGATACCTTTTTGCGCACTGAACGTAAAGAAATTGCGGACCCTTGTGTAAATATTTATAAATAGAAGGCTGGAAAAGATTAGAAAGTGTTGTGTTACCAGAAGCTTTATTCTTCCATTTTACGAGTACTAAAAGTAAATATTTTAATTCCGGATTAAGAATTAAATCCTTATTAATCCTTCCTTCCTGCCTGGATCCCCAAAAGAAATATAATCTCAAATACTCAATTAGAACAGACATTTTATGCTAAATTCCATTACACTGAACAAACATGTTTTTAATTTATAATCACACATTAACGTAAGTCCATAAGGTTTGATAGAGCTTGGTCACACTTTGGTGTTCAATACTCAAAAATCAACACCTTGTATCTAGATTCTAGCTTTGACTAAACAGAGATGAGTCAGAGAGGAGACAAAGTCTCCGTTATTAAGTACACAGACAAGAGAAAGTTCAATGACTAACTCGAATAATAATGATAATAATAGCAATATTATATGAAATACGGTCTATTTCATCGCCAAATGAAAGTGCTACGCGCTACGTCGGTAACGAACACGTACGAATAGGTACGTTTTATTTAAGCTACGTGCAGAGTAATAATAATATATGTTACATAGTTCACATGCTGTAAGTGCAAACGTCATGCTTATTATAATAAAATTGTATAATCTGGAAAGTATATCTGAGCAACGAGGAAAGCTCTTCTTAATAAAAATGGTTTATAAAATCAAACTCATTTTCTTATAATATCATTTCTTAAAGTAAGCAAGATTTTATAGGTTTAGAACTATGATTGAATAAAATAAAATTCTAGAAACCGATCATAAACTTATGAGCTTTAATAACTTTAATAGTACTTTAAACGCAAGTTTTACATAGATCTAGCGTACCCGCGACTGCGTCTGCAACTGGGTGGAATATAACAAATAAGATAATTAGTTTATTTTTTGAAATAAGAAATATTTCTCTTAAATAAAAATTGCCTAATTTACTCTTCATTACATCCAGCATTCAAGCTACCTTCTAATAAAAGTCCCGTCAAAATCGGTCCAGCCATTTCAGAGATTAGTGAGAACAAACAGACAGCCAAAAGAATAACAAAAATTGAAATAAAAAACAATTGGTGTATTGCCTACTTATATGCATGACGTAAAAAAACGGTTATTGCGATATTACAAATGGACACTCCAATTTTATTTATATGTATAGATTACACAGTTTACTTGAACGCAGGTTTTAACTGCTACACCGGACGATATAACACTGAACAAATTATGACTTAAGTATCTCTAAAGAGCAGAGCTTTTACGATCAAAATAAGGTTTTAAATACGTTATTACTACAGTAATTCTACATTATACTGGACATAGGCTACCTAAGGTAGCCCGGCTGGGGTTGTAAACTTTTCTAAGCAAATAACTTGCGCTGACACTAAACTACTCTTGTAAAACTAAAGAGCCTGCTTACCTCGTATAACAACAACAATAATAGTAAAAAGGCTTTTAGACTTACAGTATTTAAAATTCAGATAACTATAATGTAAAGCTCTGATAGTGGTAAGACCATAGGACTGCTAAGTCAAAGGTCTCGAGTTCGATCCCTGTGGGGCGCACCGACTTTTCGAATGTTGTGTGCGGCTTAGAAATAAATATCACAGCACGTAAAAATTTGGGTCCTGCGTCTGATCTTTCTCCTGTCGTGTCGGGTCGGCGTCCCATCGGGCTATGAGTGTAAAGGAATAGAGAGTGCACCTGTGTTTGCGCACACGCTTGTGCACTATAATATGTCCTGCGTAGCTGGCTGGTGTCATAGTAACGCTAGCCGCCGTGGCCGTAATCGGACAGGAGACATTATTAATTATAACCTCTGGATAAAATGAACCTGTGCTTAGAAGGCTTAATGGCTAAATATTTTAATAGCAATGTCAACATAAACAAGTAAATAATGAACGTCGATAAATATAATAATAATTAATGTAGATAATATGATAATTCATAGATTTTATAGACAAGAGAGGGTTAGTAATAACCACTTATGTACTTAAGTAACTTCTGTTGCAGTTGTGGAAGCGTGACAGCGCAACACTAAGCTTAGAGTAGTGTCTCTCTTCCACAACAACAATATTTTAATAGGTACTGATAGGCCCTCTAATTTTATTAAGGTTTTATTAATCATGATCGATCTTAGATGCAAAGCCGCTCGGATGAAGATATCAATAAACGATAAAGTGAAACTTGTCACCCAGCCAATCAGGTCACCGCAATATCTGTTTGATCGATCATAACATGTGGCCGCTTGAGAACAAAGCTAAATCATGATAGTGTGTAAAATTATCGAAAGCTAACGCGTCAATCAACACATCAATTTTCAGTTAGTATCTTTCGACACCACTCCATTACAGTCTAAGACCATTCGTGTATCACAAATCAGGTTTTCTCGCAATAAAGCTCTCTGCAATTGAAAGGACAGTCGCATCCCACACACTGTATAAACCTCCCACACTGTTTAGCACTTAATTTAAGATTAATATTTAACAGTTTGTAACACCGCATGAGGTCTTCTTACATACCGTTTTTACAGCCCATTTATGAGCAACAAATATCAATTTCTACACTACGAATGAATTACACTAATGCTAACGTAACATCAACGATATCAATATAACGAGGTTTTAAACATTATTACCAACAAAAAATAGCAATTACCTTTTATTTCTACATTTATAAGTTCTTCCTGTAATTCACATTTAAATTAATCTTTAATACTTCCGTTGCAAGGCTTGTTTTATAAATTGTGTGTCATTAAACTGCAGCGAGAGAAAACCGCATGCGCAAATGCATAAAGATGAAATTTAAGATCAATTTGAGAACTTGTGCATTATGTTAATTTATTCTAATTAAGGCTTGTAGCTCCCGGCCACACCAGAATAAACAAAACTAATTAATAATGAAAACATCCACTAATTCATTAGACTAATCTTACTAATTCCATAAAAAAAACAGTTTGTATTGTTGAAATACTTTGTGCCATAAATAAGCCATACATTTATATAAAGAAACAATTGAAACAGAACCAAATACGCAGTGTTTGTATTTCCAAAATGGTGGACGTCGTCGAGCGTGTCCTATCTCAGATGGAACCGTCGCCGCAGACGAGACGGTAGCCAAACAAAGGTTTATCTTGAACAAAAACATCGCAGACAAAGATGTTTCGCTCCCTGCGTATTTATTGCTTTATTATATTCCAGTAAAGTTAATCGGCTATTGCGATGTCGTTTATTATGATAAATGGGCGATTCGATTAGCGTTGGAACTGAGTATTCGATTTAACAATCGCTACATCTACGAGTATATAGATTATCTAAATAAGCAGCTGCTAATGAATTCGTTCGAAGTCTTTACGATTACACAAAAAAGCCATTGTTCCACATTTTTGTTTACTTATCAAGTAGGAACATATTAGGCTCTGTAAATAACGCGGAAACCTTACAGAGCGCCCAAAAAGCCATTCACGCGGAAACGGTAACATCTGTTTAGGCTCAACGTAAACTTATTATAGAAAATGTTTCGTCTCTGAGTTCGGAAGTCGGTCGCAATGAGAGTTGCTGCATCGTTTACGGATCCATGAAAACGAATGCCCTTTCATCGTGGGCCTTCACAGAAGTCCGTGTTTACAGTAAGCGCCCTGCGTTTGTGTAGATAAGGTGAACGCCGGTATCTCATTCAACATGTCTATATTTAGTAAAAAAAACCTTACGCCACATGTAAACAAAGCTAGCACGCGCTGCGGGTTCGCAAATGAAGGAAGTAAAGTTCATTAAGCTGTTGCCGTAAGCGTTACGTTGGGAAACATTTAAATAGACTACAAAGGCAACAGAAAATGTACCATTCATTAACTACCTATACGTCTTTGCTAGAGAATGAATTAACGGAAGCAACAATTGTATATTATATTCATTTGAAAGTTTTAACTTTAACATTTCCAAAATCTAATTGAAAAATGAATCAAATTTTACCCATTTGAACGCAATTCAGTTCAAAAATTGCCTTCAATTCCTTAAAACTAGTCCATTTCCGAATGCTCCAGTAGATGAAATAAAAGATTGAATCAGTACTATAGGTGGCATTAGGGAAGTATAATGAGTTCCCACGGGGCACGCACGCACCGCGCCGCACGCCGGCCGCGCGCCCCAGTGCGCGTGCGCGGCGTTATCGCGAGCGCGCGCGCACGACCCGCCGCGCCCGACACATTGCCGATGACAGCTGGACATTTTACTATTGCCTGATAGAAATAAAGACAATGTAGTCCTGTACCGTATTGTTTCATTTGGAAAATTAAACGATATACACAGCGCGTTTTGTGTTTTAATTTCTTTTTTGTATCTCGACTATATCAGTAAACTTTTATTCTGAAAAAGATATTAAAAATTAAGTTTACTGTGCCTGACTTTTCATACCCACATTTACTATTAATACCATACCAATATTTCTTGAAATTTTGTATTAAAACAATCAAAAATATATTTACCTGCTTCTCCAGCTCATTACAGCTATTCTATTAGCCCTGAGTACACACTACAGTCTTGCAATCTAAATTTATAAACCCATTTTTATGTGCCTACGAATAAA
The DNA here is from genome assembly GCA_941860345.1 of Chrysodeixis includens. Classification (NCBI taxonomy): domain Eukaryota; kingdom Metazoa; phylum Arthropoda; class Insecta; order Lepidoptera; family Noctuidae; genus Chrysodeixis; species Chrysodeixis includens. The sequence continues at coordinate 6,209,391 of OW796113.1, read as the reverse complement.
TAATATGTCAACAAAATTAGTGTCAAAGTGTTTGGGAAGTAATCCTAAACACTTATGCTTCGATTCCTTAGTCCTTAACTCGCGAGAACCACGCAGTCTAGCCGACACAGCTCTATGGTTTATAGCTAGCTGTGATCCAAATAAGCAGAGGGCTATTACCGGCGGTGGGCGGATATGGACTAATAAAGCAGAAGATTATACCAACATTAATACAAGACCGCATAATACACTTGTGACCGTTACGACTAGAATGGCAAATGGGTAATTCAAACGTATTGTGACCGAGTAAATAGCGATTTAATTACGCTACCTTAACTAATAGCGAAGTGTCTCTATGGCATTTCTAGCTAAAGAGTTTTTATTAAACGCACAAAGGAACATTATTTTAAAAGCTCATTTAAATATACTACAGTAATGTAACATTAAAATTCTATAGCAATTCTTACTAGACACTGCACATATAATTTCGTTTCCATGATTTAGTTTAAGTCAAAGTTCACTGATAGTTATTCCAAGTACAAAGCACACTCGGTTCGTGTTAATTATTTCCTTTCAAAACGTTTGCTAACAAAAACAAATGGCTGTTTAACTAAACCATACTGGCGAAGAAAGAAAAAAATGTTTCACCATTAACTTTAAAGTTAAACTCCAATTTGTGTTAATGTTTGGCTATTCGAGACGTACGGAGTTCATAATATTCAACAGTAAGATAAATGCCTTTTAAACAAAAAAAGGCATACACTCTTTGATTCTTTAACCTATTACTTTTGCTTGACTGACATTGATTTAACGCACAACAAACATATTCATTTACGTGAAAGTGTACAATTATTTCTTTAATATTTCAAGACGAAATTTATTATGTCAAGATGACAGGTGACGTTTCGTTCCCATGACAGCGTCAAGTTGAAAGGACGTTCCATTTTTAAACACGATAGAAACAATGACGGTATTTGAATAGGACTCTCACTCTGATTCAATCAACAATACTGTGCCTCCGCTTTGTAAAATATACTGTTTGAATAAGGTTGACCAGGACTTTGGTTTTACTTGGATATAATAATATCACGTCTTGATAAAACAAAATAAATACCCCTAAATAATTAATTGTAAAAATGGCATGAGAAAGGGTCGAATGAGCCCGATTATTTTTTTTCTGATTCTGAACTTCTTTCTTGCCTTCGAATTAAACCTTTACCTACACGAGAACATACACGTACTTACCTAACTTTAAGAATATTGTTATTAGAAATAACACATTTATATGTGCCGTATGTACTAGATTAATTAATCATGTCACGTTACAATATTTAGTAGAGTCACTTTCGCACAACTTCACTATTAAACGTTTGAATTCGAAAAACAAACATACTTTTTTTGTTGAATCACAAATTATCCTTCAACAAGACACAAACGCGGTCTCCCTACACAAATCACGGAGTGTGAGAAGGTGAGAACTCGAGTAGGCCTGTCACCAGCCTCAGATTCTGAAGACAGTTTAATAGTCGAAGCTATTAAAAAGTAAAGTCGGTCTTCATTCAAGTGTCCTTTCTCATTGACGCGGTCCGAACGGAACGCGGCTTGCATTGTGCTCGCATTGTTACTGGCTTTCTCATAATGAAGTTAGTTAGGCTATACAAAGATGTTTAAAAAGTTATTGAAGCTGTGAGCCTGGCTTTGTGATTCAAAGGCTTTTCAATCATAATGTTGTGGATGTAAGCGAAATGGAGATGTAATTTTGCCCATATATGTGGTATTTAATATTATCTTTGGTATTTTATCTAAAATATTAAAGAAACCAGAGTTGAGAAAAAGGTCGTAGAGCTAAAAATAAAAACTAGAACAGAAAACCGTAAGCCATAAAATGTACATTACAAGTTAAATATTTGGTAAACTGACAAGCGCCATCAGAGGACTTGTTATTCACCAACACGCATTATGAAATCATTGTAGAAAAACAAGTGAAGGTAAATCACTTTCCCAAGTTGTCTGTCAGCATTGCTTAAAGATGAATTCTTTATAGACAAGTTTCAAAGCGACACCGGCCATCACCGACTTGGCTTTAAAATACGTTCCGACAGGTCACTTGTACACTCCGTCAATTACCACGCATTTAGAAACGCATTTCCTTAAAAACTTAAGTGAAAAGCTAAAAGCAATCAACATTTCCATTTCAAAATACATTTAAAATAATTATCTATTTCACAAACAAATCCGCGACACACTTTCTTAAACGATTGTTTCAAACGAATCAAGGGAAGTACCGAATTTCGATCATAACCAATCGATTGTTGGCAACTAATTCAACTTTATTACAAGTGGTAACGAACCGACCTGTGACGCGGCGAAAGGTGAGAGAACATGAGAATAAATGCTAAAATTATATTGGGGTGAAGCTATAAAACTTTAACGTGGCACTATATGGTCAATAAATGTTTAATTGATCTGCTCGTAAAGGGGTTTAATGTTGATTTAAGAGAGTAAACCGATCTGAACTGTGACAGTATTATTTACGGTGTCACAGTTAAGACGGCGGTATTTAGAACAAGGAAGTATGGTATAAAGGACAGAGATATTATTTTATAGTTGTTGATATAAAACATCTGACGAACGAAACCCTTCTAATAATGTATACGACGAGCTTCAGACACACTGCCGTTTGATAATAACTCATACATTTTATGGCGTATACATAATTAAAGTTTGTTCTAATTAGTTCATCCAACACGTCTTAAAACTATGTCCCTTTTACACAGTGATACCTTACATTATTCAAGAATTAAAGTTCAGTTTGGTCGAAATTATTAATTTTAGTCGAAGTCTCTGAATACCTTATATTAATGTCAAGAAAGCCTTTTGTCATTTGGAATTTACTCCCATTTCCATTGTGTTCAGAAGTTCAACACTTGAATTTGTACGTAACAATCAGAACATTACTCATAATTACAACTCGAAGTATAATTATTATTTAAGCTTCGCTTTGCACTACGGCAAAACGTTTGCTTATGTAATGAAAGATAGTGTCTGTAAGTTTAGAAGATTTGTAGCCGTTTTATGTTAATTTTACAGGTGTTTAATGAAATTCTATTGTTAGTATTTAAGAATGTTGAATTGTTATTCATTTAAGAACGTATTTACTTAAGCTTTGGATGGTGCACGTTTACAATAACGGATAGTTGTTGTTTACAAACTGTTGTAACACAAGAATTTTATGATTATTATATCTGAGGCGATTTGTGTAAGGTTCACTATTACTTAATACATGTTGAAAACTGTAATTAAGACACGGCAACCACAGGGAACAGATATGTTACTGAGTTTATAGTATACATAAATGTTTACATTATATTTGCGACCATAAAAGTTAGAAACTTAATCGGTACATTACAGGCCAATTTTCTCTAATTGCTCCATAATAAATAAATGAAACTGAATTTGCAATAAATGGTTAAGGAAGGCAGAAACCGTTTCACTTCGGAGTTTTTGCAGTTTTGTGTATACAACGAGATATTTACAAGGAGCAGCCACCGTGAGCACTGCCGGGTCATTAGCACCGGTTTTTACTTGCATCCGACAATCGTTAGCGGTTACGCGGTTCGCCGCTGAAGAAAATCGTGAAGAAAGATGTGAATTTCACCAGAATAGAGATGCAAATTGAATATGAACTTTCGTTGGCAGCGAAATGTGCCGGTAATGTTGGGTTTGCTTCGAAAGTTATTGTCTGAGATATGCTATCAGAGGCTGATGGGAGCCACGGTCAGTTCTGATGAGTTGTATGAATGGCCGATTTGATTGATGTTCGCACAATGCAATTGTAGTTTTTGATGCTCTTTGTGATTGTGTTTGGTTGATTCGCCTTTCTCATTCATAGTAGAATCATAAGCTACCGCTGTGCCTTGATCCTAATCTAAGCTCCACTAAAACAAATTCTTAAAAATCTGATCCTTCGGCTGAAGTCACGCCATGAAGAAATAAATAATGAACGACGGAACTACATTCTTAAAATAGATTTAATTTATTGAGCATTGCGTCTCACTATATCTTTTTATACTTAACCTAGGACATATTATACAAATGGACAATAAAAATCTAACTCATTTTATAAGTTGTGCATGCACCGTGCGCGGGCAGTGCGGTGTGGTGCGGTTCATGACGCTGGTTCCACTCACTGATTTAGAAAATAATAATCATCCTTTACATTTTTTACTTTCTATGCGCTTAATTTACATTTAAATGTATCTATAGCTCTTTCATCATTCAATTCTGATATAATTTTCGATCATTGACGCTAAATGACAACAGAAATTGTTTTGAACGCTTGGTAATGATCTCTTGTCATTTTGTATGGATTAAATTGTAGGAACGAATTTGGTCTCAAATAGTTTTAAGATTGTATTGGAAAACATTTATAGATTTCATTAAGGAAAGCAAACCACAACGTGCTTAGCTAGACATATTGAAGCCTTATTTAAATACTTCATCTGTCTTTTCGTCCCATTAGTAGAATAATGTTTTATCATCACATGTAACAAAAATGATATTATGATAAATTCGTAATCATAATGACGTAAGCTATCCAATGATATATTTTTTTTTAATTTTCATTCATTATTTTAAGAGTTATTCAGTTCGAATAAAGTTTTTGCCACGCGGCATACCTAAAATAACGTCGTACGAGCACATGAAGCGATAATCTCCGTCCCGCTCTGGCGGTCCTCTGGCGTTCCTTCTCAACAACGCACATTATTCTACAGTACACAGACACAGTAGACAGTATTTAAGATCACATAAAACATTATTCTACCAAGTTGCCGCGTCGTATTAAACTTAAGTGTAATCCACTATAACACTTTACTGATAAGTTTCTTAACATGTTAATATACGATAGAACATACTTAGATTTTTCCCTAATTTTGTAGTTTCTTATGCACATATTATATTTTACTACGCATAATTATATCTTCTTTTAGTCAGTATGTACACATGAAACATTATTCGACCAAATTATTTTTTAAAGTGTGCGTCGTAAGCGCTTATGCTACTTTTTTCTATTAATTAGTTTTTCGTAAAACATTATTCGAAATCTAAAAGGGTTATAAAATTGTTAAATACACTTTTAATCGTACACAGCTTTTCTTAATAACTAATTTTCACCTAAATGTACATAAATAACAATAAATTTTAAAATTCTAATGTCGTTTAAAAAAAACTATGTCTAACTTTATAGTACACACAGCCGTGTGTGCTAAACATAATCAGTCTAAGCTGGCTGCACGAAGGTTTCATAATACAACCAAACGCGAGACCAGCTGACACTGGTTCTAGACAGGTTGAACGGTAGCCGTCTGTACATTTGTAAACGATTTTTTTTTTTACAGTTGCTAAGAAAAGCAACATGCTACCCTTTTTGGGATGACACATCAAGTGATGTTCCTGACGATTCTACTTGTCGTGATGGATCTGCGGATCAATTAACGACTCTTACTGAACTGCGTCCAGTAACTCCGTTCCAACTTCAATTGTCATCCAGTTATGAAACATCACCTGCTGTCAGTATAGCAACGATTACAAGTATAGTATCAAAAATTTGTATACGTAAGCATACAAATTTTTGATGCCATCACCACCCCCGTATCACACAAAGTGTTGAATGATTTTTGTCCAATATATTCAGAACAGTCAATTGAATCTGACACAAGTTGTGATGAAATCATATTCCCCAGCAGTCGGCTAAAAAAACGCCACCTGCCAGTGAAACATTCAAGACAAAGGTCTTTAAATACTATTGGCAAAAAGTATTGGAAGAAACTGCAAACTATTGAAGAATATTCTTCAGAGGTAGATCATGATCCATCTAATTCAGTGACGCAACAGAATGCACCCGTCGTTGAATCTTGCTCATGTCAGTTCAACACTGTGAGTACTGTGAAGGCATTACACGCTCTTTCTGATCATAGTCAATCGCTTCATTGTAAAGATCGGTCCGTTTCTAATACTGCCATACCACTCCAATCACAAGTGCAAGCTATCGAAGAACCTTCTTCAGAAGGTTTATCCGTCTAATTCTATGAAGCCTCAAGATGCTCCCATATCCCCCATTGCTCAATCTTGCCCAACTCGGTCCAACACTGAGAGTACTGTGATGGCATCTCCCGCTCTATCAGCTCAAAGTCAATCGTTTTATGGTTCATGTAGCTCTGTTTCTGAACGTGCGATACCACGCCAATACAAAAAACGCTCTCGCGATAATTGTGGATGTGTATAATGTTGTTCTTGTCACGTGTGGCGAGCTGTTTGTGAGTGGCGACACAACGGAACCTGGATGCCCCAGGGGTCACTCTTTATGAGGACTTCCAGCTCTTTCTTACCTTAACTGGTTGGCTAGAGAGGGGTCGCTAGAGCTATACGCTCGGGGATGGAAGTGTCTAAAGACGTAATAACAAGGAAACCAGCTCCGGATGTATGGTCTATGACCCGCGATGGCGAAATCGTTGTCGCACCTCTCTACACCCCAAGCCTTTATTCTCTGGTGTTGCCCACCTGCTGCCTATCGTGGCGGTATAATAGGGGGCCCATCTTTGAGCCGGCGAGTCACCGCCTGCCAATTTTATTGCATTACCATGTATTGAAAGGCTAGTGCCATAGTTTTTCATAGAGAAGGAAACATTTACGTTTAACAAATCCTATCAATAGCCCAAATTAGTTTTATTTCTATAATTTACAATAGTCTTGTAGCTACCTTGGGCCGTCCATGCCTGTTCTTCCATAGAGGTGGATGACACTTGGTAGATGCCCCATCACATTTTAAATTAGTTCTCAACAAGGCCTCTACGTGTTGGACCTGTGTCCCCGTGTAAGCCTTTAAAAAGGACCGGGTTTCTTCCCCTGAAGTTAGCCCGTGATTTAAAAGAGATATAAATAATAATATTATGTTTGGGAAAATAAATGTGATATTATGCTAACTGAAACACGCTGAACTGAAGCTAGATTTTATAGTGATTTTAGAATTTTTTAAATTAGTACCTACATTTCTCAATGTTAACTTTTTATTTTACAGCTTAATTTGTTAAATTTTATACAGATTATATTAAAAAAAAACTTGCCAACTCGTTGTTTTCAATTTGTTTAATAATACCTGTACAAATAAATTGGTAAGTACGACTAACAAGACAAGTGTGTAGAAAATTCATTACTTGTAAAATTCACGTCATTACTTACGTTTATACCTACTTAACACGAGCGGAGTCACTCCGAGAAGCTAGTATTATATAAAACATCTTCACGTAAGACATTGACATAATTTTAGAATTCCGTAAAATATTGTTTCATATGCAGATATAACATGATTAATTTGGTCAAATAACGTTCCATGTGCTCAAGAGACAGCTCTTGAACGGTTTTTGTTGGCAGTACAATGTTATGTATGCACATGCGACACACTATCTACGCACAGGAGTAGTTTTAAGAATAAATAATTATAACAATAAAAGCTGTATTTATGTCTAAGTACATTGTAAAAATATGAAATGGCTAACGTCTTCCATAAAAGAGTTAAGCCAAATAATGCACGCGCAAAACTTTAAATCGCTCTACCGAAAAGTAGACATTTTGCAGATAAAACATTGTTCTACTAATGGGACGTTTTGATCGATGCAGGAAAATAATTCTAGTAACAATAATGAGAATAACTGACTATAACACTGCAGAACACAACATTTATAGAACTGTATCTTTAAACATCAAACAAAGTAAAGCTTTCACTCATCGCATAATCTGCTTTGTATTATACAGCTTACTCATCGCACAACAGCTGAAGTGAACTCATTTCATTTACTGCTCGATCGTATCCTCACTCTAACTATCCATTTCGCTTTAAAAGCCCAGTTTTACGAGCAAAGCCGAGCACTAACTTACAGAAATATAACGAATCGTTTAGAAATCTACGTACGAATCGTGTCTGTAATTTCAGCTGGAGGACCTACCACGACACTTCAAAGTGAGGCTGTTACAGTTGTGGAAGCGGGACAGAGCACTTCATGGTGTAGAGCAGCGTCTCTCTTCCACACCTACAATAGGCTCTCTCAAAGAGGTTATGGTAGGCCTACAGTATCCTGCCTCATATAATTACCGAGACCGGATTGAGCGCGAACTACACAATAATTCGACCAATTTGAATCGATAGCATCTAATTCTATAAATATGTGTAAGCAACTGGTTCTGTAACTAACCTTGTAATGATAATGACGTGTATCACATCGATCTTGCGTAAAGATACACTCTCCTACCGGACATTTGCAATTTTACACGCTTTTTATCTTGAAATAAATGTGAATATGTACATAAATATAAGGTTTTTATGTGCGTCCTACAAAGAAATAAAAAATGAACGTAGATAGGTATATTGTTTCAGTTTAATTAATCATAAAAAGCAGTACCTGTACTATTTTGAGAGTCGTTTCTAAGTAACGAAACAGCTCATAAAATACAAATAGCCAGCGGCCAAAGTTACGGACAGCAAAAAGTGATACATAAATCTAAGTTCGGCTGACTTCGGCTAGACTCGCTCGAGGAACCGAGGAAAGGCGTAGAGGTGCGCACGCGCCGGCCGCGCAGTTTTAGAGATACGCCCTTGTAACTGTGTAGATAATTATCATCTCTACGATTTATTGCCGTTATTATTTTCTTAACCATTAGCCGCTTTTTAATGGAGCGTAAAACATCTATACCGTCTCTTTATCTTAAAATATTGACGGTAACAAGAGGCAGGGTAGGGCCGTATCTAATTAATTGAATGATCCCTATTGCTGGCCGTTAAGGTAATAGGAATTATTTCACACAATAACTTTACAAGTTTATCTGAGTGTTGCACAATCTGCGCTAGCGATACATTGTAAAAGCAATGTAATTTAAATTGTTCGCTTATTTTATCTTTGAAATGAATTGCAGCTTTGTGTAATGCAACCTCTTTATGTATAATATCTGGGCTGTGATATGAGCCACTGCCGCCATGATTGTTTTGATTTGTCAAGTTGGTACGTGATGATGAAGAGATGAGGTACGTGTAACTTTGTCCAGCTCTGACTAAAATTACCAAGAACATGACTAAGGTTATAAAAGTCGAATAGTCAGCAATAAACACAAAAAGTAATTTAGGAGACCTGGCCGTGACCTGATATGTACTGATTCATTATAATGATGAATAACTTTTTCGACAAAACCAAGAAAATTGAAACAAAAATATATAGGAGGAACAATATTTTTTTTTATTTTCGTAGACTACCTACAGTTCTTTCTTAGGGAAAGACATTTATGTCAATGTACAGTAATATTTAAATTAAACCCGGGATCTGTTTAACCACTTTTTATTCAAGTAGTAATATCTCACCAAAACTTCTTCGAAAATTCTTGCATATTATAAACAATACCTCGCAATAACCAAAGACCTATACGACACACAACCACAGAACAATTACACGTAAGGAAATCTCGAACACAGAAAATACATGTCGAATATAATATACAAGAGAGACACGGTCAGGTGGGGCGCGAGCGGTCGAGAGCGTCCTAAATACGGCCGTGATAAACGGAGGCGATACAAATTAACAACAATAATCGAGCCAACAAGGGCCCGCAATAACAACGGAAAGTGTTCCGAAAGGGTATGTGAGCTCACAAGTGGAAATTATAAATTATAAGAAAATTTGCTGCATGGGAAGAGATCTGTGCTTTGCTCAGTATCATCATCATTATCATTCTCCTGGTTGTATTCCAATTATTATTTGGGGTCGGCGCAGTATCTTTTCTTCTTCCACACGTTCCTATCTGTGCCTTGCACAGTAGTGGGACTTACACGATAGGCTAATATTATTTTATAGTTAAATGGAAAAATACAAATTGATGTTCAATTGCAAGCTGGATGACTAATAAGCAGCATTGTTTTACTGATAATTGAATTTCAAACATGCAACATGTCGATAGTAGCAGCTGAATTAAGCTTAGAGCAATTTACGATTGTCTGTTAGTACTAATAAATGGGAAAATCTCTATTTAATACAAGACTATGTAGCATAAACGAAACAAAATATTACCACTCCATGCTAATACATCATCGGACATTTAAATAAACAAAACGCAGCAAAAATCAGACATCATTAAACGGAATCACTCGCAACTCGCAATAAATTCGCCAATTTGTCCAACAAGCATCCTACACATCAATAAAAATGAAACAACTTTGATTTCAAGGAGTCCACTTGTGTTACTTTTGTGCGCGAGTGTACCGGGCGTACAGCGACGGCAGTAGATAGCGCGTCGGGAATACAGGCACAACGAATGGACCGAACACACGCGAATTATATCTAGATGTATGCAGAATTACAAACATTGATGCCGCAAGCATTGTGTGCGCGAGTGTACGACACTATGACGCGTTATTTCTCTGAGCTTTTGTTGAGGCGAAATTAAATGATAAGCGCTAATAGTTTTCGGTGTGTTATTATATATTCCAGTAATGAAATTATATTGTGATTATTAAAATAATAAAGTGTTGACATTCCTTTTACTTTTATACGTTTTGATTGATATTATGTAATAGATTTTTTAGTCTTGACTCGAGACAGCGTTATTAATTGGAAGGCAGTGTCGGTTGACGCATATTTTAATGCCATAAATTTTATCAAAATACGTTATTCACAATTTTATATTTAATGACCATCCAACTTTTAAAAGCCAACTTGACATCTAACCAAATGACGAGGATTCGCATTTCTTGTTGCGGAAACAAACATTACCATTCGACACGACCACTCCTAACCTATTACACAATAAAATAACATAATACCATATTATTTACAAATTATTCACAGCAATCATCGTTGTCATCTCTGCACATAATCGCAACAACGAATCGATGCGCTTACTCGCTTTCAATAACAGTATTAGCATTCGTATCTAACGCCTTTCAATGCTCTCTCGTACGGACGCCAACACAATTAGTTCAATTAAAACGAGGGTACACCAAGCAGCTATCGCGTTTATATCAAAGGCGATAAGGCCCACAATGGCTTGCCAATTAGCAGGTAAGCTTAACAAACTGTTATAATGGTGCGGTGACTCAACATTCAGTTCTGCTTATTAGTTTAGGAAAGTGACGCGAAAATCTTCACTCATGCGTTGAATTCAAACGTCAAACGTTCGCGATCAATGTAAACACCCTACAAGACGTTTTGCATTACTTGTACAAACATTCAAATAAATCTTATTCAAGCATTCACTATAGAAATGTCTTTATACACTCGGCGTCACAAAAATCGCACCTCTTTATGAATCTCCTTCAAAGTCATTTTTACCCTATTAATCAATGGTAAATGTATGAATATGAGGTATCATCGAAAAGGTAATTTATTCAAATTTTAGAATAAATCATCAGATTCTGTTTTTGTTTATCAATAAATTAAAAAAAAACTCAAACAAATGATGTATGAAAAGTGTAGAATTTATTTCAACAAAAAGACAACAGTTGAATTCTTAAAACTAACATAAACATTTACAATAAAATTCTTAAAACCTAGTGTTCCCCCCCCCCCTTGCCCTGATGACTGCTTCCATACGTTCTCTCATGGACCTGATCAATGTAATAATGGTTTCTTGTGGAATATTGTCCCATTCTGCGATGACGGCATCTTGGAGCTCTTGGAGAGTACTAGGGGCAGGTTCGCGTGCCCGTACTTGCCGTTTCAGATGGTCCTAAAGGTGCTCAATAGGGTTCAAGTCTGGACTTCGTGCCGGCCAGCGCATAACAGTGATCCCGACTTCTTGCAAGTAGTCCGTTACAATTCGTGCGCTGTGACAGCGGGCATTATCATGCATTAACATGAACCCTCTGCCGATAAAACCCGCATAAGGTACGACGTTCTCTTCTAGGATCTCGGTAATATACCGATGAGCAGTCAGTGACCCTTGCCCACGAGCGCTTCCAGTCCGAGAAACGCACACAAGGTTTGTTTTGCCATCTATAGAGATGTCACCCCAGAACATGCACGAACCACCTCCATATTCCACTGTTTCTTGAATGCAAGGTTGTGCAAAGCGTTCCCCTTGCCTCCTATACACCCTCCTACGTCTGTCGTTGCAGAAAAGACACACCCTCGTTTCATCCGAGAAGAGCACACCCCTCCATTGATCTAGTGACCAATCCACATGTTCACGGGCATATTGTAATCGGTCTCTCTTATGCTGTGCAGTCAATTTTGGCCCTGTAGCAGCCCGGTGAGCAACAAGTTTCTTTGCCTTCAACCTTCTTCTAATTGTGGAGACGCTTACGGAGATTCTACGAGCTGATCGGAGCTGTTGTTGCAGCTCAACAGCATCGGAGAACCGATTTCGTAAAGAAGTAGACACGATGAAGCGATCGTCTCTTTCAGATGTGCAGCGCTGTCTTCCGGATCCACGTCTCCGAATATAGCCACCAGTCTCCCGATATCGTTGGAAGACTCGACGAACGAAAAAACGACTTATGTTTAGTTGCCGAGCAACATCACACTGTCGCATCCCAGATTGCAGTAGTGCAATGACTTGAGCGGCTTCATCGGCAGTTGTATCCATTTTCAGGGGTATTTTTCTTGCTGTAGCTGTTCACGTATGTACTCTTCGATGTCTGGATGACGAATGACCCATTTTAACCCGGGACGGCCGTTTTATACCCGTGTAGGATGGCACAGTTAGTGGTTATTGCGGTGTGTATTTTGATAGCTTATTTTTGAACAGCACGTGGTACTGCAATTTTTTATGTTTAGGAAATCCAACTATAGTTAATTTTAAGGCCGTTAAATATACTTTTCATATATATAAAAAATAATTAGGTTTAATTTAATCTTTGTTTGAGGGAGGCCATTGAAACTCATTTTCCAAGAGGTGCGATTTTTGTGACGCCGAGTGTATGATTTTAAACGTAAATTTTAATGGACAGGTGGTCAAAGAAAATACAGTCTGAAACCATTTACCAATTTCCGTACCTAACATGGCATGAGGTTTACCCATATCCTTACGTAACAAATTAATCTTCTCAATGTATATTTTTATCTACTACAGAATAAGTAACTTACATAAGAATATCTATTATAATTTATGTAAATCAGTTCACAAAATTTAAATAGAATTACACAGCTGAAATTCATACTCGACCACCGGAAAACCTGCCGCTAAATACCATAAAACTGCAACATTACCGCCATTGTTGTATTGTATTAGAAATGAGATAAAAAGGAAAAAAAGCTACCATTGTCTCTGGAATAAAAAAAAACGAATTGACTCCAGCGTTTACAGTCTATTTAACCTCTTGACCGTTGCTCACCAAAAAGAAAGTTATATGGCGCGTTAAACACGGGAAATTCGTACAAATTACTGTTTAGCTGCGTTTTACTCTAATTGCGCGGATTCATCAAAAGTATCGCATTGAGGGCGAATACGCCATTAAACCTCGATTACAATGACAGACATTTAGGCGGGAAAAGTGACGTTTACAATTCCTATGTCTATGGTTACGTGAAGTAAAAATTACAGCCACGAGAAGTAGCAATCTTTGCAATTAAATATAAGATAAAGTCGCAATCTAATTTGATTTCGATTAGGTCCATTTTATTAAAGGAACAACGAGTCTATTTTGGGTAGGTATTGTTATTCACAACAGTTGTAAAGGTTCACTGTTTGTGTTCGTCCCAATGCTGGGCAAAAGCCTCTTCCCGCATCCAGATACGAGCAATTCGCAATATTTACTTTAAGACCTTTCATGTATTACATTACCTATGTTCACAAATAAAGATGATTGATTGATCATTTTTAAATGATTGTTTTCTTATGAACTCACCTCATTGAAATCGTACTCATCGTGGGAGCGAGTGAGGCTGCGGATCATGAGTTCCTAAGTTCGATCCTCAGGCCAGGCAGAGAGTCAATGAATTTTTCTGGTAAATAAAATCTCAGTTAGGTATAGCGGTTAGAATTGTGCCTGATACCCTAACGATTTGAATGCCTTCCTAAAGTAGTTTGAAAGCTACGAGTATAAGAGGCTCTGCTGAAGGTTGTTAGTTAATGGTTTGATCATGAAATCTCATTTCGAACAAATATTCAAATCATGTAGAAAAATAACGAGGCGAAACACTCTAAATATGAGTATAAGCTTTTGTCTATTGGAGTAACTTGGAAACCACTTACAGATTTAACGTTTGGCAAGGTGAGAATATGTTGGCTATCCTCGGCTGTTTATATACTAATGAAATAGACAAGACCTACAGTTAAGCATTACTTGTTTAATAAACTTAATTACAGGTTTCTGTACTCGCAACAAATAGCCCGTGTTATAAGTGACGGGGGGCGTGTCTCATAGTCTATCTATCTCATAGTCTATTTGTTTTAATATATTAATCATAGTGAATAGAAGTACATCACACATTCTCCGCGATTGAACAAGCTGTAGGCTGAATTTCCACCAGAGTTCAAAGCAAGGAATGTTTTTGAGAACCAATTAAATTGCTAACCTCGGGTCTGTAGGTATATGTATGTAAACTAAACAGGAAATAAAATACGATGCAATATATTATCGATACGGCTCTAGTATCAAAAGTGTCATCGCGGGCTAAGAATCGCAACTCACATAATATTTTTCGCCTCGCTCAAATTTAGGATCGGTAAATTAACGATTCTATCATTTCTTATAAACTTCATCCCTCTACACATTTCCAGTAGAAACACAACCCAACACACAAGCAGAATCCATTACTGAAACATCCCAGACAACGACACGAAAACAGTTAGCAACCCTTCAATGGATTTTAAATTGCACAATTACACGAACGGTCAAAGCGACAAACAATTGTTCTTGTTCTCGCTATTTACAGCAGACGTGCCGGCACTGCCGTCACAGCTAACGGTAGTCGGATGACCCAAATGACGGCTAATCATTGAGGTTGGATTAAAAAAAACAATAATGACGGGATTGAGAGTCGCATCGTTAGCGACGATCGCGAACAATGTGGTGTATTGTAGTTGTTATGTGACAATAGATTTTTGTTGCTACTTGAAGTAATACATTTTTCATACGGTATGAATATTATAGTTAGTATAGGTACTAAAATAATATATTTCATTATATATTTAATTAGGCATTATTAAGGCAGGATTCAAATGTATTTATAGACTGTCATACAATTAATACAATGATGCTTCATGAAAAATAGGATTATAATTTTAGCTAGTATGTAACTATTTAAGGAAGTTTTCAAAGACCATAATATCTGTAGGTATCTATTTAAACATTAGCTTTCAATAAAAACAAAATGTATTGTAGTCTACGGATAAATGGCCCATTGTAATTAGGCGACAATTCTCATAATATATTAAAATAACTGAGGTAGTACTCAATATTAATAGTGATAAGTTTCACATTTACCCTGTCTCAAATTAAACATAAAAGGATAATAAATCCCGATTGTAATAACAGGAAAAATATTATCTCTGCAATAATTTCCCCCGCGGCGAACAATCACTATTAGTGCATTACACTTTGATTGCTATTTCTATGCTATTGCTATTGCTATTTATGACATACTATAGACATCTAAACAATATCGTTCTCAATTCAGACTATTGTCATCAACTTGCGTTTAATTCGGTACACTGACACATATTTTTCAAATTATACTGCTATTCAACGTAAGTATGAATTAGTAAATTCCACATTTTATGACGAATTGTTTCGACGACGACAAAACACCGTTTAGTCCAAATACTAGACTGTGCGGAACGCCATTGTCTGCATAAAAACTACGTCTAGACAACCTCATTCAAATTACCCAAGTCATGTTCTTAGATTGATATGAAATTAAATTCAAATTTAGCTATTTGCCGCTTTACTAAGAACAACTTCGGGCGGATTTAACACCATATTAAATAGCTCTGTCAATAACACTGCTAATTTAAAACGAACATTACATAAAACTTTAAATATGAATCTCAACAACAATTATTTCGACAGCTATCTCATAATAACGATGACAAGAAAATAAGAAGTATAAATAAACTGGAGTGCGGTTACATAAGGCTGTATTATCGGCAGAAATGTGAAACTGAATGCAAGTCGATCTAATCCCAAATCACGGCTCGAAACAAAGGCTGGAGCGAGGCCGCTTTCTCTGCACTCTTCATTAATCAAACTGAATTAATCTAAATACAGTAAGCAGGTACTACAAACTTATCTACACCGGCGAGAATGGCGCTAGTAGCACTCTCATTACTTCAAAAGCTGTCGAATTGGTTCGGGAAAAATTTTAGTACCGATTTTCGTCACAGGCAAAAATAAATTTGTTGTAATATAAAGCCTTTTATATCTCGAGACTAAGAGCGTTATTATAAAGTTCTTGCAATCGGATTACACTTGAAACGGAAACGTGTGACGTCATTAATAACCGGAACTCCGAAACTGATCTCGTTTATGGACTTTAAACAAATTAAACGGTGTTAACTTTACGGATGGACGGCTATTAAAAACTTGTTATGTAAGTAGACATAATAATACATAATGATAAATAATGTAATCACTGGTAACACCTACTATTCGCATATTTATAAAGTGAAACGCAAAACAGGAAAGTTGCAAATAAAATCGCGATTTAAATTAGGACAATTTCTAGAAAAGTTTTATACTTGTATCATAAAACTATTTTCATTTACAGCTTGCACTTATAACTTGGTATCATGAAACTATTTTATATCTATTTTACAGGTTATGTTATAAAGCGAAGTTAATCAAGTTGTTTGCCATTATAAGTAAAGAAAGCAAGAAAAGATAATAAGGGTTTTGTAGGCCGATCCATTGTACCAGTAACATTCAAATTTCTTTGGTAATATAATCCACAAATGAAAGTCTTACAACTCAAACATCGGATGACACGAATTAACTTTCGCGTGTAATATTAGTACAGTGAGACCACTTACTGTCATTGTTGGGACAACAATACATAAAGATTAAACATAGCCTTAAATAAAAGAAATTCAATCTGTATTTAATAATTTCAAATCGAGCGATGAATGTAAGAGTTTAATCCAGTACATTTCACCTGTCGTATCAATCGAATTGTGCTGTCAAAGTGTTTGTTTAACTTGTTTATTTGAAACATAATCCTGTCAACCTACTAAAACCACCTAAAATATAACTGGTACCGATGTAAGAAAGAGACGTTGCTCTATAACGTGTATAGCGCTATCTCGCTTACACAACTGCAAGAGTCTTACTTTGTGATGTAGTGGTAAGCCCTGTGGCTCTCTTCATTAAGTATCGACGGTTCCACTCGATTATAATTAATGCGATTTGATCTCGATTAATATTAGTTGCGATTCGATGGAACGAAATATAACCGCAATGTTTGATAAGATTTAATGAAGTAGGTACAGACTGCGGAGTAGCGGTTTGTTTTGTACTCCGTATTTCACTTGGACATAGATGTTTAATTTATTGTTGTTCGCTGCCTGAATTTGAAAGTTATTATGGTAGTAAAGCATACAGAAGGTAAAAGTACCATCAGCTATTCAAAGAGAGAGTTTAATTTTATTTACAAAATTAGAAGCCAATGAATCTTTTATACAAACTTTTCTACTCGTACAATAGATTTTTTACTTTCCACTATGTATCAATATCTTTTAAATACAATTAGTAACAATTGAACACATCACCGAGAGCTGTAACTTTCACATCAATTTTCATTTACTTAATCCAATTAATTTCATCCAACTTTACTTTATACTCTCCCCTAGCAAGTTATCGGTACAATCGTCGCCTGCAAGCCTACTCTACAATTATTCCGCGCTCACATCCTTCCACTCGACGACACCTCATTCATTAACCGTTCCAACTCTACACGTGACATTTATAAAATTACACCTTAGCAAACATAAACAACAGTCGGTTCGCGAAACTCCATTAACACGATTTACAAAACACTATCTCGTTATATAGGTCTTATTAAATCACGCTTTCGAATATGCACAGGCACATGTGAAAACGCAGCGAAATCTAATATCAAGTTGTAATGGTAAGGGGTAAATTATAGGAGAGTCGCAACGGGCCGGCGATGACTTATCGAACATTAATTGTCTGTAACATGCCCATTGAGCCGCAGATTAATGTGCGTGTGCGCTGCTGCCCGAAGGCGCATACCCCTATTCTAATAGGCTGGTAAATACGTATTAACGTTTTACGTATCCAAACGTTGATATAAAATATTACGTTTTTTTTATGTGTACATAGGAAGTATACTAAAAGTCTTAAGCTTCGTAATTTTCCCGAATATATTCCTTAAAATTTCACAAGTGTTTGTGCACACTATCGAAGTAAAGCTTCGTTTTCACAAAAAAAAATGAAAGCTAGATTTATATGTATCTAAAACACACTTTCCTCATGTGTTTTAAGTTCCATGTAAATCCAGCTCCTATCAGTTTAGGTCTGGCTATTTTACTACACTTGCCTGATTCAGACTTCCAGTGATGAATTGTTCAAAATTCATTCCTCGCTACGCAACCCTAGCAGAAACCCAGCCCAATGTGATAACGATTTAACATACCTAATGCAGGCACTTTTTCAACTTTTAAAACCCTATAAAAAGAACTCAGTAACGTAAATAATAATTTAAATCAAGAGCAATCCCCAACAAACCTTTTAAGCAACGCTTTATACAAAGTAACAGAGAATGCATTTCCTACGATATGATGAGAAATTCACTTTAAAATCCTAGATGCAATAATAGCTGCCTATATCAACAGGTGGAAGGCTTTATTCTAAGCGCGTAGAAGGCTCGTGGAAGGCTCTAATGAGAATTTAACACGAACGCGCAATTTGCGGAAGCTTTGGATGCTAATAATGTTATTTCATCTATAATTAAGTAGCTAGTGTCATACGTGGGGACATAAATAGACATGGCGCCTGAGGTAACTAGATAATTACTTTGAGGTTTATAAACAATATGGTTGATTGCAACTGTAAAGATTATAACAGCAATTATACTAATGTACATTATCGTGCTGAAAGCTTTTCCACATTTACGTAGGTACGGCCTACACATATAACATAAGCATCGGGACTTACTCTGACATCTTCTCAAAAAGACAATCAAATCTTATCTAGACTTCCTGCCCAAGACAAAACCTTGTGTCCCTAGATTGCAGAATCTAACCTCGTTTTCAAGTACCGATGAAAATCAATTAATAGTCATTCATTCAAATAAAAATACAACGACAACAATTGGGTTGTTATCGAATATTCTCAAACAGTCTTTTGTTTTTAAGTGGTTTATAAACGAAAAAAAAACCACGACTCCTCACATGTGTTCGTGTGCACAAACAAAGCTCTTCGGACATAAGAAAAAGCATACATTTTCATCATAGCAGCAGTAATTGTTCACGAAGTGGCCATAACCGAGCGAGGGGCCGCGGCCGCGTACTACGAGAAGCAATTTATATAATTTTCTATTCGTTCGATCCGCAATGAGATACCATTCAAAGTGAACGGTTACATGGAAGCATGGCTAATGCCTATGCATTACTTTTTTTTACGTTCGCTGACGTAGGAAAAAATGTTAGTGGCCAGTTACGTAAGCAACCTCTTCGATGTAATGGAGGCTGCGCCGGCGCCGTGCGAACTCCCAAATGTCGAACAATCCGTCCGATTATCAGATTTACATTATAAATAATAGACGTTTATAGACGGTATGAGAAACTTTTTACTCTAAATACATTAATTGGGTGGATATTGTATAGCATCAGTTACATAAGATGGCTATTGAAAATAGGTAAGTCTTTGAAGATTGCGCTTTTTTTTTGTTTCTCAATAGTGTGTCAAGTTAGCATTTACACATAAAAAGAAATCGCATACCATGAAGTTAATTTACGAGAAACATAAAACTTCTAAACCACTCATTAGAAAACTACAGGAAAAGTATGAAAAACGTAAAACATGCAGATAGAAAGGAAATCGGGGCAGCACGAAGCGAGATTTACATCAAACACCGGATAACGGAAAACTAATTAAATCGATTCGACGCCCGATTCGAATACCAAACAAATAATTATCTGTAACGATTTACGTAACATCGTATAATTAATGGCTATCTTAATCCTTCACTTTCTTAATAACTGCGGTAAGGTAAACAGTCCGTAATGTGACCTTTATGGTACAAACTTTCTGATTTACTTTAAGATAGATTAGTACATTTTCGTTTGTTATCAAAACTGGCTGTCATCTGGCCCTCGTGCCCTTTATTAATGTAACCTACAAAAGCAAACGAAGCATTGTTACGTAGCATTTACATTTGAGATCTTCTGGAGCCTTACGTAATAACATTGTCTGTAATTTTCTGAACATCGAAACATGGAACTTTTAATATCAGGTCGGAGGGTCAAAGTGTACGGAATGATTGCGATTTGTTTCGACCCAGTGAATGTATTATTGTACATGAATGCTCTTTGTATCCGTATTTGCATGATGCTACGGATATTTTAATAACCGAGGCACGTTAGCATGTTTCTTCCGCATAACGAGGGGAAATCAAGTACCTACCTACTTGGAGAGTTCCTATTAAGATATTATCAAGCAGTGAATTCCGCAAAGATTGGAAAGAAGCACGTTTTGGTATATTTTCTTCATAATTGCAAACTAAGCAATATTCATAATATGTGCGAGTTCTGATCCACTCCCTTCAAATTCCCACCTATGTGTGCTCTTTCAAAGTAATGTAGATTTACCATTATTATGATATCCAACTTTCGTGTACCTTGGACATTTCAGAAACATCTCTCTCAAGTTTCAACCAGACATTTCCTGGTCTAATATCTTTCCAGGATTTTCTAAGTAAGATTCCCTTTTGCAAACAAGTTTTCCTACTGCATTTTCCTCTAATATATTCAAATATAAAGAATAAAGCTAGCTATAAAATGCGAATGCATAAGCTACTCTTGCTAAATTAATTTGATCAACCTTTTAAATGCAAAACATTTGTAGAAAACAAACGAGTGCCGACTGCCGGGATTACACGAGAACAGCGCTTTTACATTTATACGACGTTTTGATATGTTTCCAGATTATTGCGGATATAAACCTCAAACTAGAATGGGCTTTAGAACGAGGCGTAGCTAATTTATAGGTAAAACGGTTAATTAACGACGGTAAAACACTAATAACTATTAGCTTAGCATTTCTTGTATTTATATAAACCTGCGTAGTTGAGGTTATGAATAGTTTTGGTGTTTTAGAAAACCATCAAAGAGGTTGTTGTATCGATTTTTATCTAAATTGACTAAGTGAAAACATGGCTCAGACTGTGTCCAATATTAAAGATTTAAATCTAGGCGATCATTCATCTCAGTTTTTAGTACTTTTACTTAGTGCAGTGCAAATTTAATTGTAACTGTAATTGCATGCCTTTCTAAAGTAGAAATTATTTATATTAAAAAACATTACGTAAATTTTTAATCAGTTATAATTAAAATAAAATGTAGAGTAATATAGTAATTTATATCGAAATAAAAGTAATTACCCCCCAAATATATACATTACTAATGTAAGTATTAATTTAATTAAGCGCACTATAAATAATTGATTTATGTTATGTCTCCCTTGTATAACAAGACTCGCCGTCAAGTAAATTCCATGAATAAATTGTTTTCGCACTATTCGCACGCACAAGCTTTAATAAGGCAAACAAATTTACATTATCGTATAATATGTACAGGGTTTGCACATTTTATTACTGGCCAGTGAAAGTCATACTTTTACCTCGAATGTGCTAGAAGGTGTAAAAATGCGCAGCTAGTGTTTGAAGCGTCCTTCCGACAATTAGACACGTCTGCGGAGAATTTGACAACGTTTCTACTTTTTGTAGGGATTCATGGTGTTCATTAAATATAATTGTGGAAGACTGCCTTTTAATTGCATGGAATCTAAAGCAGTTATTAGTCAGTTAAGTCTAAAGCTCGTTATGTAGTCGTAAGACTTTTACAAGTGTTTTTTTTAGGTTGTGCATTATCTTCTACATTTCCCGGTATAAACGAACGATGCATACAAAGACGAAAAAGTTTAAGTGACGCCCTTGACGTATTTTTCTTTTATATTTGTTTATATCAAACATAAATATAAATACTTTCAATAACTGTTAGTATTTAATGCTTATACTTAAGTTCAAATAGATCTATAATTAAGAGCGAATGACTACATTACTGTATTGCTAGTATATAACCATTATAGGACAGTGGCCAATGAATAACGCCACAATGTAAGTAAGATGCAGACATCGCAAGATAAATTGTTAAGAGTTAACGAGAGGGACATGCCCGCCTGCTTTACCAACTCTATTATTTATTATTATTAGAACGGTTAACCACTTACACTAATAAAACGAAAAACAAAATTATACAAGTAAGAAAAGAATGAAACGAAAACATATCTCTAGCATGCAATCATCTCGCAATACGCCAAGAATTCAGACAAAATCATCTTCCACTCATCCACAAACACATCACAATTTGATCTGGAGTTCAGGAGAGTATTGAGTGCAGAAAGTGATGGCGGTATGGGCCACTCCGCGATTATATACGAGAGCTACACTTTGAGAACGAAAAACATAACCTCCGGATAAGGATTTTTCTTATTTAATATTAAACGAGTAGAAAAATCTTTGCACGAAATGTAAACGAAATGTTATGTACAAAATTCAAGGGGACGGGAAAGAGAAATTCAAATTCATGAAAAATATAAGCTAAATTCGCATAAAAGGCTTTGCTAACTTGTTGGTCAAATAGAGATTATTTGTAAAAGGCTTAAGTTTTGATCGGCAACTAAATCACTTGAAAATCAAACAACGACATACTACTTATTAAGAGGTATTTGTTAAAACATTTTAACTTTTATGCGATACATGACACTATCTGCTAACAAACACGAAATACGTTAACTCGTAAAATTCGAATAAAGATAGAGAAACTATAGTCATGAAACACATACCATAATAGTATTTGTACCAGTTATGTAAGATAACATGAGATGCTTATGGGCATTGTGAGATCGTATTTGGTACAAGGGACCTACCACCCCCTTAAAGAAAAGCTATCGTAGTTGTGGAAACAAGACGACGCTCTACATCGTGTAGTGTTCTGTCTCGCTTTTATAACTGCAAAGGTATTATTTGAGAGTGTAGTGGTAGGATATCAGATCGACCATAAAATAAAACAATTAAGTAAAGTATTTTGACCGCTACAATATACTAAGTCCTAACATCCAGTTTACGATCGTGTAATGTGCAGCTTATTTTATTGAAAGCGTCGTTTATAATTTATTATTACCATCGGAATTAATGCTTTTAAATTCTTTGCATAATGGCTCACATTTTATTGTAATGTAGTTGCAAATAGTTTTGAGTTTAATGACCTTTTTAATGAATAATTAAACACTGAGACAGCTAACTGAATCATCTAGAGAGAGACATCAGGCTCGGAGCCAACGATTTTACGATCCTTCTAAGATAGCACTTTTCGACAGATTAAATCACCCCAGATTCGAACCCAAAGCCACACACAGTTACACTTTCAACCACTGCACCATCGAGACAAACTATAATAAATCGCCACTAACTGTCCGTGGAAAGTCGGATATTCATATTTTAATGCGAGGTAATGCGATGTGGAAGTGTAAAGTAAATGCAGGTAGGTATAACATTACGATCAAATGTACTTGTGTGTAGTACATTACTGGGTGCATTAGAGTAATTTCCCAGCTTCCTGTAATTAACAAGCAATTAATATGAAACTGAACGGAACTTGGACTACATCCTTTTAGCGACTTCCTGTCGACGACATGATAATACGGATTTTGAAAATAATACCTTCATGGAGAAATGATAACATTATTTAAAGAATTATTTATCATGTTCATATCAATGCTTTCCACTGTAAATGTTCAATAAATCTAAACTTTTTTGAAAGAAATTGCTCACAAAATACTAAAAAAAAACAATATTATTATTCGCTACTTTAAAAGAATTAAAAGCTTATTTATTAAAGTCAGAATTACATTCACTAAATATTAAGAGACAATGACGTGAGTTTCACCTATTGTAGGTTATCAGATATCGTAAATAAATATAGTTCTCCATAAAACAATATAAAGAAAGTTTTTGAATTAAAATGATAAGAATCGTTAGACCACCCTGTTCGGTACCGAAATATATCACAGAGACGCGGAAACGTAACTAACAATATTGTATCGAAAGATTACATCAGAAGTGGTACATTAACACCTCCCAGTGCTAAAGATATCAAACAACAGATCAAGCGAAACCGAAATTAAATTCATGTTACTTTCGTACAGACTATCTATTGCATATAACCACTATAATAAGTCCACGCCCGAGGCGAGACACAATTCATAAAAAATATACAACAACTACTCATTACCAAGATATTTTCAAGAAGAGGAGTCGTTAATAAAATCTAGATGACCCGCAAAGATAGTGAATAATACACAACTTTCTTATTATAATTGATAGTTAACAAAATTCGATGTTTCTAAGATATATTGCGGGAACTAATGAGGCGAATGACAAATATACCGTGGTAGGGGGGAGGAAAATGAGCTCAGCCCCCGTACCACGTAATTGCATTTGTGGAAGCGAGACGTCGCTCTACATATTGCAGTGCGCTATCTCGCTTCTACAGCAATATTTCTACTTTAAGATCTTTTACTCTGTTTCCTCGGTACTGGCAGATCATTTGCTGGCCTCACGATTGACAGATTACGAGTTAAGAACATTGTAGATCGTACGACGGATCGTCTAGACGCTGCGCACAGCTGGAGACCACTACTTATTACCCAATCATTATCGTACATTTGTACTTATACAGATGAAAAATACGATAACACTATTTCATTGCGATGCTATTTTGTTTTCTCTGAGTGGGATTCGTAGTCCGTCAGTTAAAGAATAAAAAATATTATCTACAAACGTATTTTGCCTTAATCCGAAAAATACAACGTAAACGTCTTTAAAGTTTTGAAGAGGAGACCTGTGACGTAACACTAAGACTAAGCAAGATTCAAAGATAAAATGTCATTCATGGACAAAAGCAAAATTACGTATCCAATGTTAATGATTAAACTAACAACAAAACACATAAGAATGTCGCCATTCCTAATGTAGAATTAATGTTATAAAATCTACGTATCGGGAATCAAGTTGAATATTTACAGTATTTATGTAAAACATAATCTTTCATTCACTAAGACAGCAGTCACAAATGTGTGAACGTAACTTTCAGTAATTACAAGTACTTACCAGGTGTTGCCTCAAGCATCTCTAATAATTCCAATAAATATGTAAGATTCATGTTTGTCAGACATTTACGTTTAAGCAATAATGACGGCCATTTAATTATATTCAGTTGTACTTATGGGCGTAATAAATAGCCAAGTCATAATATCCTTGGTATACCACCTGCAATTTAAACTTTCACCTACAAATTAAATGCCAAATCATGATAACTTTGATAATATTTTTGAATAATTTAATTAAAGAAACATGATTTTTATGCTTCGTAAGAAATTAATTAAAATGTCAGCGTTAACAAGACATTAAGATGAATTAGACGTAAGTTTAAATTAGCAATGAACATTTATCATTTAATTAACTAATCACTAATCACTCAATTTAACAGTCATGGCATCATTATGATTATAGGTTCTAAGCATTACATAAAACGCTGTATTACACAAGCAAATCATAAATGTAAACTTTATCAACATATAACCTACCATGCCGTGTTTTGAAGATCAAATCATAAAATGAACGAGTATACCATGATGCAAGATAGGAAACTATCTAGAAAGAAGACTTGCGGGTTCTTTAGCAAAAATAACTTGAAAAATATATATGAAAACTCTATCAACTCGCCTTCAGTGGAACCCAACCCGTTCACACATTGAGAGCGTGTGAGAATTTCTAACAATGCATGCAGTAGGACCGCTTGTCAATAAGGCGGTGTGCGGTGCTACGATACATTAATCAAAGGCGTGAGGTAACACACGGGCACACGCGGTAACACTGGATGCTGTGCCGCCAGTGAAAGGAGGCTGAGTGATTGGTAATCCCTGGAGTGATAAGGTGATTAGAGGAGGGGTCAGTGACCGGTGACCGCGGCGGTGCTGTGATAAATGGTATTCATTATTCATATAGTAGTATACTCTCTGAAAAACTTCTGTTTATTCTCGCAGGAATGTTAAAACAAAAGACGCGCTCAATTTGTGACTATTTTTTTTATTAGTAAACTTGCAAAAGGCAAACCAATTTGTTAATTTCTACAGCCATGTTACATGTTGTCACAATAACTCACATAATACATGGGTTTTAAGATACGTGTAAGTTAATAAATCAGCTGTCAGTAAGAGAGAGCTAGCTTGACTATTTCTGTACTGCATATATATTTTAGGTATCTAGATTTAAGTATTTATTTACTGTAAAAGTTCTCAACTTTCTTATGTAAAATAAAATATAATATCCAAGTTAACAAACACACAATAAAGTTTCACGTTTGAAATGATTAGCACGAACATAAAGTTTAACTCTCGTCTTATTGAAACCCGCGATGCAATCGAACAAATATTTCTTCAACACAATCAGTGTTCCGAATACATTTTTTTTAATCGCATTCTCGGCAAGGGCCCTACTTTCGAATGGCGGCAGGCGTGAAACGCGACACAATGGAAGTTCGTGAGCGAGCGCCGAGCACGGCACGCGGGACGTCCAAATGTTTACGCGATTAGATAACATCGATAAGATGCAATTGCACACAATCGATTGATTGTAATCGATCGAACAATCGGTGAAAAGTTGTTCACAATTTATTCGCGTACAATACGCGTGTAGCCGCAATACGGTGCTCCGGCTCGGCATACTTGGATTAATGATTCGTAAAAGAGGCCATTAATAAACCAGTAAACACGATTACACGACAGTTTTTCAATTTCATTTATCGATAGGCACGCGTACTCGACCGTCAGCCAAACATCGTGAACATCCATTAAAACTGGAAGCTTTTACTTATGTTCATTTTGCAGCACAGTTACAAGCGATAAGTAAAAGTGCATTCTCGGTATAACATCAGCTAAAAGCGAGCACAATTAGTCGGCGGGCCTATCATAGCGCAATCACTCCGATAGCTGGACCGGGCCGTCGTAAAACCGTCAATGTACAGCTAGCCATTAGGGGCCAGGCTGGCTCTTCCTGAAGCGTAGATCGTTTAGACAGTGGCCGTCCATCTCGCTATCGCAGCGGGTCATGGCTGCCATCAGCGTCTATCACGAACCACGACTACACTTCACTACATAAAAAAAGCTTCTTTGTGGCAACTTACTTAGTTTATAAGTAGGCACTCTTTTAAAATAGCACCGCGAAATCTCAGCTCTATAGCACAGTTTTTAAGATCTTTTTATCAGATTTTTTGCTGCCAAGATATTTTGAGTTACACGTAGACCTCAAAACTGTTTTTGTGAAAAGTCTAATTTTTTGCCTAAAAGTGATTGATAATGAGATTTTCATTAAAGTGCTCAGTTATATTTTGTCGGTTTATTTGAAGTAGTTATTTTTATAAAAATAATATTTTTAATACAAACATGCAAGACCAGTCGTTCTTTCTACTTTTACTCAATGTCACACGCATTTTCGGGATAGCCCAACTAGTTTCGACTATATCATAAAGGGATGCCGCGGCTATGATGTTTTTATCTTACCATTAAACTAAAATACGTTCACCATAAAAGAAGACAAACTCAACAAAACAGTTATATTTCAATAGACACAGCGTCAAAGCCACAATAACATAAACTAACAACAAACAGAGTTCCTTTGCGTTAAATTGAATGGAAATTGATCTAGGCATAAATCTAGCGATTGCAATCGGATAGATAGCATTACAGTATTCGCGACCAAGTAGGACCCTTGCTCTGGGTAATTTTTTATCAGTTGTTTGACAAGTCAGAGTTGGCGGGTCGAGCGCGCGAGTGAACATTTATGTGGCATGTGGCGTATGCAAGAAAGCAGAGGCGTGTTACATGTTGATACGTCACACGCGCATGCGTAGAGATATGCAAGCTGTGCGCTGCGCACGCGTTTGTTTATCTTTCTTTTTCTAGTTTCCTTTCATAAAGAATTTTAAATTATGAGATTAGATTTATATTATTTTTTGATTTTTTAGCATAAGTAAACATTACTATCCTTTTTTCATTAAGTTATGTACTCTGTTTTATCTTTATAAAATTGACAAAATTGCGGTGAACTACACTTAGTTTCGTCTTTTTACTAATTAACGCAAAGGTAACAAGCAATTGCCTTAATAAAATAACCCAAAATAAACAATTAGCTGACTATGATTCCCAAAATTACAAACGAAAAAATCGATACTTAAATCGAAATTTAATTTTCTCTACCACATGTCCCACATAACGGATGGGGGAGGCGCCGCAACAGTTACATCAGTGGAATGCCATTGTGGTACATCAATCAAGTGCCTTCAGCTATTCAGTTGCAAGAAGTGCGATGATCGCGTTAACGGAGCGGACATTATATTTACGACAAACATTATACACAGATGCTTGTAACACAGTACAGTTTCTTATAAGAGATATTTGTAGAAATGGGGCAGGGAATATCATTATTGCACATAGATCTCCGACATTTTACATACAATATTAATTTTAGGTCAACTTGTAGAGAATTACGTAAAATAAGAAGAGAATACAGGCATCTTAATACTTAAAGTTTGGTAACATTGCGCCGATTGGCTTGGCCCTCAATTTCAACAAATTAGGAACAGATACACAAATTTATTACGTACATTAGGAGGACATGAACAACTAATGATTTCAAAAGATATCAGTGACTTTATTTATACTCATTTGATTGATTTAAAATTAATATTCCCAATACACAAGTCATGTAGAGATAGCTTTATTGATTTTCCTCATTTCTAGTCTTACTCATGCTGTAGATTGAATACTCACATGTCTATGATTAGATGAAATATCGCCGCGATGCAACGTCATAAAATAAGATAATAAACACAAATCAGTGTAATCAGAGCTTATAATGGTCGTGGCCCGGGTTTGAGAACTATCACGTATGCAGGTATGCTCCACAACGCGGTTAAGCTATGTTTACACACCGAAACTTGTTGCAACACAAACGTAGAATAAAGAATACAATATAATTTCTAAGTTTCTGGACTACCGCTATTGATAAATGACAATTCTACAGGCGCTGAAGGAAAATGCATGGTAATGTCATTTCTGATTGTAATATAGCAGCGTGACTCAGACTTGACAAATTATATGCCGTATTCTCCGCTTGTCTTTGCGTACATAGAGAGGACCAGAAGAGTGTCTCGTAATGAGGCAACTTCAATACATTTGAGCGAGTCTATCAGCGTTAAGTATTATCGTAATGTCACTTGACAAAAGAGTCTGCTCTTACGACGCCACATTTAAAAATAGACGCAGTTCATCCTATTTTTCGGAATACTGCACACACTTAAGATACATCTGGTTAACAAACAAGCACTAAAGACAAATCTTAGAGTTTACCTCCAAAATTGAAACACAGGGTGCATTCTTCACGTAAATTTTAGCATCCTTTAATTAAACTTAATAGAGAAACTTGAAAAAAATATCATATTAAAACATTAATTTCGTAGTGTAAAATAACAGCCAATATAAACACTATTACAATCCCGCTATCACATGATGACCACACACTAAAACAAAATGTATTTCTATATCCAGCGAGAGATTACAATTTTCCTAGCTGTAGATGCGAGTATAACTGATCTAGCGTTTAGCTCCGGTCATACGTGTAAGAGCTTTTCCTTGTAAAATTGTATTTGTAAGAAATGTTACGTTTGGTCGCCGGTCGTTATAACTAAACCATTCGTAATGGACCGCGGAGCAACTACTTAGGTTTTACTTATTACTGAAATAACTTACAAAGCATTCCTATGGTCACAGATAATGTAACTAGTTGGTTGAGTGTATTCTACTGCGTTTTCCTCGAAATTACTTTCAAGATGTGTGTAATTGTAGTGTCATAACTACCAAAATATATACAACGTTGATAAAAGCGAGAGGCATTAAATGAAACCACATATTCTGTATATCATTATAAGGCTACACAACAAAAATCAAATCAATGTAAGCAATATTTTTATAATAACTTTCGTGAGGATGATTCATACTTAAAACGTTATAACGGTTTACTCACGCGTATTTATCGGGATAGCCCGACTAGTTTCGGACCCAACCGGAGCCAACTAGATAACTATGCCTATAAAACTTAGTCACCTAATCAGGAAGATACAGCATGTTCAAACTAAAAAAAAACTAAAAAAATATCCTGTGACTAAACTATTGCTTACATTGATTTGATTTTTGTTGTGTAGCCTTATAATGGTATACGAAATATGTGGTTTTATTTAATGCCTCTCGCTTTTATCAACGTTGTATATATTTTTTAAGTCAAACGCGTTCTCAAAACAGCTCCTCTTATTCCTTGAGAAAGTAATTTAGAATAAAGCAGTTCTTACTTTAGGTTGGTTATTAAAACATACCTCAATAAATCAGTGTTATGAACTATAAAAACGACATAACCAACAAAACAAAGAGCGTCAACTTTAACTGTTTTAGTCAAAAACTTTGTTTTAAACCACACCGACAGTAATAAACAACATTTTCTAATTCAAACCAAGTTTACTCATAAACAAAACCCTAAAACAATTTTCCCACATACATACGTTGATCTAAAGCTCTGATCTTAAACTTTACCGTGAATTAGAACTATTAAAGTTGAATCACTCACGTTGCATCATATTACAAGAGAATTGCCTTTCAAAGCCGGCCGTATACTGGACCTACTATCACCTCTTAAAGTGGAGCTGGTACATTTGTGAGAAAGAGACAGTGCTCTACACGGAGTATATCGGCATCTCTCTTTCAAAAAGCCACTAGTCTTACTTTAGTAGGTGGTGGAAGGTACCTTTCATTTCATACGGATTGCATGAGAATGGAAAGGTAATCAAATCTACTATGATGTGTAGATGAAATACGTAAATTGATAGTAAGAGCCTATTATACAGAGGTTTTGAGCACTACTTATAAAAATAATTGGTAACCTTAGCAATGGTTAACTTTCTTTGATGAAAGAGGTTTGATTGAATGCTAGACTTAAATAAATACTCGTGAAGCTGGCTGGTTTATTCATAAAGCGTTTGCATTTGAAAGGCACTCACCACAAAAGAAAACATTCAATAGTTTTGAAAGAAATCTCTTTACAAATTACTATTATTGTTGTTTAGTATTTTCATTATCCATAACTCTCTTTTAGCTTATTGAGGTGTATTTTTTCTAAATCTCCTCACAAGTTGTGCCATCAATGCAAACACAGGTTTCTGTTCAATTAATTTTAGGTATAAACATCTTTGATACTGTCCATAACGATTAATAGAGATCATATCGTTAAGTAAATAAGTAAAGTAAATAAGGTCAAGTTTTAAAATAGCTTTGACCGTTTACATCAGTATATGACATCTGGCTATTACCAAAGCGAGGCGGTTCCTCGGCAACATCAAAGAAGACCAACCACGCTGTAATTCATTATACGTAGTGTGGTACAAAGTTCTGAAATCATGTAGAGTCGTATTTACATTAAGCTTTCAGCTTTAAGTTCTAATAAATTTGTGTAAAAGTAAATGCACCATATTATAAAACCCAGGGGGATTAAAGAAACAAGTAAATAGACTGGCGATGTGTTGCCATGTGGTGAAACCATAGACAAAATATACAATTGTTTGTTTTTCCAAAAAATATAAAAAAATGTGAAAAAACAGTGCATTTTACCACCTCAGAGGGAATGACGATACAAATTCATCAGACAGCGAAAGAAGCCTGTATTATGGTGGAGTAAAAGAAAAAGGACTAAGAAATCACTACACAAACGTTCGTTTGAGAGCTACGCGACAATCTCTACCTAATGAAGTTGAGACATTGTTCAGGCATGATACAGTTCTATCCGCACCTTTCAAACAACACGCAAACCACAACAATTGACCGTCCTATTGACATGAAGCAATTTAAAAGGTATCGTGGATCTAGGCACAGACATAAATCAAGCGATTTATGCGTTGAAGCGTATCCTCCAATCAACAATTAGCGCTAATTGTTGTCCGAAGACGTATCATTGTGCTAAACAGGCGATTAACTCAGAGACCGATAGTTGATAGTTTAAAAGAGCAACTTATGGAGTTTCTTGCCTGTTCTTCAATATAGGAATAACATTTAGAAATCAACATTTGTATTCAGGAATTGTAAAATTTCTTTGAAAAAAAAAAACACTCTTTTATCTAGTTTTTCCTCATATACGGTTAAAAATAAAAATATTGTTAAACATTAACAATATTAAATTGACGTTAAACATTAACAATATTAAATTGACGTCGAAATTAACTTTTTGTTATTTTATTGCATCCGTATCAAAAATAACATCTTCACCAACCTTTGAATAACACACTACTGGTGCCCTCTCTTCACACCACTCTCCTCTGTTATCCACACAAACATTCAACAATAATTCATCATCGAGAAAAAACTAATCAAAGTGACTACCTAAGTACCAAAACAAAACAATGCTATGTTCACTCAATACCTGTTCCACAGTCCCAATTGTTGAGTGTCTGCGTGAGGAACTGAGGACACGCCACAGCATCAATTAATCACCCGACAGACTTTATCGGTAAAAATCACGACACTTCATTTGGAAGGAAGCAGTTAGTCTGTTGATAAGAGCTTTCTATCGCCCGGCTCGGCGGCACTGGCCTCAA
Organism: Chrysodeixis includens; assembly: GCA_941860345.1. Lineage (NCBI taxonomy): Eukaryota > Metazoa > Arthropoda > Insecta > Lepidoptera > Noctuidae > Chrysodeixis > Chrysodeixis includens. The sequence goes on along the minus strand of OW796113.1, from coordinate 6,176,442 downwards.
ATGTGGGAATGGACTAAAGGTCAATTATTCGCACCCGCGTAAGGCGAATAGGTTTTATCTTATTGATGTACACACATTAGAGAGTCGTAGGGGTGTCACGCGCATCGTTACACATTGTTGCGATGTCTGTTTAAAAATGTATAATCCAATCATACACCTGGCATGTCGACTAACATAAATACTTCACTTCTTGGGTTGAGCCATTTGCGTCACAGCGAGAGAGTTACAAGTTAGTAATGTAAGTAATTATTTATGTTTATACCCATGATAGCTAAACTTCTGCATAAGCAGTTCCACTTGACAGGTAAGCCTAACTTTCTTATTTAACTTAAAGAAAATTAAGTAGGGGAGAGCTTTACATTGATGTAGTAGATAGTGACAGCCCTACCTTTAATAAAGACAAATGCGCCGTGTCTAAAGAAATGAAGTCGCTAACACGGGGGGACACAATAAATTCCAACGTATCGATAACATTACTCACAATGATTAATTCATAAATATCATTAAAAATCGATAAATCGAATCGATTTAACATCAAACGGGCATGTGATGACGAGAGTACGATTACATCGTTATGATACAGAATAGCATTTCTTATTGGGTTCGCTCCGGGCAGCCGTTAATAACTGTTGCAACAGAGCGTGCGCGTGCGCATCCGAGAAGCGCTCGTAAAGTTACGAAACGCGACGTAAACAGAAATAAACGGAGCAACAAAGGGCCGGACTGAAATAGGCCGGTGCACTTCCTAGTGGCTCCGGGAATGAGACGCCCTAAAATTAAACGTCCAACCGTCCGATGCGGGGATTTGCGAGCGTCGCGACTTACGTCGTACGCAATACGCATCTATGTGGACGCGAAAACCGCAAGCTTTTAGCGCTATCACATTAGGCACGCAAACTCAATCAAAATACTTGACTTTAATTATCAGAATAAACGTCTAAATATATTATGATTTACAAACGTCTATTGATATAATCTTAACTTTAAATGTGGGTCAAATGAGTTAAGCGTTTCGCAACAACCATTACATTAGAAACAATATCATTTATCAGTACTTCATCGGTAGCTAATAACTCCTGATTGTTGTGTAATAAAAAATATTATAAATGTTGTGCATTACACGAAAATATACGACTTTCGCAATCACCGATCGCATTAGTCATTGACTACTTGCATACATCCCATATGCTTTAGATACGGGTGTTTAAAAAACAAACACACTCGTAAATGTATGATGATTTATTGAAACTTCTATAAGCAGGTGTAGGGTTACCATGCGTCCGAAGTTAAAAAAACATCATATAGAAATCAGGGCGGTTACGACTTCTCAAACTAAAACAGACTTAACTTTTTGAAAATGTATTTAATTTATGGTAAATTCTATTAAGCATATTCTTAAAAGCAGTCTACTTGACCGGTATAAGCTTAATAACAATCGTTAAAAGCTATATTAGAGATACACATCCCTACTAACGAAAAGTAAAATATAAACGCCAATAACATAACAAACCACCTAGTTATGTTGTAATATCTCTTTTAGGACAGTCGTGACGAAATACATAAAGATGTCCCGGGAAGCGGCCTGCCGACGCAAAATGTTAAGCTATAAATAAAGCGACAGTTTTCAAAACTGATACGTTACACAGTCCGGCTTTATAGGTTAATTGGCTTATTAACTATCTCATAGTAAAACTTATGTAATGGAGCAGAAAGGTGAAGTAAACGACGCTGTTATTTCCGCTTACTTTAATCAATGACTTTATGCAACCTCTTTTAGATCTTATCTTGTGTTGTTTAGGGTTTTAATTAGCTAATTATTTTGATATAACTAATCGATCTTTTGATTAGCGTGCTTGTGTGGTCACTGGTTAGGTAGGTTTAGTCTATGGGTACAACGCAATTAGTCTTGTTTTGCACAAATTTTGGACTGGTGACACTTTCCAATATCGCCAATTTATGTTTAACATTAGAAAACTTTACGTGTTAATGTCATTAATGTCATGTACCTAATAAAATAATACGAGTTAATCCATAGAAACCGATGTTAACAATAACGACAGAAATTTACGAGCACTACACCGCTAATGTCGGTCCACCACAGCTATAAAACTGAATCAAACCGACCAATAAAATGTGGTTACCCCGACATGCGTAGGTACACGCAACATTTCAATGCACATTTGTTTCGATACGTGCATACGATCGCGATTAATCAGCGCTCCGTGAAACCGCGATAGATGCTCACTTGACCGACATTAATGTTCAAAAGAAAATCATTTAAATCGAGATACACCGACCGTTTCATCTTAACCGACTAAGGTGCACCATAAAAAAAACACTAAAGCAACATTTCCATTGCTAATTGGTACTTGCATATTGCATGAATTTGTTTATTCTATACGACTATGCAAATCCAGGTTTATTTTTATTTTCATACGGTATTCCGAGCCGGTGAAAGAAAACTGTAATAGAGCGTGGAAATAGAGAAACGATACAACATAAATTGAATATTTAGAGAGCTTGCAACATGCTCGATGTTGTATTTAAATAAATAAAATACGAGTATCACGATCTGTATAAAGTTTCGATTAAAATTTTATTTACGTTGAACTCGCGACACGGCATCGTGATCGCGCCATGATTAAGGGCTGACTTTCAGGCCGACACCAGTCGTTCCCTAAAACGCGTGAGGAGAGTGTCTGAACCGCAGGTCTCAGTGTGACTATTATAAGGTCTTATTGCCTTCATAGATCGATTTATGATTGGTGAAAGAGATAGTAACTGAGTGTCTTTGTTTCTAGGTACCTATCATGGTTTAAGCACGACATTTGAGTTTTATTCGATAGTTCATCATCATCTTCCTGCCCTTAGCCCTTTGGTTACTTTGATTATTCAATAGTTGAAATTGAAAATTTTACAACCACGCCGAATCTCCCTATAGTATGTTTGAAGAAAACCCAAAAATATACATATGTTCAGGGACCTCCGAAACATATCAATAGTTTTTGCTGACTTGCTGATAGAAATTACTGCAGGAATGTTAAAAATAAAAGAACATTATTCCACAGTAACGTATGCAACAGGTTCCTTAGAACATAAGCCGTTGATAATCTCCAATATATCTTGGACTACACGCGTTGAACCCAATTCTCTCTCATAAGACCCTTACAATAATTTACAGCTTGAAAATAATTCTCAACACTATGAGTTAAATCACGGTATGATTTGCGCTACAAGCTTTAAAGATCGTGCTATCTCGCTTGTACATTAGGGATGTAAAAGAGAGAGTATGAGGCTGTGGTGTAATAAATCTGTTGGGTTCGTTACGCAAGGACATTAGCCTCTGGCTACCCCCCGAGCGACGTGAAGATACATAGATTACTATGATTTGTGACCGGTAGCCATTCGCATTTAATACGCTTACTGGTCATCTTCTATTTTATAGTATTGCAATTGACAGACCGGCAACGTTCTTATATTATAAATAATGCATCGTATTTAAATGTATTTTTTTCATATTTGCGTCACGTCATTTGATGCCTTATGAGAAGACTAGATGCTTTACATGAAGTTTTAGAAAACAAAAAAAACTTGCTATCAAACAGTGAGTTAGTTCTGTACAGCATTTGTTTTAACGACAGAAAATTGTTTTATTTCAGTGACTTGCAAAACAATCCACATCGATCATATTTTCTATTACTCGAAAGTTCTTTTGATTTATAATAAAATATAATTAAACATTTAAGTTTAATTTTCCGCATAAAACTCTAGCGGAAAAGTTATAATGAACTAGGTAGAAAGTGAACGTTTCTTTATTTATAGTTGATTCAAATCAAGATATTAATAGCAACTGAACTGATTTCTGTGATCTTTGCGACAAGAACCGCTTTCAAGAACCTTAATTAAGCGTTCGTTTATAGTAGCTACCAATCTACAGAAATGTTTTTGTATCTTTACATAATAGATATAGATAAATATTAATTAATTCAACATATTACCCTTACAATGACGAACCATAAAACTTTATGCACAGCCAATCATGTTTCAGATCAAAACGGTATTAAAAAAAAACCTATAGTGTCTAAGATATAGAACAAGACCTGTTATTTAGATCGATGTGTCGAGGTGGCCTTATGATTTCAACACCAGATAAACATGCGCAAAGTGACACGTTAAAACCCTAAACATAAACTAATGTTGGTTTTCCTAAGACACTACCAACAGTGAAGATAAAACCTAGAACCGAAATAGACAAAAAAAAACAACCAATCTGCAGCAGTGTACTCGCAAGTTTGTGGTTTGTTAAAACTTTTTCTTTGTCAATCAAAGAAGACTCATCCCAAATAACATATATTTAAGCACTAAATATTAAAATTCAAATAGATTCCATGTCATCCTAGTATCTGATCCGTACAATCAGAGTACGTGTCCACGCATGCGCTGTACATGACCGTCGATGATCATCTGTTAAACGATATCTTTGATGTACGTTTCGAATGACAAACGTTTGGTTGTTTACCGTCACCGTCGTCCACATGCATCGGTAATGTATGTAAAGGACCTACCACCAGCTCGATAAGTAATATTATCGCAATTGGGTATTCGACTAAAAAAATTGAATTAGTCCGTCAGATAAATTTCCAAAAATATAAGTTATGAATTATTTATTTTATCACGTTAACAAAAAAATAAGGTGATACGGTAAGTTGAAATCTCGTATGACGTCACATACAAGTACACTTTTTCCTGGCAAGTGACGTTGGTAGCCCCCACTTCCATAAGTTTCACTAACTTTGTTGCGTTTTATCTTTGTATTTTTAAGTAATTATATTAAAATAAAAAAGTATCCATTTTTTTTTTTTAAATCTGCCTGACGGACTAAGTAGATTTTTTTAGTCAAATAGTTTATTGTAGAAGAGTGACGGAGCTTTGTGCTAGGTAGTTCGCTGTCTTGCCTCCACAAACCTAAGCATTATCTTAAGAGATGGTAGGCACTAGCAGATCACATTTACGAAATCTGCCAACCGGTCATAAATCAACTGCTACCAAGTGGAGCGCAACGGTAGACTATTCTTCTTTATATTAAGGCGATAACTCATGGTTTCGATACGACTTAACATTCCATTCGTGTGTCGAAATCGGTTTAAGATTGATTAGCAAACTGCTACTTGGCGATCAAAAGAACTTAAAGGCGTCAAACACGCGAAGCGGCTATTGTAAACAGCTGTTAGTGCTATTTACGTAACTTTCTTTTCAACTTAATCGATTAAGATCAATTGAATTACGATACTTTTTATATTGGCTCCAAGCTTGTAATACATATACAAGAAAATGTGACAAAATGACTTTCTGCCCTAAATAGAAGCTGTTAATGTTACTAGTATTAAAAAAATACACAGAAATGAGAGCATAATGAAGCAGAATATTTCCAATATAATTAAACAATGAGTTGAATTCACACTAATTACTTTCCTAACATTTATGACTTGAAAAGTGAACATACGACATTTATAACTTAAATATTCAACAGATTGACGACCAGAGGAAATTAAATCACGTAAATCATAAGGAAGACCATTACACCTCTTATCAAAGTGCTGTCTTTATCCAGATGCAATTTCAACGTAGAAAGACCACAAATGCTCATGAGATGATACCATAAAAAGAGTTATAACTGTCAAACAACTCATTAAAAAGGACAAGATGGGTTTACAGTTGTGAGACGACGCATGGATAAGTTGTACGAGAATTGAAATCACGCCTACCCTACTGAAATTTAGCCAGAATGTCTAATCTCGTCCGAATCATCCAAGTCTTTAGTATTTACTCGTCTACATATTTACCTGATTATCTTTTTAAGTAATGCGCTATTTTATGGTTGTTTTATTTTCATATATTTTATTTTATGCGTATATCTGTAACTGGCATCTTCATTAGTCCTTTACTTTCGAACTTGATATGTATATGCTGTAGGTGCACCTTTAAAAAATAAATAAATAAATCAGTCTTGCCTCACCGATGTGCAACTATCTTAGACTCTTAGTACAAGAATTTATAGTTCCCAACTTTTCTTTGGAAACTTAAAAGCGTTAATTGAGAAAACCTCTTTGTGTTTTCACTTTCTGCCAGTTTAATGCGTTTCTGTAGGGCTCTGTTCGATTGTGTTAAGTATTTAGCGAATAGAGTGCTGAACCGTAACCATAGAGTTTACGACAACATCGTAATAAACTGCACAATGACTGGCTGTTTTCTTGTTGTTTTTAAGGCTTTATGTGTTGTGGTAGTGAAGTTCTCATGACATGTAGAGGTTAATCTCAGTTTGACTATATAGGTTTTACACAAGAACCGACAATTTTTAAAGCAAGGAAAAGAGCAGGAAAATATATTGACAAAACAACGATAATAGTACATACTATTTCACAGAATAATCAATACCACAATGTTCGGAAATAATCAGTCGAAATCATATTATCATTCAATCGTCAATGGTCTCAGTAAGGTTTAAGTCTCCACCACTAATGGCCTTACTAAGACGATTTAAATCTGTAATCATCTAGCAAACCCAATAGGTTCGGACACTAATCAGTGATGAGCCGAGATGTCCGAGGGTTCAGTGACCGGGCTGCGCAAGCGCATTGTTCCGCAATGCATCCGACCGCACACGGAAGCCACCACGTGGATCCTACTAGCAAACGGTAGGATAACATCGTAATTTCTACAATTTCTGAGTAAAGAACTGTAAATCAACATCAACATTAACGAGCTTGTGAAAAGCATTTACATGTTTCTCGTAAAATCACGATGACTCTATAAAGTTGTTACGAGATGCGTATTGGAAATGTATTCTAAGTTGTCATATCAGCTCTTGACGGTTTTGTATTGTTCTTGGCAAATGATTATTTATTTTCGGGCACTAGAGCGATACGCATAAGTAAGACGGGATCTATAAAATAGGTTAAATCAAGAGAAAGGAGAAAATAAATATCAAATTATTTCGCGAATAAGTCCCGTTTGTCGTCTAAAATATGTGTACAAGTCATGAAAGTTAAAAACATTAAAGGTTAAATCAATTCACTAAAAACTTATCGTTGTTTTTATAATTTGGGCAGTTCCGTAGTCCCTAACCTTTAATGAAAGGAAACGGAGCAAAAACACCGCGTAGTCACCTGCATACCAATGATATTTCGTAACTTACACCAATTACATAGAGGCACACATTTTATTACCCTTCCCCCCTTCCCTCTTCATACCATATTTCCTGTAGCCGGTAGGGTCAGCTGGAAAATTTGACGCACACAACCAGAACGCACCCGAATACAAAGACGCACAATAACTTGGTATTAAAACTGGGAATACAAAGTAACTTATACCCTCTTTTTCTAAGAATTAGTTTAACACCAATCTCTCTATTTAGTGACCTAGCCTTATTTTATCTCCTATCGTCCAAATTTGTTCTACATCAATATTATCCACGTCATTAAAAATTTCGACCCGTTCGTAAATCTGAATTTACTTTTCACATTTCCATGCTGTCGGTACATTCCTAAATAGCCCTACAATTTGTACACACGTCATTACGTGCGACAACCATTCATTATTCGCTGCATGCCGAAGGGCCCGCTGTCAGCTATTTGATTTCGTTTGTGACTTGAACGGCCCTAGTTCGGTGTCAACATCGCTATTATAACTATGTATGTATTAAATTCGAATTGTACTGTAATTGCGTGCTAATTGGTGGTTATAAATATTTATGTTTGCGTTCTGAATACAGGAAGTTTTGGACGTATGTGATTGATACTTGATAGCATTCCGGTTTAAAAAAATGGTTGTTAAATTTAACAAATTTGTGATACGTATTTCTTTGTTCTTAGGAAATAGTTGTGCTTTTTATTTTAAGTTGTCCTGTCGGTGATTTTGCGCATTGCATCTATTTCTCATTTGTCCCCAAACACCTACTTTTAATACTACTTATTAGTATTACTTAGTATTATTAGTACTATTTATAGTACTAATAATTGTAGTATTCAAATCTATAGTATTTATTAGTATTATTACCTAGTCCCACTAGCTTTCGTTAAATAACTCTATTTGAAGTGCAAGTCCTTCAAGAGATTGAATAATTCCTGCACTTATGATCGACAATTGAACATTGCAATGGTCTCTTGACCCGAGAGCCGGTCAATTCAATTCGCGACATTCGCCACCGGCCAGCAATCAGACAGCAATCAGTCGCAATGAATGACTTTCTTTGTTGTCTTTTCTTAATCTCGACTCCTTATAATTCAATCCGCTTTGGAAAGTTTAAGCTAAGCTAGTAAGTTGCGGAAAATTATGATTTATAAATTGAATTGTTTTTTTTTAAACTTTAATTTCCTGCTTTCGTTTTGATTGATAAATAATTTGGTAATATAAAACCTGATATGGAAATGTTTCGTTCTAGATCTTTTAACATCGATATTATTGTTTTGCAAAAAGGGTGCTAAATCTGCCAACTCCAAAAACTCCCATCGATCTATGATCTACTTGTTTTAGCACCACAGCAGAGCACTTAAAGAGGCCGAATCCATTTCAGCTGAGTTTTAGGCTTTGGGGCTATTTTAAAAACCACGCGAATAGATTCAGAACAGATTAGAACAAAGCTCAGTGGCATGCACTTGAAGAGGCCTATGTCCAGCAGTGGACTGCGGTAGGCTGAAGATGATGAATAGATTCTTCTAAAATATTACTAGATTCAAAAGATGAATATCTAATAATTAAACATCTTTAGAATCACAAAATCTAACTCTATTCACGTCACCTTTACGCGATTCTATCTCCGAAGGATCAGTTCGAAAAGCTAAATCGTAAAACGATAATCCCTAATAAAGATATAAGCATAGAAGAAATATCATAAAACCTTAGCACTTAACTTGAGAATTCCCTCACGGAAACCTAATACTGTCCACACTTAACCATAAACCATAAAACTATAAATATGAATCATTTGCATATGGGATTTTATGTCAACGAAATTATATAAATTCACGCGGCGTATAATACAGCAGTCTGACCGTTAGCCGCGGTGTGCTGGGCTCTGTGCGTACTTATCACATAACTGCACATCCCATTAATTCTAAACGTCCACTATTGACATTCATGGTAGGGCATTAGGTCGTAAAAGTACTTGGAATTGAAAAAGTAGGTGAGCATTGTCGGCATTACATCATTTATGCGACAAAACTGTATTAGGTATTATATATTATAAGCAGCCTTAGAACTGGGTATTATAGTTATAAACCAAAACTTGTCTGAAAATTCTTTGCGAATGGGAAGTTATAAAATGTGTGTCCAGAAGAAATTCTTCTTCATTCTTATCGAGAAACTTGCTACGAATACCTGTGGCAATGACAGGTATAACAAATATTTGTAGTAACAATTGCACGTCGACTTTGGTATCATCTTGGCCCGAAAAGGTAGTAACATCGGTGGGGGGTGCGCCCGCGCAGGAAAGCTCGAGCTTTCGTAGATACATCAACGTTTACGTCGCTACCGTCATAACTTTAAGGCTGTACTAAATCTACAGGGCTTGATGGAGGCTAATTTAATTACTGACCACATTTAATACTGTCCAAAGTATAATATAAAAATGTTTTTTTTTACTTTGGTGAAAGTGTGAAAATAAAAATTAATAGGTCACAATATTTAGAGGGTAGTGCAAATATGCACCCAAATTTCGGGTATACCGACAACTAATTAAAAAGGGTCATATATTACGAAATCATAATAAATTTTATTTATATTATTAAAAAAAAAGCATTTTTACGAATACTTTTCTTGACATGTGAAATTTAGTTTATTTTTATATAATTAAACTGCCTTTTATCAGATAGTATGAGACATATGTCCCAAAACAGAGATGGAAATAAACAATATAAACACGACCCACATTTATAAATACAAAAACATTTACAGAACAGTTATTTCAAAAGAGGCAGCTTTACTCGGATCATAATTTGTCTGTCTCTATCCCTAGTGACAAATTTACTATCTGAAATGCAATTAGTTTCATTCATCATAAAGCTGGAAGCCATGCGCATGCGCATTGAGTTAGTGTGAGCAATAAATTATAAATTGATATCTACAAGTTACAGCGATGTCCGCTCATTACTTAAGTAGTTGAATATGTGTTTATAATTATACTTTTCTAGATTAGATGAGGTATTCCGTGCTATGTTACCAACCCGTATTAACAAACGTCACTCGGTTGACACAATGCACTTCTATTAAATTTATGAATAACTAATTGAGCCCGCGACTTAGATTAGCGCTAAGAAACAGACAGTCGAAAATTTTTAGACAAGTATTTCTGGAGAAACACTGCCCTCGACAACAAAAAAAAGTATTTCAATAATACACTTAATTATTTTTTAGAAAATTTTAACCAACAACGACAAAAAACAGTAGGTATACAAAGCTAGTTTTTTCTAAGAAGTAGGTTAGTAAGTTTAGCAGTAAGTATTAAAGCTATCGGCTATAAAATTGATAACTGTTTAGTACATATAACGATGTATTTAAAAGTCTATACCTAGTAATAACGTTTAAATTAGCAAATCAATGCCAATAAAAGAAACAAACAATTAACAATTAAAATCACGCGATCATTATCGTAAGTGGTCGTAACTTTTAGTGTTTAATTTGATAATTATTCCCAACATGACACAGATAAAAAGAACATGTATTTGTCCTTTAAAACACATTAATCACGGTCTTCGTTACGCTCTCTCGTCACGAGTGCAATTAATCGATGTATTTAGGTTTTAAAATAAATAAACACGTATTGTTTTAAATAAATATCAGATAAAAACAATCCGACATACCATACTACAGCAAGCTTACCTACTTAAATATACACCGTGTAACATAATTAACGCACATCCTGAAACTACTTTGTTCAGAATCGATAACAGAATCCATTTCATTAATAAAAATAAATATTTTTTTTTTACCAAAAAATTATTTAGAAATAATTAAATTGTAGACACTATTTTCATAAAGCACTCGAAGTAAACGAAAATGAGCCTTAAGTCGATGCAATAAGGCTTTAGCAATTCACAGCGGTTCACACTTTCAAACACACACACAAGTTCACACTTTCAAACACTAACAAAGATACATAAAAAGGAACGCCGAAATACGTAATACAATAGGAAAGAGCGAGATAGCCGAGCGCGGCGCCGGCGCGGCGGCGCCCGCGTGGCTCGCGGCCATTGTCATTAGTCATCGGCCGATCGTCATCAGTGAATGTTTGTCATTATTTGTCAAAACAAAACTTTCGCGCGCGATGTCTTTCCGGTATACTAACGTACAGTACACCGAGATGGTGAGGACTCTAGCACAGTGTGGTGATAACGTAGCATTAGCGTGTAGAACATTTAATGATAGGCACGGCACGAGTGTTGACCGAGTGTTGATAGGATAGTGGCTGCTTTTGGAACAGTGAAAAGGGACATTCTAGTGTTAAGTGAATTGCGACAACAATTGCGTAAACGAGCTTTTAAGTGCATAGAACAAGGTGGTGGACATTTTGAAAGTGTTTTAAAAACAGGACGCCGTCGTATGAGTGCCGATTAATTTTAAACATGTAAGTTTATCATTGTTTAATTATTATGATTAATATCTTTTAAACACGCCGCCTTTGTTTAGGTACCTATCAAGTTCATCTCTATCAGCATTTCAATAACAATAACTTACGGTTATTAAAATCATTCATACTAAACAATTCTAATAATAAACATAAACAATTTTATGCAAAGACGTCATAGTATCTACGTACATAAGAATGTAGATAATCTCTTTAGGTTTTCAAATTGGTTTTAAGGGTTTTACTTTTCGTATGTTATGATTTTATGAACTTATGATAGTAGGTATTGGAGAAGCCGCGCGGGCTGCGAGACCTCCACTTTTGTGCGTCTGTGTGCGCGCGTAACGTATTGAGCAATAGGGCGCCCACGCGTTTTGCCAATTATTTGTACAAATTATTCTGACAATATGTAATAAAAAAAAAATGATAAAAATGTTTCAATACATTAATTGTGGATAAAAAAGGATATTCTTTTTGGGGTGTCTGTGGATGTGCGTTATTTCCGTTACACGTTGTATATATACATATATTTGTAGGAGTCAAAATGCATAATCTCAGAAGAAAACAGCGAGACTATTATAATGACATAGTACCTAATTAAATGAAACTTTTGTAAAACAAACCTCGTTTTAGCAATAATGCGACAATCGATAAAAAGAAATGAAACGGTCAACATTCCTAAAGGGTTAAAATTAATCTTATGCGATTAAACACAAAGAATATCACTCTCCCTTCCATACAATACACCTTTGCATTGCTATAACGAAAGGCAATTACTGTCCTAGAATGTAACGTTCAAATAACGCGGCCGCAGAAAATCAAACTTCACAAAACGATGTGTCAAATTGAAGCCTACAAAGCTTAGATAAATGACGACTTGTATTGGCAATAATGTCAATTTCATGACATTAAATAACTTAAGGAGACGGTACCACAATGTTTTTAATATAATTTACATGAAAATCTTGGATTGTATTCATTGCAATGGTATTTTTTACAGCCTTAACCATCTTCCTAATTCGGATGGAACTTCATCCAAAGAATAGTATGCAAAACTTCATACTCAAATAGCAAATATTAGTCGCAATAGGTCCGCTACTAAATTAGAATAAAACGGTAGTATAAATTCTCTTTTACACTGTTTATCTTTGACAATATTCACCGTCAAAGGCAACCCAGAGCGCATCAGAATGAGGGCATTAGATCCACATGTGACATCACATTACAGCTCATTAGCAGTCAGGCCTTTGCAATCGCTATTCTCCTGAATAACAAAGAGGTTCAATTAACCAGGTGGAATTAATATGCGCTAATGGATAGATCGAATATACTAGGTAAAGGAAAATCTCGATGTATTTGGTCCTTAAATACAGAGGAGCCATCACAGTATGTGGCACAGGTTGAAGCCTATCTAAGGCCATCTCACGGCGAGATTTCAGTCAGTGTTAGCGCTGTTAAACACACAGTAGGAAGCTGAATCTGATCTTGTTTATTTAGGAGAATGTGTATACATTCCGTTCAAGTTACTGTGCGATAGTTCTCGTAACTAAGTAGATAGCTAACCTTGCAGGCGAACTATTGCTGAGATAGACAAGATTGGGTTTGCGTAGTCGGAGATAGCGCAAAATAAATGTGTACCGAACCATTAACAGTTCGTATCTGTTAACTAAACCCGACATTTATTCCTATTTAGCGAAGCCCGTGGTAAATAAGGTATGTGCCTTAACCGAATGAGGTATTCATCTCTAGGCAATCGTGACGTCACGCTCACAGCGTGAAACAAGTGCGCTGGACAACACTAAACAGTTTGTAAATCATCCCTTCGAGGCAAGCAATATAAATAGAGAAATTACTCACACAATCATAAATACACACATTGCCGGTTTAGTATTGACAGGTGCAATAAAACAAAAGGCTTTGGCGAGCAATGTATAAGTTGTGCGGCAAGATGATCGTAGATTTCAAAGGTCGTCTATTGAGTCTAGAGGCTACGGTTTGTTTTGACCGGCACGTGCAGGGGACTAGTCACGATCGGCGACCAAAATAAGAATAAATGTGCACCACAAAAGTTTAACTGGGGGCTATATCTCAGCGGCAATCTCGCCACCTGTGGCTCGTGGTAGCGACGAGAGCACCGCTACTAACAACTACTTCAGACTATTTAGACGTCTTTAACTCAAAAAGCAACTATTTTATAGACAAGAAACGACTTTATCTACACTTTTACTTTAATTGAAATTATTTGCAATTGAAATTTAATTAGAAAGTATTACATACAACATTAAAACGGATTAATAAAATACTTCTAGGAGCGATAAAAACCTAGAATCACGCTTCCGTGATTGGACAAACATCCGCGAGACTCGAGTGCCTTCATAATCAATATCACTTGACGTCTAATTGACTTTTACTCTCGACAATTAACTGCTTTTAATCTTACAGGAAGGGATCATTCAATTAGTTGCTGTAAGTCTGATGCTCTAACTGTCTAACGGAGGTATAGGTTGTAGTATTTGTCGGTGGGAATGAACCGTGTGTAGATGATGCAATACCGATTTTTTTTCAGTGACTAATTTCATAGTTTCACGCTAGTTTCATTCAAAAAAGTCGCATGTTAATGTAATAAAAGGTTTTCAAAAGGACTGAAAACCAAGTTGATTCAGACTGTTGGTGTTCTGTCCCATAACAAAGTAGAGTTCAGAAGTCTCAAAAAATATATTCAAGTATTTTTCCGTCTTTTGCTAAGCTTTAGTCTCATAGACTCAATTAAGTTCAGATATATCAAAACCTCGAATATCTAATTTCAATACATCAAGTCTAATATATTCAAAGCCTCTTCATCTAGGTCAGCCTCATTACCAAGCGTCCTAATTCCGAAGTAGGTCTGTAAATCAGTGCAAGCAAAGGGCCAAACAATCTCCGTCGATTGTACGATCAACAAAAGACGTTCGCGTTTCGGGGATCATCAATCACGTAAACAATATTTGTTTTATCGATCGTATCGGAGTGATGGAACCATGGAGCCGCGAGCTCCGCGGTGCCTGTCGGGGATGGGACCGTGGGTACCGCGTGTCATCCCGCCTCGGACCTGAACAATGTCACTACGTAAAACGCAACCTGTAACCTTATAAACTAGATACATAATTTTTATGTGTTTTTCGCTGAGCAGATGAGCACACATGCCACGTTTAAGGCGTTCCTGAAGAGTTTAGTATTAACTTCCCTGAGGATATTTTACCCGGCGTTCGTTTAATAATTATTTGATTAGAGAACGTTAAAGACTTTGCTAGTCAATCGTTCTAAGATTTATATTATGAATAGGTTTTGCAAAGGAAAGTCAAAACTATAGAAGAAGAAATACAAAACCAAATTAAAAAATATGCGCTGAACTTTAAACTACCTAACAAAAGATGTGAGTAAAAGAAATATCTTTCTATATAAGGGATGACAGAGAACAATCATAGCCATTATGTTTAATATCATATTGATATAAATAGGCATAACCGTTCGTTGTCCATTTTAATAGTATTGTTATGATTATGCTAAATTATACAAAACCATAAAATATACCTATAAACCCTTTCAGGTTTTATCTAAAACAATAAATCTAAAAATACAGTTACTCTAGTGATATAAGAATATTCTCACAATAGTGTACTGTAAACTTTTATTGAACCCGTTTTTATTGGCATGTCAAGCTATTTATCATTTCTCAAGCACATGTGATCGGTCGCATGGTAAAAAATGTAAATTACATAAGCCATGTAGGTTATGCTGATGGCAGAACTACTAAAAAGTATCGAGCGCCTAAATACCCTTATCTAAACATGCAGGAAGCATTTATGCACCTATTACTGAAGAAGAACTTCAAAAAACTTAAAAAAAGACCAAATTTTCTGCAAAAAGAAACTGGACCAATACTAAGCTAACATTAAGCTATAAGATAAGATAATATATTAGTTGATTCATGCACTATGGCTTTAGCTTATAAACCTGTAATGACAGTCGTAAAGAGGAAAAATAAATAAGTTATTTTTAGACTTATAGTTTCTCTCCAGTTTAATATGGCACATATCTCACCAAAGCGATTGTGTTGCAAATAATAGACCGGAATTCAAAAGACAGCCACTAGTTCGTACCACCGCACCGACCCAATTCAGGATACAACGAAATTAGGTTAGTATGACGTAGGTAGATGCGGAAGGTACCATGAGTCCTACCAGCACTCCTAAAGTACTACAGTAAGACAGTGTAAAAGAGATAGCGTACTACACGGTGTAAAGCGGCGTCTCTCTTTCACAACTGCAAGACTCTTATTCTAAGATATGGTTGTGGGAACCCCTGTCAATAAAACACAAAGTGTTTAAAACTATTATGTTATGGATTCGCGTGACTTCGGATGCCACTAACAGCTGTGGCACGTCCCATATTACAGGAAAGCCGGAAACGAAATACCCTGCAAGGGTTTCGATAACCACATATTTTCTGCAAAATTAGAATTGGCAGTAGATTCGTCAACAAATTTCTAGTAATTCGCTATTTTAAACATTTGTAACAATTGTATTGCGATTGCACGAAAAACGGCGTTAGTAATATTGATGGTCAGACCACGAATGCGTCATAACTAAACAATATACTATGACTAAACTGTAATTTAGTCACCGGAAATACATTTCTTCTATTTTGATAAAAAGTACTTGACGAGCGATATTTTAACCCTAACTGATCATTCGGCACCTGAGCTTTTCTTAACACATTATCACAACGGCTAATTTTCGGATACCGTTTGGACTTAACAAGCCACGTTTACACGAGGACTGGCCTCGCGGTGTACCTACGTTCAAATCATCCCGAAACTTTTTGGGCCGACCTCGGCCTCACCTCTAACCAATCCCCGCGGTGTATCTACGTTCAAATCATCCCGAAACTGCTTTTTGGGAAGACGTCGGCGGCGCTGTCCATCTGCCACGGTATTATACGATGCTATTCTTATTGAACACATCTTACCTGCTGCGCTCGTTGTAATCCAGGCTCGTGACAAAGACCGAGTCCTTGTCCACGTGACTTAGTTCACCAGTGCTTTTGGAATCCGAGTGTGAAGGGGTCCTAGAACGAGAGCTCAGTTAGGGAAGTGGAAGGACTTCGGGATACCCCGGAAAGGGTACGGGGTTTGGAAAACTGGGAATTGAGAAAAGCTTATATGTATACGGTCGAATTTTAACCTCCTCCTTTTTGAAGTCGGGGTATTAGGATCAAACGTTGACTCTCTTTTGGCAATACTGGTTCTTGTTACGTAAAAAATAAATTAGCTTATTGACTAAAACGTATATTTGTACGGTCGGAGCAATAGTTACTTTGATTACTATAAAAGATATTATGTGGAACTATTACATGAATACCATAAAACCACAAAGTGTTTAATACTTATTACATGAATACCATAAAACCACAAAGGTAGGGTAGTCCAATTAAAATTCTTCTATTAATTAGATAATACGACGACGAATAATTTTTACATTTAAGTATTACGCGTAACGAGAGTTTGCATATTTGTGGTCGGTATCCCTTTAATTAAATGTATTTATAATCAAAGTTCAATCCCTAGTTCATAACTGCACAACGTGAGCTCGGTATCGAGTAACTATAAATGCTTTGCCATTCGCTGTCATATAATGTTTATTAAGCAATATCCTTGTAAGTAATATACACTTTAACGTCTCTGTACCCCCATTTATAGAGTTGGCAGAGATAATTCGAGAAATTACAACTTTATTAGAATAATCACGATTAAGTCTTAAATGCCTTGTTTATAACCTAGAAGATAATTGTGTCTAGACAAGACGATGTCGAATTGTATGAACGAATGCCTTAATTACAAGGTACTAGTAGAATTAACTGCGGGATGCGACTGGAATGTAAACTTCAGTATAAAAAGGATATAAAACGTATCAGGAAGCTAAGAACAGAAAATATTATCAGACTATAATAAATCTATTTATATCAGCGCATTCCTTGAAAACAATAAACAGTAATTTCATCGTATTAAGTGGAATAGCTGCCAATCTTCGTCAATCGTTCCGTCGAAGGCACGGCGCGGCGCGGCGGCGCGGTCGGTGGCGGCCATCGCTCGCGGCGACGTCCACGGTAGCGAGATGCCGAGACACAGCATTACGCCTCATTAGACACAACCTCAGTTATTTCATAGGCCAAATGTCTAAGAAATAACTTCAATAGCTGCTTGAAAGCGGGGTACGATTGTTTTTAATAGGAACTATTTAAGCTAGGTGATACCCGTAGGTATAACTTGTGCAAACACACCCCGGTCATATTTTATGACGATACATTAGATACCGACTTCTTGCATTTTATTGAACAAGTATCTTCTAGGAATTGTCCACCGAACAAAGGCGTCCTCTGGGATGACTAAATTTTTTTTTTTTTATTGGAGAAAACAGTTTTATTTAACTTACAAGCATACATCCTCTTTCATAACCCAAAATCAATTCTTTGATTACTTGGAACAACATCATATTACACGATCAACAACACTGCCATCCAATACGTTGCGGTCATAACGTCGGGATATTCAATTAAATAAATAACCATTTTACAACTAAAGAAAGCGACACATATTTTTATGGCTCTCTATTATCACAATTACTAGTATTAGAAATAATAACTGTACAGATTTCCTTTCTATTGAAACAATGCGCTTATTATAATAGGCCACAACGATGAATCGCAACACTGTCTAAGAAAAAAGTAACCGCAAAATTACTGGTATCGCCGACATTTAATGAAAGTTTGCAAAAAATATTGAGATAGACATAAACACGGATGTTATGTGTGATTAGTTAAAATGACTAAGAATGTAGCTTACCTATATACTTGTATAGGTCGCACGCCAATTACCACTATGCGCGACGTGTCGCGGGTTCAATCCACAAATGCTTATTCTAAGATTGGATGTCTTTGTGCATGTGAATTCAATGTATGTGGTCCGTGAAACCCCCGCGATACAAGGATTAACCTTTTTATTAAAACAAAATGTTTATAATTTCCTTTTGCAGTCAGTTAAAAAAAACTTACTGACGAACTGTTTAACTTGAGTTCGTGAACTCAAATTAAGTAAAGCACCTGGAAAACCACCCAAACATAACTACAAATATTGTTTATCTCCTTGTAAAACTAATTAATTTAAGCAGTGAAATTGTAATTTCTGAAACGAAATCGACTAACATGCTAATCCGGACCACAAATAATATCAAGCAGGCTTTCTAAATGTACACAGGCCCGATAAGCTAAAATACAAACAAAATGTAGTGCTAATCAAGGCTTGTTCCATGGTAAACATCCCACAATCGACCAATTAACAACTAATGGATAACGTTTGTATTTGTATAATTAAACTAAACGTGATAATGCGGACTGAGAGGCTACCACTACTGCTTTGGGGCAATAATTGTGGAAGAGAGACGAGGCTCTACACAGGGTATGCGCTGTCACGTTTCACATCTACCATAGCCTACGTTATGAGATGGTAGTAGCTCTCCGTAGACATGCAATAATTGTACAATTATAGTATTAAACACTTTCTAGTTTCTAGTATTCGAAACAGGCAAGGTCAACACTGGCTACTGGCAAAAAAAAAGAAACATGTAATATACTACCTACTTAAAACCAACATAGCAGTTAGTAACCCTCAGAATCAAAGCCGTTATCCTGCATTGCTAAAGAAAACCTAGAATTAGAAGAGATCAAAAAACTCAACCTTAAAAGGTACTATTCAATATGCTTATCTTATCGAACCTAATGTGTGATGATGCGTAGCAATCTAACATATCTATTATTCGACGAAAGTAAAAAACAAACAACAATAAATATAAAAGCCGATCCCTTCGTCAGAATGCTTTTTTGATTGTTTGTTATTTGCGGCGTTTAGACCACGATATCTGTTAATTAAAGGGTTCGATACGATGGTTATAAAAACAGAGATAGTGTCAATTAGTGGCCCGATGTCCCTCAAAGCGGCTTTGTGTCTATTCCGGGCGGTGCAGGGGAACAAATTGATGTGCAGCTATCAAATTAAGGAAAACTTTATGGTGTACAAATTGTTTCTAAATTTGTTGACGCCATTAACGTTAGAAGAATGCACTTTCGGAAAGTGAGGGACTTTGTTAAGCTTTCAAACTCGCTATATTTCACAATGATGTTTTTGTTCTCTTAGAAAACGTGGTGTAAGAATTTTAATGTTCCACTAAATGGTGCTTATGTGGTTTTGTGCGCTATCCTCGATTATTTTAAGTCTTCATCAAGCCATATAAATACATTTTTAGGCTTTAGAGTGCTTTTTAAGAAAGTGTTAAAATAACATAAACAAAATTGAATGGGAAATACTCTTGAAACGTTATTGGAGAGACATTACCCCTCACGCATTCTAGAAGTCCATACTGGTTAAAATGAGAATTCTTTATTCGATTTATTGCTCACGATGGTTCATAAATAATACGAAATCAACACTTTTTCCCAGCATGGCCTTTCTCAGCCTAACATGTCATATAAATGTGGGAAACCTCGTAAAGATGTCTGAGAAATTACGCTCATAATATTGACCGCGAACTGTCAAACCGTCTGCGCAGGCGCAAGACTGGCCTCGACGCGACGCCATATTGGTCAGCGTGTCAGACGACCACCTGGGCAGTTACTAAAACACTATTTTCTAATTTATGTGAGTACGATCGATCTCCTCATCCTTATTTACTCTGACATTATCTAGTAAATCGCACGGACAAGCCGATTTGTGTCAGGTAATTACAACACAGTTTACTACCGGCCTGTTTTGACGGCCTGTTTTAGTCTTTTATTATGGACTGTTTTTGTTCGGTTAGCGGTTAACCAAAATAATCATGGTCATAATAATTCAAGTAAAACAAATGTTCAAAAATAGTATTGGATCAAAGTACTTAGCGGATAAAATAAATTGCAGCGTGCGTAATCGGTCGATGACAGTGGAAATGATGGATGGAAATCTCGTTTACTTCAATAATACACACACTTTTGATCTTAGAGATTATCAGATCATTATGTATAATAAATGTACGTAATGATTTCTAGATTATAGGAAAAGCGTTGTACTTATGCGTTTGAACTTTTTATTCTAATGTCATATAAAGTCAATGTTGTAAGTTAACAGACAGACTAGAAGAATACCGATAGAAAAAGATAAGAAGTGTAAGTTACTGGAGATAGTCTTGCAACATAAGCCAGTTTCTCTTCGAAAAAACATTGGAAACAACTAAGATCACCAGTAGCAATCAATAATCGATTTTCAATGATACGCAATAATATTTATCAGTGATATTTGCGGAGTGGCGACCGCAGGCTGCAGACGCACAGACGTCGGGAGTAGCCGACCATGTAATGGCGGCCGGCTTCCGCGAGGGTGCGCCGCCATTGTTTCCCGCCGACTCGTGCGTGACTGTCAAACGCCCCCGCGACCACCAGCTACCAATACCATGTTTGGCTAAAATGTCTTCGCTGATCTTGACTGCTATTATGGCAACACTCACCTGTTTAGTAGAGCTCTATTTTGTCTTTGGTGCTTTGCTGATTTCAGTGTAACGAAGGTCGGTTGTTTAAATGTCACGCATAATTTGTTGATATGTTTAGTTATTGTGTTACATTTATCTAAATACATAATCTAAATACAGTAGGTAAGGAAGGAGTTAATACAATTGGTATTTAGCACCTATCATAAAATGTATTTAAATAAATAAGGAATCTACTTTTAAAGGGGTTATATCTGGTATTGGGATGTGCTTATTTTTTTCCGAGATAAATATTAATAGAGCTATTTATTCCAAATACCCGGAAATCGAACCCTGTTCAGGTGTAAATAGAATCGTGAGCAGTAGCGTAATATGATATGCTGTTGCCTCATAATGCCGGGGTAGCTAGCACTAGGTATGTCACACTGTCGCCGGGTGCATGCACCGCGCGGACGGAGCTACAGGGCTTCCCGACCTACTGCTATCCTGTTACTGCACTCCCGTCACACCTTGACTAATCTAATTAAAAGTAATATGCCTACTAAGGGGGAATGAAGGAAGCAAAACAGAAACACGCCGAGTGTAAGTATTTTTTCGTTACATATGCTACAAATTATCTTTTAGCAGAAAGCAGTCAAGCTTTTGAGTGACAAATCAATTTTATTAGTTTATAGTTACCCTTGAACCGATCAACAACCAGGCAAAGTTCAAACCGATTCATGCTTACTAAACCCGACCTAAGGCACAAAGTTTCACGCGAATTAGAAAGGGTGCTTATATCAATACCGTGCTTAAATCAAAGGACACAATTCTATTGTTTTGACGCGTTATTGACGCTCTTAGCAATCGCGAATGAGCGAGCCGAATTGTCAAAGACGACAGAACCATTGTCGCAACACTAAATCGCATGGTGCAACTCTAATGACACACTAGAAACTCCTAGAACTGTGCCTTTTAAGGCTTTCGAAGAACAATGCACGCAGAACACCATGCTCTTTATAATGACGAATCTTTGGAAGACAACAGTTTAGAAGTCGTATTATACATGTAGTTTCGAATAAAAGAAAAGCCTAAAAGGTTTAACCATGCGTGTAAAAGGTTGCTGCCCTATTTACGAAGCCATATTCGTTTCCTTAGTATGCATTACAGCATTCACAGCTTGCCGTAAACAATATGGATGTATGAAAATAATAGAACTCGTCGGTTTTACTTTCCGTAAAAGTTTTATGACTTTTGTGCTCTACATTCTTAAATATTACGTAAACTTCGTTACGTTGAGCTTAAATTTTGCAGGTACTGGATATACGAATACTACGTAATGAAATCTATAGAAATTTGTAGATAATGAATATAAAACAAAGCCGTGAAAATGGGTGGTATTTGACTTACTGTTTCAACAATAATAATATTGCACAATAACACCTAATTTGTTCAAATAAAACATTAAAACATAAACATGCCAGTTGGTCGCCTAATTGGGAGTCTCAAGGCGAGGCGCACGCGCCGCCTACGACACGGAATATATCTGGAACAGCCTACAACTTCAATTACAGAGCGATATTGTACAATGTACATATATGTACATGGGTAAGTATGCGGTATACGGTGCTTGTGATATTCGACCTCTTTTTAAATTGAAAAATACAAAATATAGGTACATTGAAAACTGATCAGTCATAATAAACAGACCACGTCGTCTGTGCCAGGTCTCAATAAAAAACTCTAGAAATATTTAATTGATCTACTGCTAGACTATCAGACGGCAGTTGCATTGATTGATTTTAGTCATTGGACCACCTCTACATTAACTATGGTCAGATTTAGTTTCGAATAACTAAGTAGATCAACCTATAATTAAACAATGGTCTTATTAAATAATCAGAAGCATTATTCAAATAACAGACACCGCAACGAGGAAATACAAAAAAGTTGGATTTTTTACTAAATCCTAAATAAAGACCTACTTAGTTCTTAATGTGTTACAAATAAGCCATAACATTCCAAGAAAGAACTGCTTAGATCCTAATATAACATTTAAAGTTGCACCTAAACTGGGCAATCCATTGTACGCAGAAATACTTAAAAGGATTTCACGAATGACTTTTATGACGGTCTGGACTAGTTAGGTGCTCGTTCAAAACGCATAAAAGCAAATGATATAATAACATACAGGCACTTTGCTAAGTTGGATACGAATTATGTATTCAATATTTTATGTCTAATAGTTGTTTCATGTTTAAACCTACGGCGGTAGTTGTGTTTTAAAACCTAATAAATATACCGATTGCTTATTAGATTATTACTACGAAAGCTTCTTGATCTGTAACACTATTAGTTTAAAAATAAAGAAATTTTACACTTTGTAGACATTATACAGTAGACACTTATCTACTGTATAGGTACTGTGTGATTGTGAACATCAAGTGTCAAAAGTCGTTCAAGAATCACTGCTTCTTGTTCGTCACAGAGTTGCCCTTTGTTGAACATATCCTTAGGAACAAAAAAGCAAACAGAAATGGCTTGTACTTACTTACTTAGTTATAGAGCTTCTAGAATCTTCACGCAGCCCAACAAAAATTAGAGTGGATGACATTGGGACACTTCACAGTACACTTAATTTTCCTTTATTTTTATTAATATTTTTTAACTGATAATTTAGTTTGAAACGGAAAGGTTACGACAAAAATGCGATACAAACAAAATTACAACATATTAATTATTGTGGATTATGACATTTGTCAAAGGTAATTTATGAGCCAAAGATTATGAGTTTAAACTATCATGCCAGTACTGGCGAGTTTGTTTGGCACACTGTTGGTTTGCATTAAGTTTTATGACAAAGTAGACGTGGGTGAGCACTGTAGGTGGAAATCAACCTCGACTCCTCTATGATATTAAACTATCATAACGACTTCCATTCGTGTAGAATGATCTCAGTTTGAAGTTATTTAAATGTCCTTAATGAGTTCTAGAGCATTCGTGGGTAGTTACATAATCCTTTCCTTTAGGTCTTCAGCTAGATTTTCCGTAGTCTTCAGTAACTCGTGAGACACTTACATGCCCGATGTCTATACCTGCTGCTTAGGGCCTGCAACAGCTGAATGTTTTCGTTGTTTCTGAATACTGAAAGGTGCTTCCGAACTAAGAAAAAAATTGCTGGCTAAACCCTAATATGCTACACCTGGCCAAAATTTGAAAATTGCTTGGTATAGCAACTCCATTCAATTTTATGTGGTACAGTAGAAATTTTTGTAGGGTAGGTCAAGTTCACAAGCTCTGTGTAAGGGTGTTTCACTTATCTATTGGCAGAGTTTTTCAAGAACCAACTACTAAACTACAACAAACCCATTAAAAAGAAAATACCGATAATCTAATTCTTTAGTGAAATATACAACTAGCGCCATCTGTTTCACATACTTTGAACAATTTGGCTAACGGCTTACCATGATAACCACTGGCTAAGGCCACAGGCCATGGAAATATCATTTTTGTGTAGAATTTCAATTTCAACTGACAGGAGGACAGATTGCGTAAAAAGCCAACTACATTATCTTTATTGAAAGAGTTAAAAGAATTAACTAAGATTTAAACGAAACCGGACATTGTAAATGTGGCTAGGAAGTAGAACATATTTTTAAATACAGTTAAGAGCCTATCATACGATTTTATAAATAAACTCGATAACTCTGTTTTTTTAAACAAAAACCTACGAGATAAATTAACAAGATCGTTAAACTGGTCTTGATTTCTGGGCAAATGTGGCGCCCCTTTCTGTGTTTTACTCAATGCTCGTTTCTGAACAATAACAAACATGTAAAATCGATAGTATTCGGTATTATCGCTTGAGACATAATTTATTTCAATGTTTTAATTTATTTTTCCTAAAATCATAATCAAAATTTTAAACTAAGTGATGAAATACTTTTAAGTCAAAACTCATTTTATTTTAATTATTAGAGCAAGAAACGAAAAAGATAAAAAAGAAACTTGCGTACGTTGTTTCTGAACGTACAATGATGCTTGACGGCACGGCTGTTGAATGCAGTGGACTTGTTATTCGCTTTCAAAGTGTTTTTTTCATTTCTCTTGTTTTATCACTATGAAAACTGTGTTAATTCTTTAACCATGTTGAATCAAACATCTACTGAAGCGTTGCTATCAGCAACATACGTAGAAAATTACTTAGATTGTGTTGAAAATCTTCCGAATGACCTGCAGAGACATTTATCGCGTATGCGAGAGCTTGACGTAACATACAGAGGTAAATTTCCAATATCTACTTGTCCTGCAAGCCTAAAATGCTCCAACAAAATATTTACAGTTGTATATGTTATTTATAATTGATATAACAGCTTGTAATTATATTGTTGACGTTCGCCTTTCAACCTCGTTACGTATGCATACCTATGTATAGATAGCGAGTCGCGACTACAAGTGTACCAAAATAACACCAAATCCACTATCCCGATGTTACTTCCAAAGATGGCTATTAAAATCTGGCATTTTAATAACTTTCGCGTGGTTGTTGTAACATCATTTGATGGGCGCAAAAAATGGAGTTTTGGAGGTAACCTAGTTGATGGCAATGTTGCTAAGGAGTGTTTCTTGTTTTGTTGTCAACAGAGTGTCTTCGTGAGGCGGAGAAGCATTTGGCGGTATGTATAGGTGCGAACACAGAAGAGCGACGCCGCAGTCGAGCGGCGCTGCGGCTGCAGACGGTGCTGGTGGCTGCCCAGGAGATAGGAGACGAGAAACTTCAAGTGGTCCAGATACTGCAAGACCTCATTGACAACAAACAAAGGTCGCTGGATGCTGATCACAAAAAACTAAGTAAGTTTCTGATAAGATTATTTTTAGTGAGATATATCAGTAAACCATTAAAAATCTATATACAATGTACCATATATATTACCTTGTACTTAAAAATTTAATGTTACAAGTTAACTCGGAAATCCGATCATGTCACATTAACCATCTAAACTGATTACTTAGCCAAATGTTTTCACTTGTGTGCTAAGAATATATTACAATGAACTGTATAATAATGTTCAAGATTTGATAATTAGAAGTAAGTTCAATATTAATAAGAAGCATTCATAGAATAATTGATAAAAAATTATAAATTCAAATGATCAATCATATAATAATGATCAGTGATAACAATATGCATGTTTGTGTTAAGGTACATTTTATAACATCAACATCAAAAAGCAAAACATGCTAGAAATTATTTTTAATACAAATACTTAAAGATATAATTTTATTTGTGGAATATAACACAGCAATATTTAGCTCGAGAACCTCTTTAAATTGTTATTTTCAAGAATATTAACAACAACCTTTAAATGTACATAAAATAACAATATGTTTTGAAAAGTAGCAGGACTAAAACTGATCATACATTTTAGCATTTCTAGAAATATATTATACTGACAGTACATTATTCCACAGTATCTTGCCTGGATGTAAATACAAATGGCACTACAAAAGAAGAGCCCGCCCCACCACCAGAGACCCTGCGGAGTGTAGAGAAGGAGCCGGCCGTACCTGTGGCAGCACCACAACATGTGCCACCTCCACCACCTCCTGAACGCACCAATGAGAAGGAGAAAGAAAAAGTGGACCGAGACAAGTCTGGAGGTAAGGCTTTGAACGGAGTTTTACTGCGTCACTGGAATATAGTTGTACTTGTTTGTAGAATTCATTAATTCATGAAGCAATCTTGTTAATACTGTGCAACATTAAATTATAAATAAACTAAGAAAATTATAATCTTGGTCTCAAGACCACTGCAAAAGATATTAGAAGCCATCAAATAAAATCCTATGTTAGAGTAATTACGAAATGAACTTTTTATTGTAGGTGAGAGATGGTCAAAACGCGCGCGACGATCGCGCACAACCGCAGGCGCGGCCACCGATGGAGCTGACTCCAGCGAGCGAGATAGCGAGAGGCACACACACAATACCACTCACAAGAAAGGTAAACTATCTTATTTGTTATACTTATTGTTGACTCTTCTTCTTCTTTATTATACAAACTTAAACAAGAATTAAATTTAAATCTATAGTATCTTACCATTGAAAATATATATTTCGATTAAATACAATTGTAATTGAATCCTACAGGTATCGGCAAAAAGAAAAAGCGCAAAGCGCGCCAGGCAGCGCAGCGATCAGAGACACCGCCGGAAGAGACGGACGCCATCGACCCGGACGAGCCGCGCTACTGCCTCTGCGACCAGATCTCCTTCGGCGAGATGATCCTCTGCGACAACGACCTCTGCCCCATCGAGTGGTTCCACTTCTCCTGCGTCTCACTCACCACCAAGCCCAAGGGCAAGTGGTTCTGTCCCAAGTGCCGCGGCGACCGCCCCAACGTCATGAAGCCCAAGGGACAGTTCCTCAAAGAATTAGAACGGTATAACAGGGAGAAAGAAGAGAAGGCATAGTTAACAGGAGCTGTAGATGTAAGGTTCGAGTGGATTCGAAATTAGTGAATACAGCCGCAATATACAATGGTGCTTGTGGTAGATCTATTGTGATTTTAACTATAGCCGTCATTTTGAGATGGTAATGTATGCTCAGATAGAGACATAATTTTTAGCTAATTATAAATTTGACTCAATAGAACAGATCAAAAAGTATTCACTTGTTTCTAGTCCATGTACAGGCAAGCACTTGCCTTGAACACTTTCAAGTATTGAAATGTGATTTAAATTTTATGAATATTCAGTTTGTTCTACTGTGACGTGTGGTTGTAACAGAGTGTTACACGTTATTGTTTGAGGTATGATTAGTTGAATCTCCACATCACAGGATAGATATAGAAGTCATCGAATCTATTTGTTGTTAATTTACTATCCGCGATTTGACATGATGTTGTAAATATAGTTATGTTACGTCAAACACGGAATCCCTAAGTACAGTACGGCATAACTTAAGTTACGCGTTACGGCATCTATTATATAGAAAACAATGTTCTTTATGATAGTTTGTTGTGAACAGATTTAATTTCTTACATTAAATAAGTTATATTGAATATAAGGATTAATAAATAATTAAGAATTGTTGTTTTATTGCGTAGATATCCACTAAACACTTAAGGCAAGAGGAAGTAACATAGAGTAGTTCTAATTATTATTATCAATGTTTTAATGTTTTGGTAGCTGAGAAGAAAATGTTAGTAAATAAATTAAGCATTTTATTCAAACACTTTGTTTAGTAACATTGGCCTAACATAAGGACACGAAAGGCTAAAAAAAAGTACCTAAATATGAAAGGAGGTTGAAATAACATACAACATAAACACGGTATACAATATGTCCTTTATTTCAGATATGAATTATACACAAATCGTTTAATTACAATTAGTAACCATGCAAGAAATAAATTCATACTATAATACTTTCAAATAAGTCTCACACAAATTCTAAATATGTAGTTTGTACATACTACATCTATTACGCTATAATATTAATAATTTGATTTGTCATAAATGCCATTATTATTTAAAATGCTTCTAAAATCAAGGTTAATATTGGTTTATAAAATATTGCAATGGCTTAAACTTTCGACTAGATTTATTATTATAATTAAGTATTTCTATATTGCATTTAATCGTAGTGTAGGTACATACTTTAAACATGATCCTTTACAATAATATAGATTAAGATATTGAAGTACACGCTTATGTATAGTTTATAAAGTTTGAAATGGTAAGATTAAATGTGCAGCAAACTGTCATCCACACGCGCCTAAAATACTATTAAACATATTCGGTCCAACGCTCTTACTCTATTACCCAAATGGCGCAATCAACGACTTGATCAACATTCACGAGAACTCCATGACACATTCACAAAAAATAGACGGGACCCAGAACTAGGATTGCAGGATAAAATGCAAATCTAACTGTCTAGTGTTAATAAAAACCTACGTGTTTAAAAATTGCATTCCATTATCTTCACACAAAACACAACACACGATAATAAAAAAATAATATTGAATATTCTGATGAATTTGTACCATCAACTCCAATATCTAATAAACATTAACTATACGGCAAGATAAATAATACTTTTGTGTAAGATAAAAATATCAAGCCGATACTTTTAAGTACACTTTCATATTCCAATACACACTTATAAAACAATTAATTTGTGACAAAGTAATAATTATAAATATGACACTAATTTGAACACAAATATCTTCTAATAAATTAACCGCTACCATACAGCTATAGGAGTACCACAAATAATATCGTGCACATTATAGCAGCACTAGTTTACATTTCTGAATCAAACATTGAAGTTCATAGAGATTCGGGAGGAAAAAGCTATCACATTACCACAGAAACAACTATTTATAAAAGATCAGTTTCATTGAAGAACTAATTTATAATAACAGTAATGAGATTAATCAATAAATGCTCACACATTCAAAGTACATAAAATTAAATATTCGATTCAGAAACCTAATAAAAATTATATCTATTTGATCTATAACTTCTTCGCTACTTAAATTAGGCCGTTGCATTTAATTAGGGGGAACTTATAATGGCCGTTGTGAGTGTACTGTTTGTAAGACATTATACCCATACACCGTGGGGGTTCTTATTGGTGGGTGCTGCGTTTTCAAGCTGTCTCGGAGAACCTATGATCCTGCGCGCGCTGCCTGCTTTGCACAGCCCTGTAGATATGCAAAATTTATCCATACAACAAAATAATGGGAAACAAGATAAAACAACTTTTAAAGGAAGAAATGAGCAAGAGGTTTGATACATTTTAGTACAAGAACAGATTTAATAAAAATATAATTTAAGACAAACATCACAAAACGAGGGCTAACATAAGATTGAAATATATCTATAGCTTACTATAGCTGTGAAACAGGAGATCGATTTATATTTTATCTACGCTTTAACCCAGGAGAAAGAAAATGCAGCCTTTTAATACACGTACCGTCCAAAGGATGCCGCAACTCGTCCACACTGCCGGTAAGGCTCTGTAAGTTAGCTTCCTTCATCTCCTGCACCAGCCGCTCCACTTGACGCTTCTTCTCCATTATGGCATTCTCTAGCACTCCGACCTATGGACAAACGTTGTCTTATGCCTCACTAGAAAATTCAACTTGTATAAAAATATTAAAAACTATTTTTCAATGGTAAGGTGAAAAGCAGGTGCAATATTATATAGATTTCTTCTAGGCTTCCACAGAAAAGGTAGAGTTTATAGAAAAATCATCAAAAAAATATATTTTAACAGATCTATGGTTGTTGACAGATATATGTCGTGACTATAGGAGCGTCCAGCCACAAGTTCTATGCAGTTAGCCTGAGCGCATGCTCCCGCTAGGGCGATCTAAAGTTAAAAGAAATGTACTACAAACATTTAATTAACAATAGAGGGAGCTAATTGCTATGTTACATATAAACTTACAAATATTAAATATAGTAACATTTAAGCCGATCCTACCTCCCTCTTGAGATTCTCCGCGGTGAGATTATTGATTTCAGTCGCGTGTTTAGCTTGTTGTATCTGACTCTGCAAGCTCTCCATCTCGGCGAGCATTGAGCGCTCCAGTGCTTGCCTGTACGTAAATATAACAGTAATATATTATTACCTAAATACTTGGTTTTAAAGTTATACAAAGCTTATGTTGCTGACCATTGCTACGGACTGGCAAAAAGAATAAAAGTGTATTTATGATAAAATTTATGATGTAATTTTGGTTCCTTTTTTAAAGTAAATACTATAAATGCAAAGCAGAAAAATCAACTTATCTAAACTTGTAATAATATCAGACACTGATATATTATTGATATATTTATTTACTGATATCAAAAAGTTGTAGTTTCCAAATCTGATTCTAGATATAAACAGACCTTTATACACAGATCGTGGATGATGATAACAAAAAGTATAGGTTTAAACAATGATAGACCAAGGTTCGTTCCCATTCTGACGCTGCTGAATATCAAACAATCTGTTTTAGATTCTCACAGGTACCTGTGCTATTGTACCTGTGGCTATAATTACACACATTGAAGATACAAGTCGGAATTACAAGCGATCAAGACGTAGATAATAAATAACTTCACGCACCGTAATTTGTATTTTAAAGCAAACAAATTACAGGCAATTATGACACGGAATTCAATTATAGCAAATATTTGTTAAATTTTGATTCAAGTAAAGATTTAGTACCATGTTGTATTGTCATTGTAGCTTGCTAGCCTGCCCTACGCTGTACGAAAAAATAGTGATACTTCTTTTAGATATATGATTATTAGATACTTATTAATCAACATGGCTGGTCCTATGAAATAATAATTATTTCCTAAACTAATTCCAATTTTCCAAGTATTGAAATATAAGTTAAGGTGT
Source organism: Chrysodeixis includens (assembly GCA_941860345.1). NCBI lineage: Eukaryota > Metazoa > Arthropoda > Insecta > Lepidoptera > Noctuidae > Chrysodeixis > Chrysodeixis includens. The sequence goes on along the minus strand of OW796113.1, from coordinate 6,144,887 downwards.
AAACGCAACAAACAACATTCACTTTCATTAGATAAATATTAAAATATACCAACCAAATTTTAGATATTATTAACGCTATTATAGGTACTGAGAATTATATCGAAATCGACAACACTTACTTAAATGGTCAACATATTATAATAATAATGAAAAAAATACTTGCCTATTTTCTTGCTGACGACTATTCATAAGTCTCTGCTCGTTGTGAATCTCCTCCATCAACTTACGGATCTTGTTCTTACATTGTAACAGTTCAGTTTCGCAGTTCGCAAGTTTAGACCGCACTAACACAATCTCAGACTTGATTGTCTTCTCATTTTGTTTCACTATCTCACTTTCCTCTTCAACGTATGTTAGTGATTGTACCTGTAATAACAACAATTATTACTTTAACACTTTATTTGTGTAGTGTGGTATCTCTCCTCAAACCATGGCCTACTTATTGTGCCTAGGGTATCCCACCACATGCATGTACGGTCGGTATCAAAAGTCGATTAACACATTTAGATTTTCAAACGAACTGTACACAATCGAATTCAATGAATTACTATTGTGCTATTAGGTACAAAATAGGCTTGACACCTGGTATACTTAAAACTTTAGAAGACTTCTGATGCTGACTGTACAAAGCCACCAACGATGCATTTAGCGTGACTAAGTACTAGTCAAACAAAATATGATTGTCATTGATCGACAATCTAAAAAGAAGAACACTTTACAACTGGATGCAACGTGTGCGTTGATTACGTTTAGTGTGTAGTTTTATATAAGTACCAACTGTTGTTTAGTTTATGCATAGATATAGGATGTTCAGTTTAATATGTGTCCATGTCCACATAATGTGTTGCATACATTGCGTAAGTGCGATGGGTTTGTCCCTAGCACTAAGGAAGCTATTTTCACGTTTGGTCATATAGACAGTAACTTACTACGAGTTATCGCTTATCATATTATCGTAGATAGACATCGTAGATAAGTATTTCTGATAAGGTTATTTTATTTCGTCATCGCGACAACACTTTCTGCATTTTATTTTCTTCCGGTGTTTTTTTGAATCTGATTGGGTGCATCAATTTATTTTGTTATCATTAAATATTGATCAATTAATCATATTTTCAGTAAGTTAAATCATGTTTTTGGTAAAAATATTTTTAAAGTTATTTAAATATATTGGGCTATGAATTTTGTTAGTAAAGATACTTTTACAAAGTGCAAACTTTCACGTTCTACAAGATATAGTAGAAAGATACCGAGGCAAAAAAAATAAAGGGACCGTGCGAATAAAACCCGCTCACGTTGCGATCAAACAATCATTAGTAGGGCGGTTGTGTGAATCGAGTTTACCTGCTCAGTGCTAATTCTCAGTTGGTTATCAGCCGAACTGATCTGTTGCTGCAGTAACTCGACCTGTCGCTCTTGCTCCCGACCTTTGTTTTCCCAGTAACCGATCTCAGCGTCATACTGTAAAATATACAGGGTGGATAAGTGATCACATTTACAAAACTTTGATGAAATAGTTTCATATATTATATCAAGTACTATATATTATATTTTTTGGTACATTTAATAATCAATAATATTGATTGCGTTTAAATAATTGCGGAAATGCATGTCCTTTACCGCTAAAAAAATAGTTTACAGAGTACTACAAACTCTTTTCTTCTTCAGTTGTCTGAGGGGTACCTCAGAATACCAGTGGTAGTGGGCACAAAGTCAACCAGGCTTCCAATGATAAAGAAGTGGAAAATTAAATATCATCACAATCACCTTTATAAGATCAACTTGCTGACTGGACAGCTTCTCCCTTTGGTAGTTAACCAGCGACACAAGCTCTCTGTACTGGCTGTTATAGCTGACAGCCTCGGGGCTCCTGTTATCCTGGTTCTCCTCAGGCAAGTTCACCGGTGACATGTGTGTTGGTCTGTTTGATCGGGAACGGTTCGGAGACTTTCTGATGGCTTGGGATGGAGGTGGCGGAGATCGATATGGCGGTGGTGGTTCTCTAAAACACAAAAATCGATATAAATTATTTTATACGGAAAATTGAGTTTTCTTTGTGAGGAGGCATTGTCTTGCAGTTATTACCAGTTTATTTAATTACCATTTTCTTTTTATACGAACAGAACAACTTTTGATCTAACTTCTTGCTTTTTAAAAACGATGAAATGAATTAATGCTTGAAAAAGCTTGAGAATGTTATGAAAGAGCAGTGTGTTATATGACATTTAGATTGTTCATTTGAATGTGATGAGATAAAACTTTTGCAATAATATAACAAAAGTTTAAAAATAGTCATTACATTATTTTTGCGAGTATGATGATATTATTGTTAGTATTAATGTAACCAACTCTAAGTAAAAATACTGAAAACATTAATAACACAGACTCCAATGCAAAAAAATATGACAAAATAAAAAACAATGGTTAATTAATCTTAATTGCTTATGTAATATGATATAAGCAATTGTTATAAATAGGTTACAAGCTAATAATTGACTTAAAAGTGGGGCGTTATTTAATTAGAAAACTAGAACAACAATGTAATGTCAGAGTGATAAGTATGTAAATGTGCGTTAAATTTAAAATAAAAAGCATTAAATAAGAGCTTTAGAATAATCATTATATGGTTTTAAACCAGTTATAATAAAATTGTTGCTATTGTTTTTCTTCACATGAATACTTTTTGCTTGTTTTTTTTTGCTTGAAATGTATAAAAAGTTCTTATTAGGTGTTAAATATTTACCTAGAGACAAAACTGACCAACACAGTTAGCTTTGATGAGTCAGTCACAGACATTTGGGTCAAGGCCCATGTAAATGTCAGCACTTGTGACTAACACACGTAAAAAACGAAATTTAAATACACATGTCTAGGCAACTGTGACTAATCACTTCTAGGAAGATGCTTTGAATGTTTCTTGTAAAAACTAACCACTTAAGGATATTTTTTCTAAATATTAACAAGAACTATTTAAGAACAATCTCTGAAATAGTATGCAAATTGCAATCAACAATTTTGTGACAGAAAATTTTGTGGAATGCATCCTATAATTTTTTATGTCTTAACCCTACTCAACAACAACAAAATAAAGTATTTTATTAGGTATCATACTTAATTATATCATTGAATATTTTACTCTCTATGATTTCTCCTGCAAAAATATAAGAAGCTTACATTATGCCCTATTTTTTACATTGCTTACATCTGCACAATAACCCATTACTTTCTTTTTTAAGTGTATATTATTTCCTATAGAAGAGGAAGGCCAAAAAAAGATGGATGGATTGTATAAGGAGTAAATGATAGTGTGACGTCTGATAGGGGAAAATGGAAGAAAAAAACATGTTGCACCGACCCTAAGTAAAATGGGATAGCGGCAGGAAGACGATAAGTGTTACCTGTAAGGTGGGACATCTTTCAGTACAGGGCTGTCAGACTCAGGGGTTTTGGCTTGCTGCACTCCCTTGACCACACCAACAGGGTTACCAGGAGACGTGTTGTTCACATTACTGTACGTCGGAGTTGTGGTCATCCTGTTTGGAGAGTTCTGGCTGTCCAGCATGTTGGGATTTGATGTGTTGTGCCCGCTAAAATTGTAATGCTTATGTAGGTATTGTAAAATAGTTTAGCTTAAGTTTTTTCATATTTATATTAGTAGTTGGTAACAGTGACATTATGTTACTGGCGGTAACATGTATGCTAACTAATAATACTTAAACAAAGTTTAGATGTATTTAATCCACTGAAGATATAAAACAGTTTAAAGAAACTATTCTAGGTCTTAATGTATGTCATAAAATCATGTCAATGTTTACTACTACTACTACTATTGTGTGTATCATAATTTACTATATGTATAGTACATAGTAAGAGTTGTTTAGGCACATTACTGTTATTATTTATAGTACAGACTTACCCATTTCCAATTGGTGATCTAGAGCTGTTGGTTGGCTGTGAGGGTTTCGGGTTGTTGCCAGAATCTGATCTTCTTAATATGAACTGAATGTCATTGGAATATTCACCCCATTTCATTAAGATCTAAAAATATAATTTCAGTAAGTGCTAAATGTGTCTAAAATTAGAAGAAAACTGTGTGCCAAGAATGATTATTACAAAATTTTTAACTCAATTTTACAATATCTATTTACCTGCTGCTTTGCTTAGAATCATTTTTTATTTTCACTAATATACAAAATGTTAAAGCTTTACAATCTATACTTATACCTTGAGGGGATATTCCTGGGGTGCAAGTAGTCGTTCATTATTCCGCCACCGCTCTATAAGCGTAAATCTTCCGACTTTGCCAGTGGCATGAGCTAATGCGAAAACTACATCCTGTGTAAATAACAGATGAACATCAAACATCGAAAGTTATTGTAAAAAGTGAAATTCACTACACATAGTACGCATACTAAAGGTGTCGGCGGCGTAGTCATGAGAATAGAAATTCAAGAATACTGACCTGGCAGGTTGTGGTCTCTGTAACCCCACAAACAATCCTTTGTATTCCCTCGACCCAGACCTTCAGCTCCATTAATTTTAAGATGTTCACAGTCAACTTATAATCACCATATTCACCTAAGATGTCATTTTATAGATAATTCAGCCTGCTCGAGACCTTCTTCTCACACAATATGAGCTAAAACGCAACACAAACATACCAAAAACACAATAAAGAAAATAAAGCTCCCAAGTGGGTTATGAGAAATTTTCGTTTAGAAACACGTCGCTGACATAAGCATGACAGCTTTGATTTTGACTTGCTAAAAGCTCTTTGGTTAGAGTTTGCTTGGCTCATACCATAAACAATATTTTTTTGCTACAATTTATTTAGTTTCCATTACTAAAACTGAAAAGCATATTAAACAAGTCCCTTTTTCAACATTTGCTAAAAAATCTTTTATAGATCTTCTTAGTTACAGATTCCATAAGTACATAGTCGTTTAAGAAAGCAAAGTTTTTTCACATCTTTCACCAAGATCCAAGAAGCGGTAAATTCAAAAGTTGAAAGAACTTTTGACTGTAAAAAACATTTGACTGTAAATGACTCATGTAAAGTAAATTATTATAATTAGGGGAGCATTATGATAAACTTTACTCATCGTACTTGATAAGATACTTATCTGCGATAGTTGAATAAGTTATATCTTACATTTTAGCGTAACAGGCACAGGCTGGTACAGGCTGGCGTATTTTTTTCTGACAGCTTTAACGTCATTGCTTTAAATAATGAAAGAATGTATTGATTAAATTTCCATGTACAAAGGGAATTTTACATAAATTATCATGGCTCAAGAGGAGGACGAAGAGGTTTTGTGTTATATTTACTTTCATCACACTAAAACGAAAAAACCCACCAAAGTGCAACGGCTATGACAAAAACAATTAATAAGACAAGTGTTTCTACTAAGTTGTGCGTATTATGTAACCAACAGTCAAACGCTGCAATTTTTTTATAAGGAGAAATTTGACTAAATGAACTATTCAAATTGTCGGATACCTTTCTAACCTTCCATTAATAAAACGAAGTCTTACTAATTATTTTCTAATATTTCCAGTATACCTATGCCTAGACTCCGCAAAAAGTAAGAAATCTAAGTGTAGTCAGTAGGTACAATGCCTGTATATATTCCTGCCTGAGTGTACCTATCCCGCATGATGATAATAATATATTGTATATACTTCGTGTCTCGTAAATTTAAACGCATAATTATGTAACTGTCTAAAAAAATAATTACTATTTTTGTCTATGAAAAATGTAAATACCGACACTGAAACATTAGTTGTGTGCATGCAGCTTTTAGTGGTCCACAGTTGGACCTCTCAAAGCTAATTTAGCAATTAAATAATAGTGTATAGTTATTGCTTTTAGTACCAACAACCGAATATTCAGCGGGGCTTTTTTTTCGTGGGAAATAATCAAATGACCCCGCCCGCTGTGAGTGCAGCGGGAGGGAGTGTCAGACTTTTACTGACTAAAACCCACTATGTTTCTCCTGGAGCCCTTTGGGTGCCGGGGTCGCGGCAACTCTCACGAACATCCCGCAGCCCCGCCAGCCATATTCAGTGAGGCTGTATTCCTTTCACTTTGGTGGATCTTCGCGGGTCCAAAAGTTTATTTAAAACTATTTATAACCTTGCTGTACGACCTAACATTGTACATATATGCCTAATAATTAACAAAATTTATTTTGTATTATTATCTACTAATATTGTTTTAAATATTTTTTAGGATTTAGTATTTAACGTTGAGGACATACAGAAGATAGTGAGAGATAACATAGAGTTTTGCTTGGGCGGTAACTCATACAGCCACTCACGATGCCCACATTGGATAAGTCTTATCACCGACAAAACCCTTGCCAGATTGAACAAACTAAATAAACCCTTCAAGTATATAGGTAAGAAATACAAAATGCGTAGTTAAGCATATTTCAGTTTGCCTACCATAAGGTTCCCTGTATCCTTATGTACCATTAAGACCAAAAAGACTGAAAGACAAGTGAAGAAACCCGGGGGTTAAGAGTCTCACCGTAAGGTTACTTACCTGCATTCTTCCATTTCGAAATCACGTAGATTTCTATTTTATCGATATGTACAGTTTTTGTATATTTTTGTATTTACAGTTAGAATTACCCTAACTCAGAAGAACGGAGCGGGTTTGCACACGGCGGCGGCTTACTACTGGGACACGGCGACAGATGGCGCTTGTACCGTCCGTTGGGAGAACAAGTACATGTATTGCATTGTTAACGTCTGGGGACTCGCTATTCAGATTTAATTTTAATTAAATAGTCATATAAAATTGGTTGGGTATTACTTTAGTCGTGAGTTATGGTCAATATTAATGTAAGGTCACTCTTAAGTCTCATGCTATTCATTTCAAGGCTTAAGGTATGTTACATAAAACGGAAGCCACCTATTAAAAAATTGCGGGCTTATGGGTAAAAAATAATCTCGAGATGATCTACACATGTGTCTTACCACTTTTATGAGGCAACTCAAAGCCCTTGAAACATTTTTTGCAAGCTATCGTTGGCGCCCAACTACTATAATAATAAAAACAAATGGCGGACGATTTTTTGTCCCCATGACGTATGTGCAACTCTGTGTAGACTATAACTTACACTGTTATCATAAAAAATGCGTTGGAACTAAATAAAACAAAATATAAAGCACATTTTAGTATTTTATTTTTGGTAAAATTTACCACAATACAAAATAATGATAGAAATAAATAAAGTAATAAAATGTATAGACAGGTCATAGAACTATGCATTGTAAAAATTGGTGCTTTTAAAGCAATTTCATTATAATTTATAATAACATTAGGCAAAATGGCATTGTGTACATAAAAAAATTAAAAGCATTACTTTTAACACAAATAATATCAAGGGCAGATGCATACACTTAATAATTAACGCAAAATTCATCACTTAGTGATTTGGTCTTTTGATTATATAATCAATTCATTTTATGTATACTGGGACTGGCGGCACGGCGGCCTGTGACACGCACAGGGCCGTGGTCTTTGGGAGACTCTTACAGAGTGTTCTAGAATAGTCTGATTTCTTTTACGTAAGAATGCGTTTGATGTCTAGTAGCGTGAGATTGTGATTTTTCTCCACCACCAACGCGTGCGCCGTCACTGTATACAAGACTAACAAAATGCAATAATTGTACATAATTTTAAAGCATTCGTGAGTCTACCAAACGAGACAACATCTTTACAAATCATTTACAAAATACCTAGTCCATACAATTGTAACACCGACATAACCGTTTCGTTATCTGTAAAGTAACACAAGAAACATTGAGGAGATAAGGGAAAGGAAACGCGTGTTAATCTTATGTCAAAATAAAACTAAACATTTAAAAATATTGTGTTAATCTTAATAATCGAAAGTGATTAAAATTACCTGTACTTTTTATTATCGTAACTCGATGTAGGCTATAACTTCGACTAACTCTCGTATCAAATGTAAACAAAATATAACAACCTTTTTTATAAAAAGAATGGCTTATAACTGTTAGGGTTGTGTTCGTATCATTACTCAGTACTAACACCGATAGGACTAGTCTACAGATGGCGCCACGGGATTGGCCAACATCAATTTAAAAACATTGATAGGAGCACAGCCCTCACAGTTTACATACAACATAATGTATTATTATTATTATCATCAAATTCATATTTATTACTTCTGCATTTCAGGCTGTTTGTCTACAGAAGACACAGTTATTATGCAATATAAACTACTAGATATGTCAATCAAATAAGATAACCTTTTTCAAAATTGATTTAGTAACAAACAACAGTAACATATTCACATACTGAACGATCATTGTAAGTATCCTACCTATCTTATGGCTGTACAACAGATCACACGTGCGCCTTGATCGTGAGCGCACTACAAAACAATTCCAAATATCTACTTTGGTAGACAAACGGCCTAAACAAAGCGGAACAAGTGACGCAAGTATAAATGTTATTTTATTTTAGAGAAACACTGAAATAAGACCTCTGTTGAACAAATTATCATATTACGAAATTGAATGCATGCATGTATGCACAGCTTATCTTTACACCAAATTTTACCTTAGACATTGTATATTACTTGTGTGGCGATACCCATACATAGTACGTATCTAAGCCATTATTAATTAACGGAACATTTATTCTTATGTGCATCTTGTTCTAACGTATAAATTTCAAAAAAGTACTAATAGTTACCTCTTAATTCGGGCCTACTTTAATCTGTCCTATTGAATTTATCTATAAAATACTTGGGACACATACATGTTATTTTAATACTGCTATCGTTAGATGCAGGAACAAGTATATACAACAGCAATCTTATGGCGCGTATCCAAAACTTCATCATTTATATTGTTTCTGCATCCACATCTATTTCTAAAACAAAAAATTGTGAATATTTGAAGCAGATTAGCAATTTGACTGATTCCTGTGATGTCTATTTTTGTGTGATGTATATCGTGTATAATTCAGTCTATAAATGCTTAGGAAAAAAATGCTATAAAAATTATATTTGCCAATTAAAACAACACACAGGCAATTGATTAGAATATTAAAATATATATTCTTCTAAAATAAAACCAATGAAGCTTTGCTGAAGTAGTATTAAAGCTAACAAATGTGCATTTTTATATTAAACCGTGCTTCATAACTGGGAGTCGTCCACTGTCCAGTCCGCGCTCGCCCCCCCCCCCCCTCGCCCGCGCGGAACGCTCCGCACACTAAATAACTTATACTATATACACCGTAAAATATACTCTATAAAGTACAACCTACCACTATGACTACAATAAAACGATTTGTCGTTTAACTCATTATTATGACAGATAATTCCTCTTATTTACAATTTTACTATACAATACATGTTAAAATTAATAAAAAGTAACATTGTACTTGTAACTTTGCTACCCTTCTTTCGAATGTACTAATTTCATTATTATAAACGCCTAAATTCCCTCGATATATGTACACATACGCGCTATGTTAGTCGAGACTTAACTGATCACAAATGAAAAGAAATAAGAACATAATGAGGAACAAATATACACTAGCTACGCACTAACCGTTCTCATTCCCGAGTACTCCGGGGCTAAACATATCACATCAAATTAAGTGCACACACTTAAGCCGTTCGCGAGTCTTCGATCCACCTTAAAAAAACTCAACATAACTAACAAATATTTACAAAATGTATAAACCTATCTCAAAATAAGATTTTTTAAGTATTACTAATTCAAAATTATTATAAAAACCAACAACTCTAACACTGGGTAGATTCAAGAAAGAGATCATATCAAGATTCAAGTAAAAGTTTTCCGTGTCCGATTAGGTACGCTCCAGTAAGACTAACGTGTCAAGATACGAGGTGGGAGTAACGCGATATGTGAATTTGACTTATTGTCTTACATACATTATTATGTACAAGCCATAGTGTGCTCGACCCAGATATTTATCTTTTTTTTGTCTGTAATAAGCAATCATATCCGTAGCTACGATCTAGATAGGCATACTGTAGAACTCTGACGAGATCCATCGTCTGATATAGCGTCGTTATCACTGTCTGTCTGAATAACTTGTCACTCACAACTCACGTTATTACTAAAGAAAATTTTACGTCTTATTCAGTTAGGTGTACTTCTAGAATTATGCTATTCGGTAGATAAGCCAGGGAGGCTTGTAAGCTAACTGATAAAACACACCACAGAAATATAATTCTTATTGATTATATTTTTATTGTGGGGTATTTTGTTCAGTTTTACAGCATATTAACTTATCAAAGATGTTCTTTGACAACACAAACATAATTGACACTCAAATCACTCACACGATACAGTTGTCCATTAGTTAAGGTACTTGCGGCACTTCTTGGCGCCGCACGTGCACGGGATCTTGACCTCCTCGAAGGGGAACTTGTAGTCGTACGTGAGCTCCTCCCCGACCGTGATGCGCCGCAGCGCGAAGATCAGGATGTGCTTGTGGCCGTGGATGTCCACGACGCGCGAGTAACAGTTCGGCTAAAACAAGATAAATATTTGTTAAATTGTTAGCAAGAAAAGGCTTTAATTTTGAACATATTATTATTATTACTATAAACTAGCTAAGAAACTACAGTAGAGTTCTATAGTAAATTCCGTTAGAGCTAAATATCGTTTGGTTCTCATAAAATAATAATAACTCTCATGCATAGTTATTTTACAGATGTTATGTGAAATCTGAAAGCAACTCTGTAAAGTTGTTGTTTCATTTCTCCTTCCCCTTTCAAGTCACATTTTTCTCTTTATAAACAGGATGTATGATCACTGTTTAAGTGCTAATAAATAAGCAACTCACGTCACAGGAATGGTTGATGAACCTGGCGGCGTTTCCCTTGAGCGTGGCGTCGACCACGAGGTTGTCGTCGATGCGGAACATGTAGCAGCCGCCCACGCCGCGCCGCCCCGACATCGCCTCGTAGCGCTTCTCGCGCTGGTCCGCCAGCACCGCGCGGATCACCTCGCCCGCGTACTCTATTACCATGTCACCTGGAACAAATACATACCACATTAAATCAAAATGATTACACACTCTTGACAAAAATGTTTAAAATTCAATCCTAATTATCACTCTCTATATGTTAGTATTACAATATTATGTCTAATTAACATCACAGCCAACCGACGAAGACGAGCGATGCTACAGACATTGGCGTAAAACTATATAAATCTTTGTCTTAGCGTCGGTATTTAAAATAAGGCTATGTTGAACTTTCTTTCACCACCATGATTTTCCCACCTTATTCTGCTTCATTAGAGCTCTAACTGTAGAGGAAAAGATGCACAACGAACCAATAGCAGAATGGGAAAATTGTACGATATATGTTTTACGTTGTAAAAAAAATAGTCCAATTAATTATTTTAAGGAGTATGTACCTTATCGAATCTCTCGATCGCTCTAAGGTTTGCTGTTAGAGAACTCTGGGTTAAGCTCGCCTTTGTACATAATTTTTCAAATTGTATGTTTTAAATGTATTTCAGTGTGCAATAAAGTATAATAATAATAATACCTTCTTCGATGTCACGTTTGCAGAATAATCCTCGTCCATGAATGTGAGATCTATATACACCCACGGACGCCTTAGATGTCTCTTTTAGTTGTCTGAATCTCATAGCTGGTGGCAGTGTTGCTAGACGTCTGAAAACAAAAAACATCATATTACGATTTCCATCACACAAGCTTTAGAAAACAAGTTTTTGAAGATAGACTTGGTTTGTAACAAGCAATTAGTACGAATGTAAATGTAAGTGAATTTAGTAATGCCTAAAAGAAATGGGATTATGGCTATTTTTACCTAGAGATGGAGCTTTCTCCCTCCTGGCCTCCGAACGGCGGCGGCTCCTCTCTGAAGGGCGAGGCCATCCAGCTGAACATGTCGTGGTTCTGTTTCCGCGCCACTGGGCCGGTGCGAGCACTGCCCCAAGGACTCTCCTTGAATCCCTCGCTCAAGTCCAAGTCGTTGTCCCAGCTGCTCAACGGACGACCTTGACGCGTCTTGTATTTTGTGCAGCGGCTTGCCTACAAATATCCAATAATATTTATTAGAAACAATAGACATTTATTATACAACAGTATTTTTTTAGACATTTCGAGTTACTTACCCCAGGTAGCTGTTCGACAAGGTATCTTAGCGCGTTGTTGTTTAGACCTAATATATGTGCTCCTGATAAACTAGCCGGTAGATTATACTGGATCGGTTGCAATCCCGATACTTTTCTAGCATTTTGCACAGCCTCCACAACTTTCGCCCAGAGGTCCGTAAGCGACGAAGATGTATAGTTGAATCCGTCTTCCGAAGTTACTTCATATATCAACTTCGGTCCGTCATCTTTGGACGGCTCCGGTGCAGGTTTCGGTGCAGTTGGTTTATTTTCTTTTGATATCTTAGTCTGCTTCTTTGTCGTAACTGGTTCAATTTCAGTTTTCCTATCTAACAATGGCCTCTTCATAACTTTCGCAGGGGCATTAGGAATTTTCGCTGCTACCGGAGCTCTGTTGGTATCTTTTTCTGTTAGTACTTTAGGAGGTTCAACTTCTATCATTTCCGTGTCCAAACTCGGTAAGGACATTTTCGAGGTGGTCTCAACAGGTTCACTGATCCTCACAGTGTCCACGTTACTTGTAGCTGTGCTGGTGTTGGCTTGCTGCATTTCGGATGATAGCTGCATTGCCTGAGCTGCCTCCCTCTCTTCTTTTTCTTTTTTCGCTTTCTCTAGTTCCATCATACGTTTCGACTCTTCAATTGCCTTTTCTAGGTCACTGTCAATACTTTCATCTTTCATGTTCAAATCGGGCATGTCGTGACTAACAGGCCTCTGCTTCGGCACTGCAATAGTTTTGGACGTGTTCTTTGTTGCCGACTTGCTTTGGCCATCTCTATGTAATGGTAACACTCGATTCATTGGTCTCATAGACATAGGATTGACCACGTTAGTAGGAATGCCAGACTGTTGAGTCGGAGGTGCTTTCGGTAATGTTATGCTCGAACTTGTCTGAGTCGGTAAGTTAATGGTATTATTCTGTACAGGTAGACACATCAGATTATTAGCATTATTTTGGTTTTGCAGTAAATTAGTGCTTGCTTGAAGAGGGAAGTTTATATCAGCCGCAGCTTTGGAAGCAGGGAGAATTTTGGGATCAACGAGGTTGTTCTGCACCGTGATGTTCACTGTGTTATTGCTAGAGTTCACGTTAATGTTCATAGGTGCACTGTTCGGTATAGCTTGGAATGGAACATTTATCATGGTACCAGTGTTGTCATTACTTGGCTGGAAAGCTAAGGGATCGGTGGTAATGCCTGCCACATTATTGTTGCTGTTGTTAGTGACTACCCTTATGTTATGCTGCTGTGGCACATGCTGATTAATGTTACTTTCTAGATTCGTATTATTCATTCTGCTCCTCTCAGGTAAATTGATAACCCTGTTGTTATTCTGCGAATTCATTTGCATGTATCCAATTTGATTGTTGACAGATATAGTATGGTTTTGTTTTTCATTGGTGACCATGTTAACCTTAGAGCAATCTTTGTTGTTAGATATACTCGATAAGGGCAAATTGGTGTTAGTCGGAGGTCCCATTAGATTTTTACCTCGAATCGCATCTTGCGAAAACTTAGGTGGGTCCGAAACTGGTAAAGTGTTTCTATTCAGTTGATTGTCCAAGTTTGGTATGCTTTGACTTTGTGATGAATTATTACTGCTCATGCTGCAACTATTGATATTTATTTGCGTGTTATTAGATACTTGACTGGTCATCATCTGGTTTTGGTTGTTTGTGGTATGTGTTTGGGTATTATTTAACATCATGTGGTTGGCAGTTCCTGGCATGAGGTTGTTAACATTATGTTCTGTGGAGTTGGAGCAACTCATCAACATTTCGTGTCCCGTCATGTTGTTCTGAGAGCTCGATCCGTACATGTTGCTATTGTTGACATTATTCATCATCATATTGTTAGACATGCTCGAATTATTAACATTCATGTTATGCATCATATTTCCTGTGCTCATGTTCATGTTGTTTGTATTCGTGTTCATATTCATGTTAGAACATATCTCCATTGTATTTTGATTGTTTGAAAATTGAGAACTGTTGTTGGCACAGCTTCCACTGCATGAACTTTGGATATCATTCTTAATGTCAGGAATGTTAGGCATGTGCATCATCGAACTATTCATGGACTGATGATTCGTGTTCACTATTTGCATGGTGTTGTTAAGGTTACCGTGCATGTTCATGTTGTTCATGGAGTTCATCTGATGCTGCATCATTGAAGAATGTTCCATGGAGTTTCTGTTGTTCTGTATCTGGTTCATGGCGTTTATATTTTGTAGAGTCATAGAATTGCTGTCATATCTATTTCCATGCATATTGGACATGGAGTTAGAATTGTCCATTTGGTTACTCAAGTTGATATTAGATGCACTTCCTGACATATGATGCATATGCATGCTGTTATCCATCTGCTGTCTATTATGCATTTGATTGGGCACGTGCTGGTGCATGTTCATTATGTTATTCTCGACGTGCGATCTGTTATTTTGAATCTGCATGACATTGGACATTTGGTGTTGATGATGCAGTCCAACATTCTCCATTTGCCTGTTCTGTTGCAATGTCATCTGTTGGTTAACATGCATGTTGTTATCCATCTGCCCTCGAGTGTTGTTATTGACATGGTGATTCATCTGTTGCATATTATGTAGCTGGGTATTATGCATATTATCGATGGATCTATTTGAGTGCATGGTGTGACTCATGTTACTCATCCCATGACTTTGCATGTTTTCTATCATCATCCTATTATTCTGCATATTCATATTTGACATAGGCTGTTGCATATGCATATGGTTAAGCTCGCCTAAGTCGGATCTATTTATATTGTGGTTATTAGATCCTAGATTATGCATGCCCATAGATTGGTTCATCATGTTATTTGTGTCAGGAGTGCTTCGATTAGACAGCATATTTCCTTGATTGTGGTTTTGCTGAGCATTCATTAAATTGTCATGGAATGTTCTACTGGATGAGGATTGATTCAGCTGTAACTGGTTATTTTCAACTTGACGATTATGTTGAATTTGTCCGTTCATAATGTGTATCTGATTGGGTGTTGGAATCTGATTATTATCATGCGACATCATCTGTATGTTGCTGCTGTGAGACATATTTGATGAATTCATGGAACTGGACAAATCATGTTGCTGGCTTGACTGCATGTTGCTGTCGCTAGTCACAGAATTGTTCATGCGATTGTTCTGATTTTCTTGACACGACAGATTCATATTCTGTAGTGAATTATTTCCGGAACTCAATATTTGAACTTGTCCGTGCGAATTATTATTGTTGGACATAGAGCACATTTGATTTTGAGTGTTTGGCACAGAAATAGTATTCTGGTTGTTTTGCAGTTGCGGTCGCATAACATTGTGCGGTATGATGCTTATAGCTGGTGAGTTACTAATGTTGCCGCTCATCTGGCAGTTATTCATTTTATGCACGTTCATTTGGTTTGATAAGTTATCCGTATTATGTTTGTTTTCTGATGTTCCCATATTTTGGAAAGTCTTGTCATTATTGGCATGTTGTTGCGAGTGAGAAGCCATAATCTCTTGCGAGAAATTCAAGTGACCACCCTCAGTTTTCGAAAGAGCATTAATTTTACTCAATTTCAAAGAAGTATCCGCATCAAAGTTGCTATTCATAACTGAAGAAGGTGGATATATATTTCCAGCCGTAATCTGAATGACATTGTTAGAAGTAGAGTGTGAGGTAGAATGGTGGCTCACATTGATGCTCTGCTCGAATTGATGTGAATGCATATTCACTCCAGACATCGAGTTATTAGGCATCTGTATAAGACAATTTTGATTCATTTTGTCATGGTCATTGTTCAAATGGGATCTTCCGGCCATAACATTGCTCTGAACATTCATTGAAGACGTGTTTACGGTACTTGGTTTTACCGTCATGTTTTGCATTTCCAATTTATTCTCCATATTATTGTTAGCTTGATTTATTTGCCTCCATGGTGTTGGTGATTTTATGCTTTGAGTGACACTTATAGTCGGCATGCTAGCAGAACTTGAATTGTCCTGCAAGTTACCGCTAATCTCAATAACATGAGAGTTTTCAATTTTGAAGTTATTCTTGTTGGCTGGAGGCGCAATAGAGCTTGAAACTATCGGTTGTGATAATGGTATCGACTGCATCGGGAATGACGTGGAGGAATTAGGTATTGACTGAGATATAGCCATCACTGGTTGTCCAATAGACGATACTAGTGTAACATTTGGCGACATGGAAACAATGCTTGGTTTCGGCATATTTGTTCTTTGCATGTTCTGCGGTGTGCTCGAAATCGTCATACTATGAATCTGAGATGTAATAGGATTCATTTGTCTTCCAGTAATAATGGTCCCAGATTGAGAGCCAATAGTAAGTGGTGAAGGACTCATTTGAATTACTTTCGGTGTATGTCGGTTGCTGTTGTTTGATGATTTGTCTGGTAGTGGCTGTAGTGTTAGATTGGGCACAGACGTCTTAATATTCTTCATAGATTGTGGCGTTGACTGCACAGTCTGCGCAGTGACCACATTCGGTGTCGACGATACAGCAACATTATCGCCCACGTTATTAACAACGACATACCCAGTCGGTACCTCCACAATAGGTTCAATTTTACTTGCCTGGAACACTTGCGTAGTCGTAGCCGAAAAACTACTGTTCTGCGCTAGCACTCCTTGCATTGCGGTTGACACGAACTGTTGCGATGACATAACTGTATTTTGGACGATTGTCTCCAAGCCATAATAAACAGGCTGGGTTGTTGTTAAATACATACATCCAGAAGGATCTGTGACCATTTCCAATGTTGGCGTCGACCCCAATAGGACTTGATCATTGCAAAACTGTGGCAATAGAGTTCCTTGTGGTAAAATAGTGGTACCACCGGGTCCAGACGAGATCAGTGTGTTGCCTTGTGTTTGCAACGTGTTCGGTATTATGGTGGTTTGACCGTTACCAATACCACTTTGCGGTACAACCGTGGCTCCTCCTGTTTGCAGCGTGTTGTTCGGTAGAAGAGTAGCTTGTGATGTTATGTTTCCAGATGTAAGTCCCTGAATTCCTTGTGGTATTATCGTGGTACCATTTTGAGTATGTATTGCTTGGGGTAGAATTGTAGGTCCATTTGGACCTTGGGAAATAATTCCTTGCGTTTGAATTGCGCCTTGGGGTAAAATTGTAGCTCCCTGTTGAATAGCTTGTGGCAATATTCCCACGTTGCCTTGCGGCAGCAATACAGGTATTCCTCCGCTAGGTACAGCAACCAATCCTCCATTTTCCGTTTGTTGAATTTGAAATGTCTGAGGCACTAGACCACTCTGAGATATAAATTGTGTAGGCCCAGTCTTAAAATCTCCTTGGGGAGCAATAGTAGCAATGTACTGCATGTTTTGGTTTTGTTGTTGCGATAATGCTTCAACATAAGCAGACATTATATTTTGATTGGCCACTGGTTGCACAATGATCGACGGCTGGCCTGTCTGATTATTAGTTTGTAATTGTATCACAGTGTTGCCAGGTCCGAGTGGTGACTGGTTAATAGTGTATGTCTTCTCCATTTTTGTTTGTCTCTTTATGGTTGTTGGTTTAGGCATTGGTCGACCTCTTCCTCGGTTTGTAGCCTGGAATATAGGCTTTGGTTGTACTGGCGCAGGCTGCTTCTTAGGAGACTTTTGCGAATTTCCTGGTAATATCAACTGTTGTTTATTCTGTGTATTTGGTGATGATAGTCGTTGTGCCGTCATCGCTGGCACGACTATAGTAGGATTCCCTTGGATTTGTGGTCGAATCATCGGTTGAATGTTCTGGATGATAGAAGTACTCGGCATTCCCTGTATTGAGTTAACTGGCAGCGCGATGGAAGATGCGCTAGCCATGTTAGGGAAATTGGTGAATTGATTTTTGGCTTGAATCATTTGTCCACCATTACCTTGTTGATTTTGCGGTATAGTCAAAACTTGATTAGAATTTGACGATATTACTTGAATACCTCCAGATCCGGACAGCAATTGCGTCATATCGTTCCCTTGAAGTTGTTGTATATTACTGCCATTGCCAGGTTTTACACAGATGTTGTAGGGCAAAATATTAGGCTGTGTTATGATCTGCGGCGCCATTATCTTCTGACCATTAGCAGAGCTTGTTTTGGGAGGAAGTAGCATCTGTGGTGTTACAACAATCTGCGGTGATGATAGCATCTGTTGGTTTGCCGACACTTGGACATTGGTTGTTTTACTTTGATCGAAGATAACTGTTCCAGACTTCATCTGCTCCGTAATAGTCATAGTCATTTCATTTGACGGCCCTGGAGATGGTGTTTCGACAATGGTACCGTTGATAGTAATTTGCCTCGTATTGATAGACGTCCTCCTAGCTGCAATGCCTTCAGCTTTAACGGTGTTCTCCGTGCCACTTACGACACCGGCATGTATGATCATAGGTTGAGCAAATGCGCCTTGGAACGCATTTTGTAGAGTCGTTAATGTTCTATTTTCCGGTGATTTAGGATTCTCGCTCTCACTTTCACTAGTCGACATCATATCGCACGAGGGAACGTGTCTGTCGTACGACTCTTTGTTTCTGTAAGTGCACTGGCACCTATCACACCTCACAGGTTGTTCCATTTGATTTGAGGATCCTGAACCGTCATCTAGAGACCTCATTACAAGTTCTGGCTGGCCTAGTGAGTTACCAGCAAATGTGACAGTATAACTCTCAGTCCCGGTAGCTCTATACATGAACTGATTAGTTTGGGCTCTTTGCATGTTCTCATTCCCGGGGTGGTTATCTTCAGCGCCATCCAACTGTTGTATGGGCGTAAAGTCATTATCCTGGTCTCGAGGACTCCCAGGTCGCGAACTACACGTGCTTTCAGAACCAGACCAGTCGGCTGTGCCATCTAGCTGCGATATAGGACTGCACTGGATTTTAGTGTAGAAATCTATGACATCAGTATAATAACCTTCATTCTTATCAGTTTTTGTGTTGTTGGTCTCTTCCTTTTTGTTCGGAGAGGTAGTGCGATAATTTATGCCCGAAGAGTGTGGAGCTTCGTCACAAATGGCACCACTAGTGCAAGTCTCTACTTTCACTTTCTTCTCAGTCTCTTTTATTGGTTCCAATGGATTTTCAGTTAATGGAACTCTTTGGACTGGACTTAATTTGCCCGTGACTGTAGATGTTTTACCCATTTTGCACCTTTTTATTGTAGATGATAGTAGGCTGGTGTCGAACTTATTATTCCAGCTGCTTGACCTTTGTTGGCCGCGGCCGGTAGTCAAAGTTTTAAGATTATGGCTTTGCAAGAGCATTTCTGATTTGCTTCTCTTTAACTCCTTACTTCCAGTTTCGAACCTTGAATTTAAGAGCTCATCAATAAAGTCTGTAGATCGGAAATCAGACTTATCATTACTTTTATCATCTGATTGACCCATTGCACAGTAGAATTCATTTTTAAGGTCTTGAAATATGTCTTGCATGGAAATGCCATCTAAAAGGTCGTGATTCAAATCTTCGAAAATGGCGTCTTTGACTTCAGGCGGCAATAGATCTGCTGTGTTTTGCGGTTCTTCTTCATCTTGTTGTTCTTGTTTGCAGACATTGTCAAGTAAATGTTCCACAACTTGTTTCACAGCTAGATCTTCCAAAGTCACCGTACTGCCGAACTTGATGGGTGACTTATCGTTTTTCAACATCATAACAGTCTTGCCGGAACCAGTCTCAATGCTCTCATGCCATGCTCCAATCTCGGCCATGACGCGTTCAACAACTTGAACATCTAAAGTGTGATCTACTGTTATGTTTACACCAAAGTCAAACCCAGGTAATGGCTCTGCTAAAATGAGCTTGGTTTTTATAGTATATCTGACAATTTTCGTAGGTTTCTTGCACGACCAAAACAGGCGAGTGCACGAAAAATCCACTGGCATTAGGAACTCTTCATAGTCCGAGACTGATGGCACAATTTTTCCTAAACTGTGAACTGTTAGTGAACCTAATATGAATTGCACTTTGGTTATTTCACTGTATCTTTTCTTCTTCTTGTCGAGTTCTACATACACTGGTCTTGTGAGTTCAAAGTCGGCATCTTTTTGTAGACTCTTTTTAGGCACATCTTTGCCATGCGTTGGACAAAATACTCGTTTGTCATCCATGAAAGCACAACTTTCCTTTCTTGCGCAAGCATAGTGGTAGGTTTCGCTGCAGTTTTTAGCACAGCATCCAACACTGGCGCCTTTAACTTCGCACACAGCACACTTGATCATCTTCCCTCTAGATATTGCAGAGTGGACATTTTGCAGAGATCCATCAATTTCTTCAAACACCTCTGCTGACCAAAGCGCGCAGTTGGAATGAATCCAATCATTTTGGCCGCAATACAGTAATCGACCTTCCATTGAAGGTGAACCATCTCCAACAGCTTTGCAGAGTACACAAAGTCTAGAATCTACAACTGGATAAAACTCTAATAAATCTTCTTCCAATTTGTTGCAATCAGTTTCCAGTTTGGGCACTATTTGATCCATCGGCCGTTCAATAGATTGCACTGCTGCCTTGATTTTGTTGTCGGCTATATCAAGGTCTTTCATAGACTCAGCATCTTCTTGTTCACCTTCCACTTCCAGATTAGGTTGAAGGCAGTTGCTTTCGCAGTCAAACCAAGGAAACGTTTCAGAGAATAAGTCCTTGTATATTGATGTAAGATCGTCACTAGTTGTCCTTTGAATGACCTCCTTCATGTCGTGATTAAAATCTTTTAGAGATACATAACCATCACTATTGACTCTTTTCTTAATATCTAAGAGAGATGGCGAAATCACTCGGTCTAAGTCGTCACTGGTATTGTCCATGTCCGTCGATTGTCGCAACACGACTGGACTTAGATCTTGCTCGCTTCGAGCTTGACGATAACTTTTCATTGGCTCGTCATCGTCAGAGATTGCTTCATATTTGTCGTCATGTACAGTTGTAGGCAACATTGTCGTAGCTTTTTCTGTTTTTGCCTGAGGTGGGTAGTTTTCGTGTACCTCGACACAAGAAGCCTCAAACTCCGTTTTAGTCCCATAGAGACCTGTTGAGAAGCAGATTTCTTTGTTCTGCATTAGTGGTTCCTGTAGGTTAACCACTTTATGGGAGGTATGAGGCATTTCTTCTTTCTCCATATTGACATCTTGTAGTATTGAAGAACACTGCCAGACTTGTGGCGTGTTTGGGTCATCAAATTTGTTTTGCGGAAAATTGTTATTCCGCCTTCCTCTTGAAGTGTTTCTATACACTTTAGTTTCTGACGTCTTCAAAGAAACGTCTACAACGTCGAAGTGTAGTTTCCTAATGGCTTGTGGCGACATTAGTCGGTACGGTTTATTCGGTACCGGCGTATTTTTGTGCGGCGTCAACTTCAATAGGGCACAGGCTTTCTTATTCTTAGCAAGTAGCTTCAAAAGGTGCAGTAGCCTTCCTTTCAGATGTTCTGTTAACATTTTTCTCCATGGAGGATCATGTGGCATGCACTTGCAGCAGATGTATTCGATTGAAGGTGGTAATGCTGACAAAAGTTGATATCCTTCGCCTGTAAGTCCTTCACAACTCGCATGTACCCATCTGCCGCACCATCCACACTCCATCATCTGTAAATGCGAAAAATAAAACATTTTGTTAGTTCCATCAAATCAGGTATTCATTGAGTCATTCAATCATTGAGTTAAGTAAGTTTTAAACATACCTTGCTGTCGAAGTCATTGTCTCGGTAGCACGCTTGGCAGAGCGGGCAGTAGTTACCCTTCTGACGCAGTTTGAAGCACGGCCCGCAGAACGGTAGGCTGCCTACGAACTTGCTCACACGGCTGCTGTCACAACTCTTGCACTTCAGGCATGCGCTGCATATCTGAAAATGCACACCATAGTGTATTAGCACTCATCTTCTATAATTCACATTTTACAACCGCTTGTAAGTATATAATAACTTGCAAGAGGAGCTTTTTTAGATAAAATGGAAGAGACTAATAGAAGGAATGAGTAATAGTGTAGTATTTTAAAATTCTGACCCGAAAATAATCTAGCATCGTAGGTAGTTTCCACGTAGGGCTTGAATTAACCTACCATTCAAGAAAAAAATGCTATTTTATTATTTTCCATTTGAATGTCTTTTTTTCCTTAAATTTTCAACTTCTACCTACTATAGGTACTATAGGTAGTATAACTATAGCTGTATTGGTTGCAATATGATTATGAGGGTTGTACCTGTGGCCAGTCGCTGCGGTGGTCGGGCGGCGGCGCGGGCAGGCAGGCGGCGTGGTGGTGGCGGGCGCAGGCGCGGCAGCGCAGGCGGGCGGCCGGGCGCGCGCACGCCGCGCACGACACGCAGCGCGCGCACGTCCAGCCGCCGCCGCCCGCCGCCTCCTCCGCGCACCAGCTGTGGTACCACTCGCAGCACGACGAACACACCAACATCTGCCGTGGCAACAGTCAACACACGATTACACTTCGGTTACTTAGTTGGTAAGCGACTGGTGATATTAACCAGTCTGAATCTAGAAATTTACTAATAGTATTCGATGAAAATAAGCTTTAACTTATGCTCCTAACATACTTTTGTTCTGATTTACAGAATTATAATTAACTGATGTAATTAATTTACTATCGAAAATTAAAAAAAAAAGGTTAAAAATGCTATAATGTAGCGGGAGATTTCATCATGTTCTAAGACGGGTCCAGTTACGTCATCTAATGTTTTTCATCCTATTTCATCATACAATTAAACTAAACTCATATCATCGTGTTTCGTGTGCGCTTTGCGCAGGTTTTGTCTGTTTGGTTATATTAATACAGATACTTTACGTATATATTTCAAACATAAAAATTGATTTAAACACTAAATATCAACTGCAAAACCTTAGCCCTGACTCATAAAATATGACTATTGTTATTTTCCTAAAACAGTTTTATATTTTACCTATGAATGGTTCAAAGATAATTTGATATGCTGAACTGTAGAGACAGCGTAAATACCTATTATTATTTATAATGTAAAAATTCTATTATGTACATACCATGAGCAGAACATATAAAAACCAAATCCACAGAGTTGCAAATAGTACAATAAATATTGATTAAATTATTAATAAGCATATCTAGGAATTTTGTACTTGGAAATACGAATAATATTTATTCTATTCAAATCAGAATATATTTTTTAGAGTTACAACTGACCTTCTTGTTTTTTTTTTTTATCTGAATGACTGAGATTAATATACATTTTGGTAGGTATTGATGTAAGAAACTGGAACATAACCATAACCATTATTAGCAAACTTCAATAAAGCAAAAGATAATACTACAGACTCTACCTTTTCTTTCCCAGCACTGCCGCACAGGAAGCATAGTCTGGCGATAGTGAATGATCCAGTGCCAATTAGTCCGAACCCTGAGCTGCAAACCTCATCAGGGTCATAACTTTCCCAGAAATCAACGCATATCAGTTCTGGTCTGTTCTGCCCACATTTCTGTGATCGACTGCGGACCTGAGAAGAGAAAAGTAACATTATATTATTTGTCACTTTGTAGAGTATTGAGATAGTTTTCAATAAAGCAGTACTTACATTGGTGATATTGGAGAGCGGTTTCATCACTGTCTTTTTAGGTACAAGTTCCATTATTGTTTCATCCTCACTTGATTCTGCCTTGCTCTGAGATTTGACAGCAAGTGGTTGCTCTATCTTTCTCTTTTTGGTTTCAATATGAGCCTCTACGTCACTTTCCTTTGCCGCAATTGCTTCTGGGATTACCAGAGGCGCTTTGTTCTCAGAATCCATTTCAGATTCACAACTTGACAGATCAGGAGTTTCTCTGTCCTTCTCCATAACACATGGGACACTCTCGTCCTCAGGAAGGTTTTTCTCAACTTTCTCTTTCTCGTCTTGTGTAGGGAATGTAGCTATGGGTTGTCCTAAGACAATAGACGCACTTCGACATACATGCTTAACTCTAGGCCCTTTAAGTTCAACTTTTTGTCTCTTAGGATCCTCAGTTTGTTTGGTATCACTCTTATCCTTTTTTCTAACTTTTATCCTTGTCAGTTGACGTTTCCTAGTAGCATTTATGTCTTCAGTGGATTCATTTGTAACTGGACGGTCTTTAGGAGATTTATCCTGTAACATTTAAGGAATTCTTAATAATTTGCTTATTTTAAATAATTCCATTTTAGGCTAGAAAAATAAAAATGGATAATGCAGAAAATAAAAGTTTTTTCTAATATGCTACATACCTCAACTTTTTCAATTTCTTCGATCTTCTTACTGGGCTTTAGAGTTCCGAAGATCTTATTATTCTCGTTGTCATTATTAGTAATTGCAAACACCGGAGGGTTTGTAGTGGTGTTGCTTGCAATCCTCAGTGGGTTTGCCTGTGTCAAAGAACCAGGCGTTTTAACAGCTGACCTCATGAAAGGAGGCAACATTGCCGTGAGGCCAGCTCTTATGCTAGGTGGTACCTGGAATGCCTTTAGGCACATCTTCAGCCAGCATGCTGGACATCGAGCCTTGTTAGTGCACCGAAGTAGCTTCCACTGCTGTGAGCGGACTATGGGGGGGACATGACAATTTCCTGAAAAAATCGTAGGTCATTAATATCTCTTGGTAAATGCAAACAAAAATTTCGTAATAACTACAAATCACAAACCTTCGCCTTTCAAACACTGCATCACCAGTGAGCCTGACTTTTGAGACAGCTTCTCCTTTTTCAACATCTTAGATATAAACTTGCGACATGACTCGCACGAATATATTCCGAATTTGCGTGCTTGTTTCACAAATCTGTAAAATCTTACAGCACCACAAACTCCACAAGTCACTGTTGTTGGTGGATTAGGAGCTAAAAAACATACAAATGTGTTTAATAAGATTACCTGCAATATTTTAAATTACAGCAAAAGTAATAAACTTACAAGATGCCGATGTTGCTGTAGAGAATGGACCGTCTAAAGCAGAAGTTGATTGTGTAGGTGGATTCAATTGCAATCTAGCTTCTCTGAGAATGATTTTGCCTCTGAGCAGCTGTGATGCAGAGGACTTGTCTTTCTCTGGACTGGCAGGTGGGGGCTTCTCCTCCTCATCCCCGCTTCCACCGGGACTAGCACTATCCCAGCTATCCTCAGACTCAGAGCCACTGCTTGTACTACTTGAGCTGCTTGCATCTGATATATCCATCAGTTTTCTCATAGCATGCCCTGACCTATCCTCTTTGAGAGGTTCAGGAGATTTTACTTTTTCAAGAGTCTCCACATTTGAGTTTTCATCCTGCAATGCCTCCTTTTCATATGAAAATAGATCATGTAGCTTTCTCGTGCCAACACTGAGACTTGAAAATGAATTTGATGTTTTATCTTTGAAAAGATTAGAGGACTTTAAGGACTGTTGTTGAGTATCTCTAACCTTTTCAGTTTGATTTGTTTTCTCTACCTCTACCTCATCAGTGGTGTCTTCATCATTATGTAAATTGTTAAACACTAGTCGCTTTAACTTAGGTTTCTTAAGCACTTTACTTGATGATATACTACTTGTTGCTGTTTGCTCCTCCCCATCAATGAATCTTTTGTTAGGTTTGATTACTCTTGATGAATGAGCACTCCTTACAGGCAAAACAAACTTTGTAGAGCTCCCACTCTCCTTCTCAACAGGTGATGAATTTCTTGGAGGAGGTGACATACACCGGCTATCACTAAACTGTGAGAATTTGTTCATAGGCTTTGATAAGGGATTTAAATTTTTCCTTAAGTAGCCCTCTTGATGTTCTGAACTTGATTTAGAACTTAAATCTGTTAATTTAGCTGGCTTCAAGATGCTGTTGAAAGTAGAGTACTCAGTGGATTTTAAAGAAGACTTCTTCTTTATTATTGGTACAAGAGGAGCATGATGTTTGAGTGGGATCTTCTTGAGAGGAAAGAATATATCCTCACAGCTCTCCACAGTGCCAAAAGTGACTGTTTTCTTAACAGGTTTGGGTTTGTCATTTTTGACTGGCTCCATTTTGTTCTGCGACCTAGTTCTTACTGGAGATTTTGACAAATCGCTGTTGATTTTGTCTAGGGTCTCAGTTTTATTATTTGTTGTTATTTCAGTCACTTTGTTTTGGCCAACATCATCTGTCTCCTTTTCATTATTATTTTCTTTCTTTTCTTCCTCCTGAAATGTTAAATAAGACATTGTTACACATCTAACATTTTTGTGGAACACTTGTTTTGTGCTCTACATTTTACACACAGAGATACTTCCTTGTAACCAATACATAGATCACTTGAATAAATCAATTATCTTTTGTATTCCATTTTATACATACATACAGTTGAATTCACACAAAACAAAATGACACCATGTTTTTTAGACAGTTTAACGATAACCTTGAGAATAACAAATGTCTATTTTTAAATGTTTTCATTTATATTTTAGAATGTGAATTGTGTATATTGTTTTTTACCCTACAATAAAAACCAAGTAACACAATAGCAAGCTCCAGTAATGAAAAAGAGTGAACTAAAACTGAGCAGACAAATGCTTACACATGTAATGGCAGCCAAACAGAGTAGGGCTTAAACAAAAGAATGTCATGATACATGTTTGAATTTTAACCATATTACACCCTATTTATGCAAAAAGTTAAGTATTGCAGTGTTAAATACCAAAGAATTAACAAATACATGCTACAAGCTGGCTTGATAAGAATGTGTATAACAATGTAGTAAAGGTTATGTGAATGTTTACAGTTTGTTTGTAAATATATTGCATTTGTTTAGCAGTTAGCAAATGTAACTTTCAAAAGGTAAAACAGAATGATACGGACAAAACTAAATCAAGCACTTTAGAATTGTGTTGACATGAAATGGAACACGCAAATGTCAAAGTACGTAGATACATACTTGACGCTCTACCTATGCGATTATCGCTACGAACGCTAGTAGTTATTACGTAAACACAACATTTCCGTGGACACGCTCATATTTTATAGTAATTTGCACAAAACTATCGAGAAATCATAGCAAGGAATCTTTACCTCTTGGTCCCCAGTAAAATCATTAGCGGTAGAGCCGCGCGCTGGCGGGTGATTCTCTGGAGCAGTCTCATGGTAAACAGCCCCTGATAGAACACTAATACGTTTTCTGTTTTGGAATTTGAGTGGTTTGCCTGGGAATCTCGACCTTCCCATTTTGATGTGCACGTAAACGAAGATCACTTAGTGCGTTCCTAGCGATTGCGAGGAAACTGGCGCGCATGCTCGGGCCCGCGCGCTCCGCATCGCCATTTCACTCATTTATGCAATGTGTATAACAAATTACGACGCAGTTTTCATCGCATGTACGCTCAAACATAAACACTAGCATCACCCTTCACATTATTCACTAAAACCATCACTTAGCACTGTTTTTGCAAAAGACGACATCATCCATCATTTTTAATGGTCGACTGGTTGTTAACGCCGTAGTCGTATCGCTTCCATTCAACTAAGCGTCAGCTACTAGTGAAACAAAAGAGAATGTAGCGATACACCCGATTCTACAACACTACGCGTCAGTAACAGAACGTTTTGTTCCATTTGATTATTTATTTTATCACTAAACAAATTAAATTATTAAAATTGAATCGCCGTAATTTGACAAAGATGGCTGTTCGCCGCGCTTTAACAATAGCGTACACGAGTGATTAACGAGACGAGGCGCGAGGCCGCGGTGTGAACGACACCTGGCTCTCGGAGGCCAGTTATGGATTTTGAACCAATCGCGACGTTAATTCGGACCGGTATGAAAACAAACATGTCGCTCGCTACAGTACACTCGTTACCTCGCTACTCTATCTATACATAGAGGCGTTTCACTCATTTTTCATCAATAAAAATGTTATGTTGTGCTTACGACTTATGATCTATTATAAACTGCGCGAACGGGTCGAGTCGGACGCAACGGCATTGACTTGTATACAATATGAATTATAAATAAATGTAATGTTATGTGGTAAAAATTTCATTAAGATCTTTTATTTTATTTGAGGCTCTAGGAAATGCGGTTACTCGAGACGATCCTATTCGTATTGATGTTTGTTGGAGAGTAGTATGTTTGAACTTATATTATGACTTCGTTAGCACACATTACGTTTGTAAGTATATCAACGTCTGCAGGATTGGAAACATCTGTCTTCTAGGGCATTTATTTTGCGACAGTAACATTTACAAGATTCGAAGATAATCAATTTATGGCGTCATCTTAGCAAAAAAATCTGCGCGTCGTGCTCCGTTCTGTAGAATTGAGTGACTCTACATTTAATCTTTGCTTGTTTTGAATCGCGTACGATAATAATTTTGTCGAATAAATATCGATTTACGTAGTATAATGTTAGCGTACCGAATTCTGACTAAATATAGAGTACATTAACCACGGCATGTCATGGTAGAGTTTAACTCTACATTTTTTGATCGAGTTATCTTTAAGTTTTCTTGCTTAATAAACGTTCTCGTTGACAGAAAGAAGAGTTTTCTGTTTTATTGATTGTATGTTTGTTACGTTTATAAAGACATTCCTTATGACTAATATTTTAATTTGTATGGAAGAGTTTAACTCTGACTTTATTTAATCGGGTTTATTAATAAAAGAAGTTAGTTTTGATACGAATATTTTATTATAGCTGATTGATAGATACAAACCAGATACGATAGATAATACAATATTTGATTAAAATAAATTAATAAATACGTAGGTACTTAACACAAATTTAGTTGCTCTTTCTTTTTTAATACATTTAGATAATTCGAAGGATGCGATTGTTGATTATGTAAAGCACAATACAGTGATTTTTATTTTTTGAATACCTACTGTATGAACCAAATTGTTGCAACTTATTAGATTGATAAAATTAAATTATCGGATATTATACAGATATCAAAATGAGTGTCCGATTAGAGTGTAAGTTGAATATCCTTTGCATGTAATAATGTAATTCAATTACCTACTTGTAATCCACTATCTTTGATTTATTACAGTTCGTTTTTAGCATAATAACATGAAAATGTCAGTAGACCCTGTGCCCTGAATATCCCGTGTTAAGTATATGATGTGATAGAAAATTTATAAATATTGTTATCGGATTCAAAATTGCTGTCTCAAAATTCAATAATCCAGAATTTGATTTCTTTTTCTTTAATAAAAAAAATATCCTTATTATCTTGTACCTTAATACTCATTTCACATTTATGCAAACATTCGTTTACAACATTAGTTAAATAGCGCATATACAGTATTTTAAATAAAAATGTAGAAAGCTAGAGTTGTGAATGATAAGTTGTACGCGTCGTGTTGCATACATACGTATTATGTATATTACCCGCACCCTACCCTACACCGACGTGAACCCCAAAACTACCGGTCGATCATGCGTAAAGGGCGGAGAAGGGCTGATAAAGAGGGAAGCTTGTCGGTGTTTGAACCCTAGACAGATCGCCATACTTATAGCTACACATACTTTTTACGTACAAATATTATATGTTATAAAAGTTTCACTTGTAGCGGAAAAGTTACATACTGACCTCTAGCGTAAGTTATGAGAACAAAAAGTTCCTTGCTGAAACGCTTCCTGAAATAGGCACATTGAGAACGGGCGGCATTTCCTCGGACTTGGATCGAAGCGAAACAATTCACAGACACAATTCTGAGTAATTTTCACTTAAAACACACTATTTTTAACTTGAATTCATATTCACTACACTAGTACTATTTGTTGATGTTTTGAAAATAACAATCCGCGTGTAAATATTATGGTAGGAGTAATATTTACATCAGTTTCAGTGCGCTGGTGTACGTGCGTGAAACTGTAGTAGCGAGACTGGCGGAGAGACGACGCGCATGTCGCGAGGGACTCGCTGTAAATATAAAAATGGACAAACTCCCCTTCTTGGGGGCTCACCCAATGAATCACAGTAAATCACTAATATCACACGCACTCGTAACATTTTTTTTGATGCACGTATATCGTCATTTTCGTTGTGTAAGTCACGATTATGGACGGAAATGCTCCAGAGGTGATTCAAATTTAAGCGGTATCGAATTATAATGCAAACTTCCGTATAGCTTGTAACAAAATATTGATCGACGCGATTCCCGCCGTCGTTGGTCGACATTTTCAAAGGGCCAGCTTTTGGAAAGAGATAATCGCTGTGGATCACCCGCCAGCTATCCGCATTGTGCCCAAATCTGAGTCCTCTTTTGTAGCAGGTAGAATTTTTTGTATTGTTTGGGTCGCATGCTAAGGAATGAAGTGTAGGTAAAAAATGAGTCATGAGATACTTTTTAAGTTGTAGTCAAGACAGTTTAAGATGTGTGTTCCTATGGAATTATTTAGATTCAATAGGTACTGTTTGCCTACGATATTAACGATTTTGATAACGATAAGTCAATTCATCTTATATGTGTACTTTCCTATACCATTCTTTAGGTAAATCTGTTGTTTTAATTAATATATGAGTATGTAAATAATTATTTGTCTCATTTTGATGTAAGTACCTAGTAATATTTTATTACATTATAGTTTATGGTTTATGGATTTGGATTGAAGTTTGTTTAGCTTTTTTAAATCTACTCAAAGTAGACACCTAGGAAAATAATATTCAAAATAATATGGTACCTATAATTGGTTAACTAGGTAATAGTTATAAAAAAATAATTGTTTGAATTGATAAGAATCAAACTGTTAGTAGATATCCATTGTAAAGGATACAGCTGTGAGGTGACAGACAATGAAGATAAACATTGTGAGGAAACCCTTGGCTTAATGATCCGAAATCGTCAGCACGCGGTGAGGAAACGAGTGATTAATTTACTCCTTGCCTTTGTCTTAGCCTTGCAGTGGGCAAATTCAAACAGATATTATATTTTTAGAATGAATGTAAATCAGGCCAGGGTACACTTGAAACACACATATGATTTGGAATCGTTTACCTAGAGGTAGACGGTTCATTTACTTAATATAATTAGGTAAGCTCCTACTGTATTTGACTTTGTTTTATCATAGCTTAGGTAAGTATAGTATACCTAAGTTAATTTTCACAGAGGTAGTATGTTCAAGTATGTTGGTCATACAAATTATGTAGGTATTTTAAAATATCTTCATGACTGCGATTGTTCGCTAAATAATATTTTCAGTCGTACTTTTATTTATCTGGATTTGAACCCGCGCGGCGCTTGCAAGTAGGTAATGCACGATCGCTGAACTATTCGATTTATCTACTGAAAACCGATTTTTAACCTAATTTCAGTGATTTATGTGACTACTTAAGTACTTAATGGTATGTTTAGATAGCTCACTCTGAGCAACGACTACTTACCAATTTCATGGACAAAGATTTATGGCCTATTTTTTTGATTAAATTAAAATGACTTAGGTATACATTTACAACAGGCTGATTTATTTATTATTCATTCATAATATGGGGGTTGTTCTTGCACCAATAAAAAACCTTATGAAGTATTTTACTCCTCGAATCTTTCAAGCTGGATGTAAAAGAATCCATTTTCAAATTACTTAAGTAAGTAACGCAATATATAACTCGGCTTAAACCTCATTCTGTCTCTCTCACTTGTAGGTGAATTGTGGGGATAGTCAGACATGAGAAAGTCATCCCAAAGATGGCGTTTGCGTTGGTAATATTTCAAAGGTTGTATAAATACAGTTTAATTTTTCATTAATCTAAAGAAATATAGTTTGTTTTTCTATATAAAATATTAGTTTTAGAGCTAATGAAATTAGTATTGCTGAACTTTAGAGATTTGAACTACAAAATTATTATTTTTTACTGCCGTGCAACATTGTCAACAACAACGGCACGCTACGCTAATACACTTTAGGCGCCAATTTAGACAATGCGAGTGTAGTCCAGTATATCTGTTATCGTCAACAAGTTGATCAACTAGTTAAACTTTCAACTAGTTTATTAAACATGTGCGCTAGACGACTATAGTCGAAATAAAAAAAAATAGATAAACCAGTTAATTTAATGTGCGGTTAAAAAATTAAAAATCTGTTACATGTAGAATTACATAAACTTAGAGAAAATATAGAATAAAGTAAATTTAAGTACTAGGTACATCATGTACCTAGTACCGTACATGGAAGTCTCAAAAACAACGACTTTTCGACTTGTTTTAACCTGCATGGTTACGTATAATATTATTTACTATATTCTCAAACAAATCACAGGCAGTTCCATATTTTTTCAGTCGATAACATCTCGTAGTACAAAATAATAAATCCTTGAACTTATCTTCCATGATATTGTTGGTCAAAACATGATTGGCCATCGTTTATTTTGAAGGACTGTCGATTGTCGTCGAGGCTCGAACTAACTAGTATAGTTAACTCAACACGCATCACTAGTACTTCAACAGTTTAACGTCAAACTTCATCGAAAGGCAAAATCTTTTAAAGTAGCGGGTTATTTTACAAATTGTTAATTCTTCAAGTTTCTTGTCTCTATAATTCTTATTTCTTTCTTTCAAAATTGTTCGATATATAACGAGAATCTTTAACTATTTTGTTAAGATGTCGTCTGGGCTAGAATTGAAATTCACACGTTTAAGTGAAAACGCGTTTCCTCCTCTTAAGGGATCAGAAAAAGCTGCAGGGTTTGATCTTAAAAGGTAATGATAACAGCGTGTATAGCTCTAACGTTAGGTTAGCCCTTAGCATTATTTCTAACCTTTACTTTTGTTACAGCGCTTACGATTACGTGGTACCGGCGCGTGGGAAAGAATTGGTAAAAACTGATCTTCAAATTGAATTGCCGGCAGGCTGCTATGGCAGAGTGGCACCACGATCAGGATTGGCTGTTAAAAACTTTATTGACGTTGGAGGTAAGTGAGATTAAACTTCTACTTCTACTAGCATACAAGAAGCTGCATTAACTGGTCACAAACTTCGAAACATAATTGCACCTTTAAAAGTAGATTATTCAATGGGTATTTGTAATGTTAAAAGTACTTTTTACATCAACCCTTTACTGAACCACATGTCCTAACCATTATACTGTAATACAATGGAAATGATAGGTGCTTAAAGTAAAACTAACTCTTTAATGGTGTTTTCTTTTGCATTTGTATGCAACTGGTGTTGATGCATAAAGATTATTTATAAATATCTTGGGTCAATACCCACACACAGCCTTCTGATCCCAAACTAAGCAGAGCTTGTTATGGTAATCATACAGCTGATAATCATACTTACCAACAGGCCTGTCATGTTCTTATCTATTTCCTTTTTTTTGTATAATAATCTTGATAAGATAATTTATATGTACTACTATTTAATTTTACACCAGCTAAGTTAGTCATTGGGCTTATAAAAATAGAGACATTAAAATAATCTTTAAATTGAATAAATTGGTTATAAAATAAACAAGCAACACATTTGTTTCAGCTGGTGTTATTGATGAAGATTACAGAGGAAACGTAGGAGTTGTAATTTTCAACCACTCTGACACAGATTTTGATATCAAGAAAGGAGACCGTATAGCACAATTGATTTGTGAAAGAATTTACTACCCAGTACTTAAAGAAGTCACCAACTTGTCTGAAACAAAGAGGGCCGAAGGAGGATTTGGTTCAACAGGAAAATAAAAGATTTTCTTTGCTTTACATTACATTTATTGTTAACAGTCAAATAGAATTAATATCATTACAAATATGGAATGTCAGCTGATACCTACTTCACTACTATTCCATAAAATATAATTTTAAGTTTTGTACTATCTGGTCTTAAATATAATTCAATAGTTTTGCATTTTAGGAATGAGTAATTTAATTCCATCAGATCTAAGCCTAATTTTGCTTTTAAAGCACTCAACCATGTCGCTAATTAGGAATGTAAGTAATGTGATAGTTAAGCAACATTTTCATTCTTATATTTTCATTTCAACTGCATTAGATGTTTAAGAGTTTTGTGATAATTCAAATGAATATAATGATAAGATTTGTTTCATTTTAGATAGACAATAAACTGTTTGTATCACATAAGAAATCTTTGATTATACATACATACCTACTGTTTAAACATTACAACATAACCCATTACACCAATATAAATATTTATAGTTTTATTACAATTATGGATATGACATTGTAATAATATCTAACTCTTATATGACAAGTATAATACAGAAATATAAAGTAACAATAATAAGTTTAAGCTTATTTTATTCAATCTATAAGCACCATCACATTTTATTTGTAGAATTAAAACTTATTATAAGTACATTACAGCATTGAGTAAGAAATAACATGAGTACAGCATGGTGTACTTTAGAATAAAAAATAGTTTATATGAATTTAATACCAAATTCATATATTTACTGTGTTTGTTCTTCAAAACTATCTAAAACACTTTCAAACACCAATCTCTCATAAGGCATTGTTAGGCTAGATGAAGAGACATTTTCCTTATTCCTCTTGAGAAATGGTTTCAAAAAGTTTTTAATTTTATTATCATTGCTTATACCAAAATCTGTTTCAGCTTTGTTAACTTGCTTTTCTAGTAGATCTACATTGTTGTGAAGTTTTTGAATAATTAAGATCAATGTTGCAATTTTTTTGGAAAGTGTAGTTATTTCACTTCGGTATTTACTGATATCCTCCGTCACGGCTGAACTACAATCACCGTTCTTCAGTTTGACCATCTGCAATACGCTAGTTAGTTCTTCAAGTCTCGTTAGCATATTATCAACAACATCTTGAACAGTTTGAAATCCATTTAACACATCCAACTTCAAATATGCAGAATAATCTTTCACCAGCTCTTCCAACATATTGAAATTACCAGAAAAAAAGGTTTCAGTCTCGGTCGAAATCTGGATACAAATATTCGATGACACTTACTAACTTATCTACGAAGTCTGACACAAGTTTTGTTACGCCTCTAAACGACGATGGACACCAATGTATAACTTTTAAAAATAGCTCCATAATAAATACTCTAAATATATCTACTACGTTAATTGTAGTAACACAAGATCTCCATCATAGCCAACTATTGAGAAATTGTGAGTGAAGACTTCGCCTTGAATTTCCCACCTCTCCAATGCATTCGCAATATCAACCCTGACATCATTTTGAGATGCGTTTAAATAACGCTATAAACTTGACTTTATAAATGCATATGTTTAAGGGAAAATATAATAATAAAACATAACAATGGTTTTGTTTTAGTACTATTATAATAAATTTATAATTTATTACATAGGTTGATTTAAAAACTGTGACAAGATGTAACGTTGCCTTTTTTTTTTTTGGCACTTCACGGGTAGTGTTGGCCAATGACAGTATTTACAAGGTAGGGAAACGAACGTATTATGTACAAAGGAACGTAAAATTTAGGAACGGAAGGAAAAGGGTTCACAATTTAATAGTATTAGATGAAATGAAAGAGGCTAAACATTTATATACATTACGGTTATTAGTGTGAAGTAGAGAAAGGATGGAAGTAGGAAGAGGAATATTAATGGATATTAAACTACTTAGAAAGGAACTACGATCATGGAGAGGACAGGAGAAGAATATGTGATTTAGGGTGCCTACGTCTATACCACACTCACAAATAGGGTCGGTCACAATTTTTAGTTTGGCAAGATGGGCAGGAGTAGAACAGTGGCCTAGTCGTATTCGGACCAAAATCGATGTTTCCACCTTGCCAAACCCAGCCTTAAAAAGCCAGGGTTTTAGGCTGATTATCGGATCTAGAGAGGCGTACCCAACACCCTTGTGTTGACTAGTGGAGTCCCATTCTGTCTTCCAAGCATTATAAAGATCTATTTTTGGTAAAGCCATAAGGTCGGTCGTGAAGTTTTTATATGGGAACATATCACCAGATTGCACCGCATCAGCTGCTAACTTATCCGCAACTTCGTTGCCTTTGATTCCAGTGTGGGCTGGAATCCAGGCGAATTGCAGATTGTAATTATTGGAAATCAGATGAAACACTATTTCTTTTATATAAAAAATGAAGGGTAGTTGGTTTTTGTGATCAAATGGATATTTCTGGATTGCTTGAAGAGCACTGAGGGAATCGGAGAATACAATTGTCTTTTTTAATTTACACATTTTTATGTACTCTACTGCTTTCAAAATTCCAAAACATTCCCCCGTAAAAACCGAGGTCTCCGGAGGAAGTTTAATTTTCTGAATTATTTTAAATTGGGTATGGTATACCCCTACACCAACGCAATCTGTTGGAGAGGGTTTGGAAGCGTCGGTGAAGACGTGATGAAGATTATTAAAACGTTCTGCAAGTAAATGATTAAATCTTGTCTGCGGGCAGGGATCGGATTTACTAATTAAATTTTGTAGAACTAAAGGACTGAAGTGTAGACTGTCATAATTGACTTGGAATAACGGCAGTTTAGTGGAACGATGTGTCGGAGAACGAAGGGATATGAATTTGTGATAGCTAACGACCAAACAGGGAACAGTTTTGTGGGACCAGTAAGTAGATGATTGGACTTGGGACAATAGAAGATGAAGTTTTGGAATGAGGGGATGATTAGAGAACTGGAGGATTCTAAAGAAATATTTGTCAGATAGAAACTGTCTCCTAAGGCGTAATGGAGCTTCACCACACTCTACTTGAAGGGCATTTATCGGACTGGATTTCATAGCACCAGAAATAATACGGAGGGCTTTAGATTGTATTTTGTCTAACTTTTTCAAAGCTATAATACTTCCAGGATCTAGAGTAAATAAACCATAATCTAAGGTGCTTCTAATGATGGCGTTATATATTAGTTTTAATGAGAACGGATGGGCACCCCACCAAACTCCAGAAAGGCATCTGAGCATGTTTAAGTGTCTTTCACATTTGGTAACAATATAATCACAATGTGTGGCACCACTAAGTCTAGAGTCTAAAATTATACCCAAATATTTAAAACTGTCTTTAAAGGGAATAGGGTCTCCATTATAGTAAACTGTATCTTGTGGGATATTTCTCTTACGTGTAAAAAGAACGGTTGCACTTTTGGAAGTAGATAATTCTAAACCGTTCAAACATAACCAGGAAGATAATAATGATAAAGCTGAAGTAATGACAGAGCAGGCTTGTGCTACAGAATGGTCAGTACTATAAATGACAAATCATCGGCATACTGAAGTATTTTGACTCCATTGTTTATATTTGAATCTAAATCATAAGTGTAAATATTATACAAAAGGGGACTGAGAACCGATCCTTGCGGGAGGCCTTTCCAAACCTTATGAGATAGTTTATAGTCAGCAAAAGGCATGTCAACTGACCGATCGGTTAAAATGTTTATTATAAAATTAGATAGATTTAATGGAACTTGTAGCTTATATAATTTATTTTGTAATACGGATATTAATACATTATCATAAGCCGCATTTATATCCAAGAAAACAGCTACTGTAGACTGGTTATTAGAAAGACCTAAACGTATATCAGTAGTTAAAATGCTTAAACAGTCCATAGTACTTTTGCCTTTTCTAAAACCGAATTGAGAAGTGGATAGTAGGCCTTCACTTTCAATATACCATTCCAGACGATTTTTAACTAAGTTTTCGGCTAATTTAATTAATACCGATGACAGCACTGTAGGACGGTAAGATGAAACGTCGGAAGGGTCTTTGTTGGGCTTTAAAACTGGCAACACCATTTGACGTTTCCAATCAGGTGGGATATTTCCAGTTTTCAAAATAGAATTAATCAGTTTCAAATAATAACTGAGAATATTGTCGCTTAAATTGGCAAAAAATGAGTATGGAATGCCGTCTAGACCTGGAGCGGAGTCTACAGTGTTTTGCACAACGCCTTTTAATTCATTAAGAGAGAACGGAAGGTGTAAAGTATTATTAGTAAGTCTCGGCGTGTCACCAGTAGTTTCAGAAGGTATACAATTAATGTTCCAAGGAACCCACGGCGGTGCTATTTTATCTAAAAACTTAGAGGCTAAGGCAACAGGGATAGAAGGCGATGATTGTGTAAAAGCCGATCTAAATCTATATACGTATGTTTTGCCAAACTATAGTAGGGTGAGTATTTGGCGCGATTGCAGAACAACTCTGCCAACTTGTGTACTTTTTTTTCTTCAAAAGTTTTCTGGTTTCTGTATTAATATTAGTTAAGGCCTCAAAGTTAAAATCAGACATATCACGATTGTAATTATACTCAGCTTGTTTACGTTTTCTTACAGCGTCTGTACACTCTGAGTCCCACCATGGGGGCTTGGGAATTAAAGTAGGGTTATTATTTTTAACAGGGAAAACTTCATCAGCTGCTGCAATCACTAAACTAGCTAAAGCATTAGCACACATAGTTTCATTGCCATCTGACACAGGTGGGAGAGTTGAAAAATTCATATCAGCACAACTTCTATAGTTTTCCCAATCAATGCTATTCCTATCAGGCAATTTATGTTTAAGGTTTGAAGTTCTCCTTGAAACAGTTGGCTTGGGAAACGGGCTAGAAATGACTATTGGGAAATGATCACTGCCATATGTAGAGGAAAGGATATTCCAAGTTAGTGAAGAAGCTAAATTAGGAGAACAGATGGAAAGGTCAACAGCACTATAATTCTGATTTGGAGCTGAGCGCCGGATGGCGGAACCAGTGTTTAAGATACATAAATTACGCTGGTCAATTATGTCTAGTAAATCCTCGCCATAGTTGTTGGATATAGAGCAACCCCAAGATTGGTGATGGCAGTTGAAGTCACCCATTATAAGTAATGGAGTTTGGAGAAAAGAAAAAAGATGGTTAATTTCAAGAAGTAAAGAAGAAGAAGGGTGAGGAACATAAACAGAAACAATACATATATTATACATTTTAATAGCTACAATTGAAATGTCCTCACTGTGCGGAGGAAAGGAAATGATAGAAAAGGGTATAGAATCCTTGATAAGTATGGCAACGCCGCCATACCCATCAGGTCTATCATCTCTAATTGAGAGATAGTTTTTTATTTTAAAAATATAATGTGGTTTAAGCCAGGTTTCAGCTATTGCAAAAACTGATGGCTTAAATCTATTAATTAAATAAATTAAATCACTTTTTTTGTTGATTAGGCTGCGACAATTCCATTGTAGGAGGCAGTCCATGGTTGGTGGGAAGAGTGAAAGTGTTTAAAAATGAGGCAGCGTTGGACGGTGAAATATTAAATTGTGAAAGGAGTTGTAAAAAGGCTTTAATAAAATCATTAATGGACATATTACTTGTTTCTTCTGAACTGATTGTTTTTTTACTAAATCCACATCCATTTGATGGTTGTGGCTCTTGGCAATCTTTTATTAAATTATGATGAGCCTCTAAGTCATAACCCTGGGTGGTTTTAGCTGGGGAACAAGGTTTTAGAAAAACTGTCTTCTTGTAGCTTGTCGTAGGACTTGTAGGTGTTTGTTTATTAAGTTGAGACAATATTACTGGCTTATTTGAGAAGTTTTTGGTTGGGGATGATAAAAGCGTTTCCGCATAAGACCTACCTACTGGCGGATGAACTTTTAAGGCTTCAGTGTATGACACTGAATTTTGCGCCATGTATGTTTTTATTTGTTTTTGCCTGTTGTGTTCAGGGCAAGATTTATTCGTGGCATAATGATGTCCAGAGCAAATACAGCATAAAGCATGATCTTCGTCCTTATCGCAAGTGTCTCCTGAGTGACTTTGGCCACATTTAAAGCACTTGGGTTTAGACCTGCACTGTAGTTTGGTGTGGC
This sequence comes from Chrysodeixis includens, assembly GCA_941860345.1. Taxonomy (NCBI): domain Eukaryota; kingdom Metazoa; phylum Arthropoda; class Insecta; order Lepidoptera; family Noctuidae; genus Chrysodeixis; species Chrysodeixis includens. The sequence continues at coordinate 6,105,012 of OW796113.1, read as the reverse complement.
CGTACCGACAGCAATTAAAACATTGAATTGTAGGAAATATATATAAATCTACTGGCAAAGCATTGTAGCAAATGAAAATACGTTTGGGAAGAATTTGTCCATCAAATGTTACCACTACAGATTGAGTGGGTTTCCAATAAATAGAGCCATCAACAAATGTTTTGAAATTAATTCGTCTCACTTTAAGTATAGGCCCACAACCAATAGGCACAGAAATATTTTCCATAATTTCCTCGGGAGACCATTCCGCAGGTACCCCACGAACTAGACCCATCCTAGTCACATTAAAAGTTGGAATGTAGGCTTTCAGATTTTGGGCCTCAAGGTTCTTATTTAAAATAAAATTATTAGCATCCTGATGATTTGAAAAACCCATAGAAATTTTGTTTCGTCCTATGCGCTTGACGCTGCCATTAATAATGTTTGAAAAAGAATGTTTTTTTAAAAATTTGCCGAACGTGCTGGGGTGCAGTGTGGTGCTATCATTAGGTGATGCAATCTGTTTTTGTACGTGAATAACGTAAGGTGCACTATCTGACTTATCATACGTAGTTCTACCAATTGGTGTAGGAGTGGTTTTGACAGGGACGGAATCTAGTTTTTCTTTAGTCATTGGGCTATTAACATTCGTTGATACATTTTCAGATACAAGGGTGTCTAGGCAGCCGCAACCTCCTAAATCAGAGCCGTGATGCCTCCGACGACGCTTGTTGCAGTGTTTGCAGACATGTAACCGACTTCTTTTTAACGTGCGGGTTGAAGTAGACCCATCAGTTTCCATCCCAGACTCATTTGACTGAATAGTCACGAAATTACCTGCCGGGGGAACAATGTCCCCCGGATCAGGCGGGTCGTTCATGTTAAAAACTAAATACTAAGAAAAAAGACTTACCTAATGCTGGAACTATAAATACACTAATAATAAAAGAGTATGTACAAAAAACTAAAACTACTAATGACTATTATACTAATAAATTGCTTTTTTCTACTAAAGAAAACAAAAAACCGCGTCCGCCAAGTTTGAAAGTTTCCCGCGCTTTTTTCCAACGTTGCCTTATTACCAAGTCTGTGATATGACAGGCACTTATAGTGCGTTTCACGAAAGAGTTCCCTTCGCCGTTTTGTTGGTACTACCGACTGTCAACTACTGTCAAGTACGTCAAACGCTTTAATGCATCAGTGTTTTTTAATTGTTTTACGGTGTTAATCATGCCGAAGACCCTTAAAAGTGGTAAAAGAGAGTTGGTGTTGAAAGTAAAATCATTTTGTGGAAGAGAAAAACGTAACAAGGAACCAATAATTCCATTAGAACGTGTGAGACTCCACGTCGCTACCATGTCAGGTTTGTAATATAGGGTTACCAGAACTTTATGCTATTCCCCATTGCTACCCCGGTATGTCGATGTCGTGATATTGTATGTGCACATTTTTATATTATGAAGTATACATTCTTGAAATTGTTGCATACAACCAGAAACGACACTTTTATGAAATAAATACTATGTTGACTGTATTTGTTAAGTGATTTCATTTATTATTTATTGCTCATTATTAAAGTAAATTAAATTTTAAAAGAGTTATACATATCACAAAAAAATATATCGAAATGTTTAATATACCAGGTATTTAACAGCTATGTTCTATGAACTTCCTTCAATAATTCTAATTTCGTTGAAAAGACTTTTAACTCACTATTATGTAATAATTATGTTTGTTTTAGATATATCTGAAAAAACTGTTTCAAATATTACCAAAGAAGGTGAGGTTGCTGCCAGTACAACAACCGAAATTTCAACTCCAGAAAAGCATTTTCCTAGAGAAAACGGGTTGAGCTGGACGATTTTGAGCTTTGTGCATTACGTCATAAAATTCATGAATTTTATGTTGTAAAGAAAGAGCTACCAACTCTTACTAAACTGTTTCATGAAATGAAAAATGAAATTGATACAAAAATGACACTTCTGACTATAGTGACACTGGAAATAGTGATAGCAGTATTATATCCGGTGTTGGGCATTTACACGAGCATAGTTATTCGAAAAAGTAATATTGTTGTTGCAAATAAACAATTATTACAGTTAAATGACATGAGTTTTATTTGAATAAATATGTTATACCCATTTATAATGCTAGGTAATCATTGTAAATATAAAAAAGATATATATATATATATAAATATAAAATCTATTACATAACTACATCAAAATATTATAGTATGTATTTTTCGCATTATAGTATGTATGAACTTGTAATAAAATCTCTTTGGCTATAGTATTTGTATCTAGCTAGTTGGTATAATTGAAAGTTATATAAAAACAATAATTATAAAGAACATAATTTCAAATTCTAATTTTATTAGAGAGAGAAAGATTTTATTACAAGTTCATACATACTGTAATGCGAAAAGACTTTCCCCGACCTATTGTAATTCCCCGATTATTAGGTTAATACAATCATCATTACCTGGCCACACTCAATTATGCGCTACCAACATAACGGCGAAGGGAACTCTTTAGTGAAACGCACTATACGGTGCTATGCTTCTTTTTTTTTTTTTTAAAGAGGACTGCCGCAGAGTAGCCACAGGGTGGTCCTTCCTGCTTCACCGGACTAGTTGGCGAGACGAAAAGTTACGCCTCCAGCCAATCAGTCTATCACATTTTGTATCAAAAATATATATATTTTTTTAATTATGAGTTGTTTTTAATGTATGGAGCAAAACTTATAATTGTAGTTAAAACTTTGTTTTAATTAATTAATTTTTGTTCATTATTTATTTGTTAATCGATTTTATTTCATTGCTCGCGACTAATCGACTATGGACAAGTCGAGATTCATTCTGTAATATTTTTAGATTATTAAGCAAAGTTGTACGACGATTTTTAGTACCCTAAATAAATACTCAAATTATTGATAGTGTTTATAATGAAATTTGAAGACCTAATAAAATTAATAGAAATTTGTTAGGTTGTTAAAAATAATAAAACCCTATCCGTTAGGCAGGCCAAGTTATGGTTGCAGAATAATATAATTCTACGGAACCTGTGTCAGAGTGATTTTTGTTGGTTTAGTTTGTTCTCCGCTATTTAATGGATCAAATACGATATATTTAGTAGAATGCTTCCGTCGACAGGGTATTTTAAGGGAATTAATTGTCCTTTCTATGATAATGGTTTATGCGAGAGACCCTATTGTCATTTTCGACACGTTAAAAAAGAGAATCAAAGCACTCCAAATGATGGTATTGAAAGTGGAGCGATACTACAGAAACTTGTGTCGGCAGCAGTTCAAAAGGTTTTACAACAAAAAGAAGGCACTGGAGTTACATCAACACCACAGCTTGATATAAATACAGCCAATGTGGTACAGAGTGTAGCAAAAGCAACTTATAATCCCACGCCTATCGCCGAGTTGAATAAGATCAACAACGTAGACACAGAGGAAATAAACGAAGAAGTTAATGAACAAAGAAAGAGACATATTCCTGTACCGTACACACCACGCAAACCTGCAGGCTTTGCTATACAAAGACCCATTGATACTAATGGTTCTTCCAAACCTTTTATTTACATTCCTCCTCCAGTGAAATATACTCCAGGTAGCACAGAAAATGTGCAGTGTGATAAATATACACCCACAGGCTCAACAGTTTCAACTGAAAAGTACTTACCAGGTTCTGAAACAGAATTACAAGAATATAATCCTAATGAAGGTTCTAACAATTCTAGTAAACATAATTATGTACCTTCCGATAAAAATACGAGTAAAAAGAAGATATTAGAATATAAGCCTACCAAAGTCAGCTCTAAAAGTGAAGCACCAGCCGTTACTTATCAACCAACCCCAAGGTCACTCGCGCCATGCTTCTCCAGTGATGAAGATGAGCCTGATAGTAAAAAACTTAAATTATCTTCAGACCTCAATGGGTTTGATGATCTAGGACCAGAATTTGATATATTGGATCAAATATTAGATGAAGAAAAGTCAGATCATGATAAAGTAAGGAAGTCCTCAAGTGATGAAGTAAAGAAAGAGAATAACATAAGCAATAATAATGACAATAAGAAGTTAGAGCATAAAAGTAGTTCAGACAAAAATCACAATAGCAAATCTCATCACCAAAGTAGTTCAAATAAAAAAGAGAAATCAAAATCTAGTGATAAAAGTAAACATGAAGACAAGTCAAAGCATTCTGACCATAAATCAAAACATAAAAGTTCTAGTAGAGACAAAGAAAGAGATAAAAAAGACAGGCACTCATCGGAGAAGAAAAAACATTCTAGCTCTAAAAGTTCTGATAGTAGTTCAAAGCACTCAAAACATAGTTCATCTAAAAAGGATTCCGAAAAACATAGTTCTAGTACAAAGCACAAATCTAAATCAAGAGACAGGAGTGACCACAAGAAGTCACATAAGAGCTCCAAAGAATCTAAAGATAGAAAGGAGAGAAGGCATGACGATAGTGACCACATGTCTGATAATGATGCCCATATTGCTGAGGATGAACTCATGGATGAAGAGTTTGATATGGAGCCAGATGAGGATACCATAGCATTAGAATGTAAAAAGATATTTGATGAATATGTTCATATAGAGAAACCTAAAATTATTGAAGATGTTGCAAAAACAGAAGACATGAATGAAGAAGAATCTATACCAGGTAAAAAAAGAATATCTAGAGCATCAGATAAAGTTGTGAAATCAACACCAAAACCACCCCTAAAGCCAGATTATAAAGTTAGTGCAGCTCAAACCATGGCCCAAAGGCTAGCCAAGGTCCGTGAGTACCATAATGCTAAAAGTGCTAGTAATTTATTAAATACTGAAAATGTGCCTTTGAAAACCCCAATTGCCCCTTCGAGTACTGGAATATCCAAAGTTCGTATTGCTCATGTGCCATATGCTTCCACTTTAATGAATGCTAAGAAAGTTATGCCTCCCCCTCAAGTTGCCACTAAAAGTGAGCCTTCCACTAGTACTACTATCACACAAACTGTAAAAAAAGGCAGTCAGCGAGTAGCTCATGTACCAAATGAAAAGTTTATTGACCGTCCAGGTGTTCTGGAACCTCTGGGGTCGAAGATAGCAGCTAACATTAGGTCTATGTATTTGAATATGATGATTGATGAATGTCTCAAGATGTATCTTAGTTCACATGATGCTTATGCTCGTGCCCAACATGAAGAACTGACTACAAGTAAAAAATGTTCAACTGTACAAATATACAAGAACTCTGCAGTATTAGCAGTAAGTAGATTAAGAAAGGAATTGCTAGAGTGCAAAGGTGTTAAGAAGTCGTCATCTGATTGCCAGACACTACAAAAAATGCCAGGTTCAGCATCTGGTAAACCAGTGGGCTCTTGGAGCATAGAAAGTAAGAATAGAAAGAATATTGATAATTCAAAAGAGTTTGTTGGTGCGAAGTTATATAATAACATTAAAAAATGGATATTAACAGAAGAGCAACTAAAACAAAACGGTTTTCCTAGGCCACATGAGAATGGTCAAAAAGGCAGAGCTATTATTCATGGTCAAAATAGACAAAAACCACCAAAAGGTTTTTTCAGAACTTGTTGTAGGTGTAAAAAAGACTACATGGTTGACAAAAAAGGTTTTCCAGCAACAAAAGAAGAATGTATTTATCATCCCAACAATAAATATAGAGTTCGTGGAGAAGCAAGGTATCAGTGCTGCAGCCAAGATGGTACATCTGATGGTTGCTGCATAGCCCCCAGTCATGTTTATGAATATGTTGATTTTGAAAATTTAAAAGGCTTTGTTAAGACTCTACCTCCAGAGACTGAGATGGATGACTATGGTATTTATTCTTTAGATTGTGAAATGTGTTATACAACTCATGGTTTAGATTTAACCAGAGTAACAGTGATAAACTCTTCTTGTAATGTTGTTTATGAAACTCTTATTAGGCCATTACACCCAATAATCGATTACAATACTAGGTATTCTGGCATTACCGAGGACCAAATGGTTGGCGTCAAGACAACATTACTGGAAGTCCAGGCCACACTTCTTACTATGTTTAATAGCAAAACCATTTTAATAGGGCATAGTCTAGAGTCAGATTTTAAAGTCCTTAAATTAATTCACGATACTGTGATTGATACTAGTGTTTTATATCCTCATAAAATGGGTCCTCCTTATAAGCGAGCACTACGGAACCTGTCATCTGAATATTTGAAGAAAATCATACAAAATTCTGTTGATGGCCACGACAGTGCTGAAGATGCCACTGTTTGTATGGAGCTAATACATTATAAATTAAGAGAAGAACTTAAAACTAGGTGAAAACTAGTAATCTTCACGTACTATATATTTATTTTGGTGTTTCAAAAACGTCCCGTAATAATTATATTATGTTGTTATGGTAATAAACAAACTATTGTCAACTTTGAGCACTTTTTATCTTACAGCAAGATTATAAATGAATGTTTATAAAGTATAAACAATAAATCAACGAAATGTGTTGGAATAATTTTGATGGTATTATTGCAATAATGGTTTAGTATATGATAAGATATACTTTTTGTAAGAATTCACATTTCATAAACTATTTTTATTATATCTAAGGCTTTTTTTTACTGTTCCTGGATTTTTAAAGACCCACATAAACGATTCATCATTGAAAAAAACCAGTGGTAACAGTGAGGTATACTTCACGCTTACAACTGTTTTCTCACAGGTAGATACGTTTTCCCTACACAACAAAAATATATATTACATCAATCTCAATGCCTTAATTAGTCCATTATGCAATGTTATGGTCTAAAGAACATTTGGCACTTCAATTGCTCGCGCTGTCATTAGAGCAAAAAAACAAAGTAGGCCTAAACCTATTTATTACTTGTGACTTTCAAGGAAAATAATCGGGAAATAAAATTAAAAGACTTTTATAAAACCGAAAATAATATTTTACTAGAAGACGAAATATTACACATTCATAATGTCCTTGAAACACAAGACATTTCAAACATTCAGCTTTATTAGAAAACAAGAAAACTGCTACACATTTCAAAAATATCCATTGGGACGCTTATAATATACACGAATGAGACTCGACCTAATTTTGTGCAGCAGGATTATGACAATATAATATTAGTAATAAAAAAAACCACGAGTCAATAGATAATAATTTAGAAAATTAAAAATAAACTTGTACTATTTTCGGTAAACACTGTTGATAAAATAGCACTAGGGTCTTTATGTCACAATTATAATAATTCGGTAAATAATAACAATTTCTACATTACATTATTGTATAGTTAATCGTTAATAAAAATATATTCCAAAAGTAGATACATACAATGCAGCAATAAAAGTGGAAAGAAAATACTAAGTTTTAATGTGGATACATACCTACTACAGTTACAAAATAGTTGTCAGTCATACCAGAGACATGGCAATACTATCTACCAGTGTCTAGACAATTTAAGCAAAGCCTTAGAAGTTTTTGTTATGTGCACAATACAATTGAGAAAAGTTCACTCTGATATCTAGCTAAAATGTTACAGTTGCATTAAAAATACTTCCATAGATGAATATTTCTACTATTGCTCATTTAGTTACACGAATATAATGGTAAACATGAAAAATCTAATGTCCTCTAAGAAAATAAGTGGCACACACATGATTTTAAGTGTTACAATGTAAATATGTATAATGCTGATACTATTCTTACATTTATTGGCATGTGGTAAGGTTTTAATATTGTCAATAATAATTTATTAGCTATACAATATGGAGCTATTTTTATAAATTCATATTACCTGTTGACTCAAATTTTGGTTTTCTTATTGATTATTAATTAAATTAGTTTACCAAAACCCATACTTATGATTAATCTGCTATACTTTGCAGTATTAACTTGGTGTATGATAGTGTATGTAATTATAATTTACATGGTTGTCCCAATGAAATTTATATAGAGGTATTGGCCGATGTTCGGCTGCCCAGGTAATGTGTACACCACTGTTAACTGAGATCCTGGTTGACCCCTGCTAGTCAATAAATGATTGTTCTACACACGCTTTCACCCGTTTTTCATATTCTCGCCGGTTCTCCTTATAAAGCTGCGCTGCCATTGAGTTCGCAGGTGAATTGGGGTTGGGGTCACTTAGTAAAGACTGAAAACAAATTGCAGAGAGTTAATAAACATACCTGTCATATCTGCCTATTTAATTTCAACAATAATTTAGATTTGTTAGACTAGTCTGGAGATATTTTAGTTGATTCAGAAAGCCTTAAGGAGAATAAATGAAAGTACTTTTTAAAATCTAATAAGAATAGATAAACTGCAAATGTAAACAATTATTACAGATATATTTTGATAATGACATTGTTCTATTTTTAAAAATGATTCACTAAATCTAGTAAAATCACAATATACCACCCAAATAATATATGTCTACACAAACATTGATTTCTGACATCCGTTCACATGCAGAGGTAATTATATTTTCAGCAAACAAATAAAAGTAACTGTTAACTGCTTTGTTGAGGTGAATGAACTTAATAGGAATGTGAACATTGACACTCATAAAATGATGATGTACAGTTTAAAAATGTATCATACTATTCAGTATGCTTATTGTTTAGACTATAGAATGTATATTTACCTGTATAGAAGTTAAAATAGCTGAGACATCATATGTAGGACTCCATCTGTTTTGCAGGATGTCTAAGCAGATGCCACCATCAGCATACACATTTGGATGAAACATTTTAGACACAAATCTCACTGTAGGAGGTTTGTTTGGGTATTCCTCTGTGAATTCTATTGTGAGCTTGAATGTGCCATCTTCAAATGGAGTGTCATGGGGGCCAAATATCACAGCATTCCAGATCATAATATTGTTGTCAGTGGGAGCACCAGACACACCAGTGGGTGGGTCTTCTTGTAAGCTGTGGATGTTATAACAAACATTGTTAGTGTATCTGTGTCAGACCTATTTGTTTACCAATTTACATGCATTATTCATATATTTATGTACTTTTCTAAATAAACATAATGTACATATTTTAAGTAAGTAATGATAAACATGTATTAGTTTTACTATGACTTGTTTTCATTTGCAATTTACGTACAAAGCCTTTATATGAACTCATATAAGTTTCTACAATAAAATCAAGGTCATGAGACAACTTTTTATAGGTTTTATGACAAAGTTTTGCAATTGAACATAAAAGTTGAAGATTGAGGGAAACCGCACTCGAAAATATTTTTTTCCGAGCAAAAATATGTATATTTGGATAACCTAAATAATAACTAGCAACAAACGACGTTTAGACATCGAGAATGACGTAGCTATGTCTACTTATAGCGTATCCTACACTCGAAGTTCAACACAAAGAGCCTCTTCTTTTATCAACTTTTCTGTTTACAATCTAATTTGAAATATAGAACAGAATAGAAATCGATTAAAATGACTGTGATGTAATTTGATGAATCAGCAGTACACTTTTGCACAAAGGAAATTTTAATGGATACTGATAAAAGATTGTACGAAATCCATTGCTGATTGAAGATATTTTAGAACATATAAGAATTATACAGGTACAAACCGTTTGAAATCTCTCATCAGGCGTCTTCTGGCTGGAGTTGACATTTTGGTCTCACGCACTTATTAGTTACTAATTTTATAAAGGTACCGTTGGTATGTGATGAATATTTCTTATGAAACTTTTCATATGACAAGACAGTAAACTATATATATATAAGATTTGCTTGTACACAAAAGATTCCGTTTTTGTCGTTGCGTAGAAATTTCTGTCGTCACGGCCAGCGAGATGGTTGTCAGATGACCATGAAATTAGCAGTTTTTTAGCCTGCAAGTGGTCAATACACAGATGTCAAATTTTTAGTTTTAGTATGTGCACTTGCGTCGTGCTTCAGAGTGGTCGGTGGCATACTTACTATTTATCACTTCTTAAAATTTTCACAATATTACGTTAAAATCAAATTAACCAAAACATGTATTATTCATGATATTAAATAAGGAAACTGTAGTAAATAAATGTATTTTCTACACCTTGGAACGGAACATTGCTGTTTCTTTATTTTCTATTATTGATAAGAAAATGCATCTTGTTCTTGCTTGGTGTGGTAATCGGTGCTGTTAATACTCTGTGCATTTAAATGTCAATCTGACAGTGACAAAAGGCTGACATCGTTTCAGGGTCTAGGGATGATCGGTCCAAGTGCTTCGTATCGATCAATTATAATCGATACAAAGATTCAACATGTTTTTTTTTATCAATTTAGTATCGTATCAAATACAATTTTAAATAATTTTTTATCATGAATGACGACCAAACAGTTATTGGATTTCAAAATTGACAAAACTACCAATCACGACTGGATAATAACTGATTACTCTTTGATTGTAATAGTTATTTTTTAATTTTATGGAAGCTATAAATATTATTATATTATATTATTATAATTTTATAGCGTCATTGACGATTAGTTCTCCTTTTAAAATTGATTTTATTATATGTAACATGTTAATTGAAATTAAATATAATTTTTAATTGATTGCACACTACACAGACCGACAGTCCGACAGTCATCCACGTCTTTTAACATTAATTAATTACTGAGTAGACCCACTATCCCAGCCGGGCTATCCCGACTCGGCCAGAAACTCCGCGGGCATATAGTGTGTTGTAGTGTTATTGTGCTCACAAAAGTATTCAATAATAATAATTTACATTCATAGAGAATCGTGGAAGGACTGTGGAGAGGCCTTTTCTCATCAATTGGCTAGGAACAAAAAGTATGTTCAAGCTTTTATAGCAGCCTTCTTAGCACCATTTAACTTAAGCAAAAGTTTTAAATTGCTTTTTAGTTGGATGCTACGTTTATTTCTAGTATCTTGCCGTAAAAGGTAATCCAGTTATCTTAAAATGAAATAGAAATTGTAAACTTATTGCATCGATACAAAAATCGACTGAATCGATTTACACAAGTATTAGATAAGATCGAACATCCCTGCCTGCTTTGAGTGTTTTGATTTTTTTGTTCATTAAATTGCGATGAAATTGTGAAATTACAATAAATTTTGTGAAATAAGTAGTAACAACATGTAATTAGTTTGCTAATAAGTTACACTAAAGACAGACTCGTTTTCTAGAGAGAAAATGTTAAATGATATTGTATTCGATCGCGACGTAATTGTAATAATAATTTATAATTAGACAGATTTGTAAATATTTTCGTTTTTTTAATAGATATAGTTAGTGTAAACATACTGAACATATCTGAATATAGTAATTAATTAGGGTTTCTTAATGTTCTGCAACAATGAATGATGGAAGTTCCAAGAAGATCTTATTTAATAAATCTACGGTAAGGGATCCTTCGGGACTTGTAACTCCCGATGTTTATTTACTTTAGTTAATGAGTAACTGACGTCGTGGTATGCTCAGAAGATAGCGATTTGAGCTTGACTTATTGTTTTTGGATAATTTTCGGATAGTAGTTTTTGATTGTTGAACTGTAGACAACCATTCTAAGATTATATGAAAAAGCATTACAATACTAATAGTACATAAATTGCATAGGTTATGTAGGTATATAAAAATGTATGTATTGTATTGAAGAACTCAGTAACAAAAAAAGGGAAAAATCGCATTTGTTGTAATTACATAAATATTTTATAATTTTGTATACAGTGCCAAACGAAAACCTCTTCCTTTTCTTCTGCTAATGTACTTAATCTACTAACATTCCGCATTTCTGACAAGGTTTATCAAGCATACTCTAATATTTTCCAGCTATTTAGTCTTAAGGCAGAACTACTAAGGAAGCAAGAAGAAGTGAATGAAAAGAAGCAGTTGCCACAAAACAGGTTGGAGAACTTCAAACCTCCGGCAAGAGAGAGGGACAAAGATGAAAAACAGGCAAATAAAGAGTATAAGAAATCATTCAAGGACAGGCTGAAAGCAGTTGATACTGAAGAATTGGAAGCTATCAGGAAATCTAAGTATGTTATCAAGACTTATCTGTATTATAATCTTATTTACTTTTGAATTAGAATTGATAAGACAATGTTTTTGTAGTTAATAAGTTAACCTTAGAACATAACTTAATTCTTATTAATATTTACCTATAGCTGTATAGGCCTTGTTAGCCACCAGCGCAAGTGCCAAAATCAAATAAATTAACACGGCTGCTGTTTCAATCATCTGTTAAAGATGCTAGAGGCCAATGATGATGATAGCCAACACAAATCTCTGTCTGTATAAATGTAAAATTAGTCTGTCATAATGATGAGAACATGAACAATATCAATTGCAATAGTTTCTCTGAAATTTGTTCTTGACTTTGGTCCATTATTATTATTGCAGTATGCTCAAGACAGCCAATCCAAATGAAATAAATAAAACCCCCAATGCAATCATAATGCGGAAACTCCTTAACCACAGTTTAAAGCCACATCAGGCATTCTATTATTATAACTCTGACACCCACCTACTGCCTGTATTTTTAATCCTAAAATAAGAAAAAGATTTATAAACAAAATACTATCAGAAGATTCACATTACAGGTTAGCCTTAGAGAAGAAAGCGGAGTTATATGAGCACTTATCAGACAGTGCAGGTCACTCTCAGCTGGCCGAGAGGTTCCTTGTAGACTTCAACACCAAGAAACAACAGGAACCGGAGCCTGTCAGTCATAGCAGCCATGTTGAAGAACCAGTACAACCTGATCCTCCTGAAACTGATGTTATTGATGATGATAGTGATTGGTGAATATTAATTTGATGTGTTTGTTATATGGTTTTGTCATGTGTGAATTATATTTATTTATGGCCTAAGGTAGCTAGTAGGTTAGGTTAGCTTAATTGGAACTTCTGCATTAAATTCATTGAAAATGTTCCTATGACTCACGACAATAGTGGAGAAGGACACTGGCTAGCTGGTAAGACACCAGCATACCCCTTCGCTATTCCTGGGACGAAAGAAGTCCACGAAGGGTTTCTACCTGTTAAAATAAAAGCTTTATTGGGACCTGGAAAACAAGTCAGAAACTTTATAAAACTGTGTAACTTGTTATGCAATTCTTGTATGTATATAGGTTGCTGCGAAATTATCAATCTTTTGGTTTTTTTATTTTTATTTAGCCATTGATTTTTTTTTTGTATTAATAATTACGTTTTTTTTATATTACAGGACCGAATTCACTGATTGTTTGGGGCGGACGAGAAAATGTCTTAAATCAGACCTAGACATGTTCTTGAAAAAAGATGCCCAACTTCTCAAGGCTATTAATAGAGACAAGAATCCTGGAATTGACGCAAATGAAAAAATGACTGAGGTGAACATTATCTTCCTTATACTATAAGCCATAGCTCCACCCACGTCGAGAACAGATAACGGCAAACAGTGCTCTATCTCCTTACTTTAATTACAATCTATCTGCATGCCAAATTTTATTCCAATTAAAAGAACTGTTTAACTTGCATAATTTTTACTTCAAAAATTTCACATGAAAAAAATACTACATGGAATACTTTATAAAACATCCTATATTATGTTTTAGCAGGAAGAAATCGCACCAGCAAAAGAGAAACCATTGTTAGTGCAGACCACGAATGATTATCTGCAGTCATTGCGGGAGAAGTGGGAACAGAAGGAACAGGAACTGCTGGCTAAAGATAAAGACATCCATTATCAGGACTTACTGTTTGATGGTGAGTATCTATACTACCTCTCTATTCTTATGAGGCTATTAAGGCACAAGTATTGTATATCTGGATAAAGAAAACATATTTGTATTGTACAGTGGTTGCAATTTTTGTAAACCGTTTATAATTTGGAAGAATCCATTGTATCCATTTAGTTTAAGTTATCACTTATGTTTGTGAATGTTGGTTCACCTATCATTGGCAACTGTATAAGCCTGTTACCTATATCTACTACTGTATTTGTTAATTTATATACAGAAGGTTGGTTGGTGTACCTTTTATAAATGAATAAATAAGAATATCTAGTTGCATACAGTTTAGTTTAGTTTGCTCAATAAATGTAACCTGGAATTCGCTTCGCCACAAGGAGGCAATTTTAAAATAAAATAAGTTTAGCTAATTAACTTTCATACAGATGTACTAATCAACAACAATAATACCAATTACAGAGGCCCGAATCCACGGTGTCGGTTACTACTCCTTTAGTACCGAGGAAACGGAGCGTCAGAAACAAATGGAAGACTTGATCAAGCGTCGGCAAGAGACGCTCAAAGCTCAGAAGGAGGCCGAGGAGGTTCGTAAGAAGAGGGACGAGATGATGGCTGCGAGAGTAGCCGCCGCCCGCGCAAGACAGCGGGCTAGAGCTGGCTTACCTCCAGAGGAGACTAAAGGTGATTAACTTTACTTTTTTGTAGTTTTTGAACACCATGTAGGTTTGAGTTGTAAGGTAATCGATATATTGTCTCCTGTTCCATGATTGATAGAATTAGTTTTGTTTTTTAATAACATTTTTATATTTGATCTTGATTTAATACCATTATGATTTTTTCTAAGTTGAGTTAAAGTCAACAATTTCAGTTCATTTTAGCAACTCACAAAAAGTATCCAGCTAACTTGTATTGTAACTTTCAGACAATCAAAAAGACTTTACGACTTGTCTGCTTGAATTTTTGACGCAACAAAAGAATGAGGCCGATGCGAAAGCTAAAGAGGAGGAAAATAAAATTAAAGAGGCGCAAGAAAAGGAGAGACAGAAGTTACGTGAGGCTTATATACGTGAGTGGGATATTGGCAAAGAGGGCGTCGAAGGCAAGGTCAAGAAGTTCAGAGAAATGACCCAAGAGGAGTATGTTGAACAGCAAAGAGATAAGAGAATTAAAGAATTTGCTCCACAAGCTCCAAAACCCTCTACTTCTAGTAACGCAAGCGTGTTTGATGATAAAGGTAACTGTGTTGGTTCTAACGCAACTGCTACTGCCACTAAGACTTGGGCCGATGTTAGACCTCTACCCAAAACCCCGCCTCCTCCCGAGATCGGTGAACTAAACGAGATACAACCACAAAAAGGTCTCTACTTTACGTCGTCGAAGAAGAATGAAATGGCTGTGAAATATAGAAACTTTGTTAAAGCTCAAGAGGCAACGCCTATCGTTAATGAATTAGAAGAAACAGAACCCACGTCATCTACATCAAGTTATAAAAGTGTTGAAAAGAGAAAACATGAATCAGCCGGTGCCGAAGTTCCACCACCGCCAACATTTGAGTATTATGGTCCAACAATAAAACAAACCAAGTTTGATATACCTTTTCAATCCGACATAAGGGAAGCTTACAGTCAGGGAGCCAAAAGCTTAGAACCTAAGTCAAGTAATCGGCAGTTACCCCAACACTATGATTTTACCTTCGATTAAGTAGTAAATAAAACTATACAAAACTTCTCTGTGCGTATTTATTTGTTGTGCAAATCGCCAATCACATCTACAATCATTTTAAAAATATTGCTGAAAATATACACAATTTGTTATACTAATATCACATGAATGAGCGCTACAAATATTTAGACTACATTAATTTCTAACATTTAAAGCTTTACTTACAGAGATCGATTTTTGAGAATGAATAATTCGAACACTATTACACATAGAACAGGTAAAAGTTAGACCTAATATTGAAGAATGATTCCTACGACTAGTGTGAGAATGTGTGCATCGAGTCGTGCTGCTGTGTTATTGCGTGGCTTGGTCGCTTCTGTGGTAGTCGTATCAATGTGTGCAAGGGTCATGACAGTAGTCCCCATGGTCATCTGTTCTGTTGATTTTGTTGTAGGCGTGTCATTATGTTGAAGAGCTTCTGCTGTAGGCAACTGTTCACTAGGTTTTACTTTGTGTTCCTTTTCTTCGGTGACAATCGCAGTGGTTGCTGCTTTTGTAGTTGTTTCCACCATGGTAGTTTCTTCTGGTTGTTTAATCTCTGGCATTGCTGTTTGTACTTCTTCGACACTTGCTTTTACGTCATTACTGAGGTTGGTAGCTTCACTGCTCATGAGTATTATATCAGTTTTGAGATCACTGCTTTCGATATTCACAGAAGGAATATCTATTTGTATACTCGTTTCCTTGGTTCCATGATCATTCTCTACAACGTTCTCATTTTCCACTGCGTTGCTCATTACTGGACTAGTTTTATCTAAGGCTTCAACTGTGGGGTTTGTTTCGCTCATTTCAGTTTTATCGTCACTACTTTCTGCCACCATAGTAGCAGTAGTCTCAATCATTTGAGCGTTCATTGCCGTAGCGTCATCAACTTGATTGTCATTGTTTTGCACTACTTCTTCAGTCACATTGTTATCATTTGGAATGCTTTTTGTTTCTTCAGCTGTGGTGTTGTGTATTTGATTTTTCCTGTTAGTATTCATGCTGATGAAACTCGATTTAGACATGAGGGCTCTCTTGAGCCTGGCGTTGTGTGTTTTGGCGACAAGTCTGGGCAGAATGCCGAAGGCTTTAGCCTCGCGCTCGGTGTTGGCTCCGTTGCAGAGGTCTCCCCGGCAGGGACAGGTCATGCGCCAAGTTCTGGTGGAGTTGCAGTACAGAGAGTAACATTCATCTTGATATAACTTCACGCAATATCTGGATTCCGTGTAAGCTGTAAAGGAAATACGAGTCATATTATAAACTAGCTGTCCCTGCAAACTTCGTTTCGCTGACAAAAATAATTTGAAAACTATCATTTTATTTATGACGAAAAATCCAAATATCTTACGGAACCCTTTTTTTTTCCCAAAATAAAATATAGTCTATGTTACTCGTGGATAATATAGCTTTCGAATGGTGAAAACATTTTTAAAATCAGTCCAGTAGTTTTTGGGCCTATTCATTACAAACAAACAAAGTTTTCCTCTTTATAATATTAGTGTAGATGTAACACTTTTTTTCCTCAAGTTAGTTAGCAATATTTATATTCTATTTTTCTATATTTGATGAAATAAGAAAAAAATATATCAGTAGGTACTTAAATAATGCGTCTTTGTTATAACGATGAGCTTCTTGAGATCTAGCAACAGATTTAAGGTAAGCCTGTATCTGTCTTTGGCGACTTGAGACGTGGCGGTAGGCCTTTAGTGCTAGATTCAAGATTAAGTTTAAGTAGGATATAGGTCTAACGTGGTGATGTAGCCACGACAGCGCAGTAGGGGAAGCCGGGGTCGCAGTCCGTGACCTCCGTGAAGGGTCGGCTGCAGCTCGGCGCGCGCTGGCTGCGGTGCACCTGCTCCGCCATCGGCCCGCACCAGTAGCAGCGGCGACCGACCTCCGCGATTGTAGGACCTGTAATGTAAGAGTACAGAAAATCCTTGGATAAAAAAAGGAAAGGTGTTAAGTTTCGTGAAAATAAAATTAGATCGTTACAAAAAACAAAAATATTGTTTTTTGTGAGTTTTGATGTAGCAGGAAAAAAAAATCTCAAAAAGATTTCTCATCAAAAGTCCAGGTACCTACGGACAGCTACAGAAGTTGGTTGATTAAATGGTATATTAAAGTACCTATCTGTGGAATACTGTAGTGCTACAAATTGTGTAGTTAAAGCCTTACACTTACTCCTAAAAGCCACGAAAAATATTAGCATTTCGTTAAGAGTTTTGTTAAACATTTCTATAGCTGTCTGTACCTACGCGAATTATGTGATGGGCCTATTACTGTTCATCGAGTTGTACATAATACACAATAAATTCTGGCCACATTATGCCCTTCCATATCGTAAGTATCTTTTATTATCTACATTAAAATAAGTGCTTGTATTCATAAAGTCCCTGAGCGGTAGCTACCTGAACCCTACCAACTTTTAAAGCAATATTATTGAAGTTGCAGAAGAGAGACGCCGCTCTACACTCTGTAGCGTTGTCTCGCTTCCACAACAGCAACAGTCTAACTTTCAGAGATGATGCTAGGGGTCCTGAGCTATATTTTAAAATGTCACAGAGTCGAGCACTAAGTTTCACGCGTGAGTTCCCTAAGGCGTTTTGGCATCCACCACTATTAAATTACGTAAATGTAAGTTACATACGTTTCTCGAGGATCTAGTATTTCCGACTTTAGACGGATGAATTTTGACTTTATGTTTCATGTTGTCTGTCTTAGGTGTACGTATACCCACTCCTACTACTCGTAAAATAAGCCGAAAGTAGAGTGGACTTAAGATTAAAGTTTCATATACAAATATAATTATATCAAAAGTAGGTAAAGAATCTGGGTGAAAAAAACATGCATGTCACCGTCGATTCAATTTCGTATTAGATTAATATTATAAGATGTATAATTTTGTGAGTTTTCGAATATTTGCTACTTCTGTGCGCGTAAACGATAGGACCTATTTTGACAAAATTCAGAATGGATAAGCTACCCTTTTCGGCCGGTATACCTACTTTTAGATAATGTAGAGGTACTTTTTACTAAAATTATTTAGATAGAATTCTTAGGTCTAAATATTCCTACTTATACGAAATGTTTACGAATTCCGTTTCACTTAATAATTTTGTTTTAGGCTCCTCGAAATTTGTTCTCAGAATTAACATGTAATTTTAGTTTCTCTTGATATTTTCTTGAGTGAATTTAGGTCGGATTTTACTGTTTCTAAGTAGGTACCGCCCATCTGGATCGACTTTAGTTTTTTTTTTAATATTTTTAATTAGACAGTAGCGCAAAATTGAACAGGATTAAAATCACCGTTATTGCATTTAATAGGTACTTACCTACATATTAAACAATCCATATTACAGGGAAGTAGTTGCATGTTAGATTTTGACCTACCTATGTAATGTAAGTAGGTAGGTATAGTTTTTTTGAAAATCAGTAGGTACCTTTTAAAAATCAGTAGATACCTAAGTCAACGTAACTTTCAGTTAATAAAGACGGTAATACATAGTTACATACCGTGGAAAAGCAACTCACTAACACAAGATTTCCACTGCCTCGTAGGTGTGTTTACGGACATAAATCTTGTATGCACAAAGGCCCAGACTTAGAAAACGTTATAAATTGTACTGCGGAAAGGTAATCTGCCGACCTGAGCGCAGAATCCTAACCACTGCGCCAAATAGGTCATCAAACTTAGCTGTAAGAATAACTTTAACATGAACCATTTACACACCGCATACACTGTTCATATTTTATTAATAGCCATATAAATTATGAAAAAAGCTAACAAAAGCGTAAGCACCCAATTTACAACGTGTAAAGTAAGTCATCGTTTGTTGTTACAACGTTACATTATTCCACACTCCACGTCCCAAATTATTCAATAACATAAACGCGGGGAATTTACTAATTTGTCCACCTATTACCGGAAACTGGGCCATCAATAATTTGGAATTAGGTTACCGCAGTATTGTCCGTGTGTATGTCCATGTGTCGAGTACCGATAGCTCTTGTTACTAATTCACTCGGCAATGAGTGGTGGATAGCACATCATTAATTCAGCCGCGCAGCTGGCTCCCGTGTTGATTACTCTTCCTCCTCTGCCAATGTCAATGTTTGTCCTCACCGACTCGTATGATCTGAGGTACAGAGTCGAGACTCCAAAGATAATGTTGACCCAACTGTGTAAATAACAGATTGAGGTACAGTTTAACATTTTGTGGTGGGCTCGGTCGGTACCTCCTGAATATGAATTCTTTTGAACCGTTTTCACTATTTAAAACTTTGTATCGTATTTCTTCATACAAACTAGTCCCTATTAACTAGATAATTACAATACACAATACGAACCAATAAATGTCTTTACGTAGAATTTTATACAATGTTGTCATTGATTTATTGATTCCCAATGTTGAGAATGTAGAGTTTACTTTGAGCCTATATTTACGTGGCCCATTTATTGATGTTTAATCGAGACAGTTTCATTTCAATTCGTTTTCGTATATTTGGGTCAGAGGTGTAACCAATTTAATTTGGCTGTCACAATTATTGTAACAAATTGAGAAGTAGGAACGTGGTCAATAATTTATACCTATAAATACATTTTAATAGAAACAGACAACATCTAAAGGTTAAGTAATTTGATTAATTTCGTAATTTAATTAATAATATTGGTTGTGTTATCAAAGTAAGGAGCATGTCTATTGATGTTCTACAAACTACGCTTGTTTACTATTGTGCAGGTAACTTGAACTACCTTTAATGGGTTAATTGTTGTTTCCGTTGCCTTGTATTACGACCTGTCTCAAACAAACAACGGCCTACTTATAATGTTCGATACAAAGCAAAATACATAATTTATAGTTCGTAAGTAACGTTTAAAAGTTTTCGCGGGAATATCGGAACGACAATAACTTTTTTAAATTTTAATTTGGTTAGATTGGAAAAGGAAATTTATTTTTTCCAGGCATGAAATATTAAAAGCTGTTTGCTTTATTAATTATAACAATCCAATTAACGTAAACAATGCAATTTCTTGTAGATCAAATATTTCAAGATAATGACTTTCTCCCGCGGAATTTTAAAACAAAACCTAACAAACCCAACTTGATCAAACATATATTTATACATGCAACGACACAAACACATATTCTCATATAAGTATGATAAAATATAACGTATGTTTGCGTCTTCGCTTCGCCGGAAACAAACCGTCTTGTATATTCAGTCGCAAAAATACATAGAACCGATGTAAAGTTCCATGGGAGCTATACGTCTGGCGCGAAGGTCGCCCGACAGACGCTGAATATCTTATGATGTACTCGTATAACAGTACACATATTTATTATTTAACACACAAAGAAGGCTTTATTTGAATACCAGATATTGTGAAAAAAAAATCAACGAAAAAAGTCAAACAACACTTCAAAACAACCAGCATTTTGAGATAACGAGAGCCAGCATTAAACGAAAGAGGCCAATAAAAACTTTTTAGTAGTTTTGTTTTTAGTGAAATGATTCGTAAAAGCTTTAACCTTCCAAAAAGATTACATGTAAAATGTTTAACGGAAACGCATACAGTCACTAAGTGCCGTCACACGTTACACGAACACTAGGATGTAGCTCGATATAGAACAACAACACTCAACATTTATTGCGAAACTTTTCAGTTTATTAGAAATGCGAAAGTTAGGAAAATATTCGGTATGAGCCACTCACCGCACAGAGAGATGAAAACCGCCACACTCAGGACAATCCTTCGGAGGCGGAACTTTGATTCGGATGCCGCCATCTGAATACGAAACTTTATTTTACAAAACTTTTTATTTCCTATCATCAAAATTCAATCAATGAAATGTACCTTAAATTTTAATGTGAATTAAATTCTGTCCAAACGCTTAGAACGAAGTCGTGTATAGGTCTGCAACGTCTACGCGTCGACTATTCCAAGTTCGTAGCGGCTCTCACTCGTAGGCCTACGCTACGTAAAGGTCCGTACACATAATGACACTCGTTATCGCTACATCGGACACGGAACGGTTATCAATACATTTGTATTACTTTGTGTGACATGTGTGTGCGTGTCTTTAATCAATCATAATGAATATTTGATGCTATGCTATTAATTATATCGTGCGATGTATAAATGTATTCATTTGGTTGATTCAATGCATGTCTATTTTTATTTCCAGACGATATTCATTTTTTATGTTGATGCATATCTTAGATTAACCTTAGTCTCTTTTTATAGCCTTTTAATGAATTATTGTCTACGTTATCAATTCTATAAAATTGGGTTGACATATGGTTCTGTTTCATCGTGTGACATAGTTTTTAAATTTATTTAAGGCATGAACATTAATCAACTCACCAACACTTTCAATCTTAAAGGCTACAACACCTGTCTACCGACCTATAATGCTGGTTTTACGATACTATTTCAGCAAATCCATACATATAACATTAGCACTTTTCTTGAACAAGAAACATCGCTTTCCCAACGATTATGATTTCGAGAGCCATTGAAACAAAACCTATATATTATCGAAGAGTGCAAACCCGTATATTATTGTAAGACAGCCATTTTCTCGGTTGTTTTCCCCAACATAAAGTAGCTTCTTGGAAAATAAGGTCGCTCTTTACGAAATACGATCGAGTAGGGACAATAAATTAAGCCATGTATAAACACTCAACGAAATAGATTACTTAAGTATCGTAAGGAAAAGTGGTTTTATATAGAACACTACAATAAGTGTCTACCTTGAGCTGTCGATTGAAATAAAACAAACATACATAATTATTTTTATAACTTGGTTGGTTAAACAATTTTCATTTATGGGCTACGTATCGCTACTATTAAAAGTATTGAATAATTAATCATTATTACAGAATACAGAATATAGACCTATTTTTTTGATTCAATAATGAAATTAATTTCAGAATAATTTTAGGTAAGGATTTTTTTTTAAGTTTCCTTTTCCATTTCCAAAATATACTCACACATACAAACTCATAGTTTCCATAATAACCCCACACATACATACCAATACGTTGCACACGTTTCGTTCCCATTTGTAAGGACAACGACGATGTTTACGTTACAAGGTCGTCCACCTCTTGACAGCGAAGTGCAGGACGTTTATGATTGTTTCTTCCTCCCACCTTTATATAGATCCGGACAACATTTATCTGTCAGACTGTTTGCTGTATAAAAAAGAAATACAACATAAAAACATAGCCTACTTATGTTTATTATAAAATGTTTTGTTGTTTGTACAAAATGTACAGATTTGTAATGTATGCTTAATTTGAATTGTATAAAATATTCAATTGAGAACCTATGTCCTAGTAATGATAATTATATTTTAAATTTGCATAATAATAATATTTGCATGCCTAATACAGGCAGAATATGGCATTGTACTAACTATCAAATTTATATCGGATGTCACCTGTACTCTAATGACTCTTTCTTTAATATTTTATGCATTTTTTATTGCTTGACCGCATTATGTACGCCCCCGTACATTAGTGACACCGTTCTGTTTTAAAATAGGTATTTTTATATAGTGCAGTGTACCTTTTACCATTACCATAAAGCTAAAAGCCTTGGCTAGGCTAAAAACGAGAAACCATGACTTACATTAGCTGAAGGAATTAGGCTAAGTAAAAACATGAAAACTATTTTAGTCTAGTTGCGCCTTCTTTTGTTTTTTGTGCTTCAAACTAATGTCCTGCGTTGTGCATGTGTGCTTATCACTGTTCTATCTACGAACTACCTTGGTGCTTCTCTTTACAAGAAGTATTAACGGTAAAATCTAAAAACACCACTTAAAGTGGGACCAATTTGTTACTCAAAAGGCAATTTAATTAGTTACCTAAATAATTATTTGTTTTAACAAATCAGTATTAAGTAGTATACTAAAGATACGAAAACCTGATAAAAAATAATTCTATTATTTTTCCTACATAAACAAAAAATAATTTAACGTATGTAAACACATTAAATCCACTCGCGCTATTAGCAATACATCAGGTGTGGTGTGATCCATTACTCGCATGAAACATTCACGTATTGTGTGAGGTAATCTTAGAGCTTCGGCTTTATGAGTGGATGTAGGTCATCGGTGCAGCCTGCAATGCGACGCCACCGGCTCATCATAACGAACGTTCCGTTGAATTTTTTATACCTACAACACGTTCGGTCCGCTCCAAGGGACATTCAAGAGCCATCGCTTCGTGCATTCTCTCTCTAAACATTCCTACATTATAGATGGCTTGTACAAAGTGTTGGCTTAGCTGGATTTGTTTTGTAGGATATCATTATGAAGAGATATGTTTTAGGTGTTTTAGGTTTTGCTGTATGCTTTTTGGTTTTTACTACAAGAAGGTAGGTTTCTTAGTCTCTGCACTTCAGTGTTATTAAGTGTTCAGCAATTAGTCTCGAAGGAAAAGAATATATGCAATGCTTAAATTATTAAATATTTTAATCTTATTTCCAAACTCCTCAGCAGCGTAAGCTGGCTGGCTGTAAAATCAAATCTGTACAAATAGTGTCATTTATCGCGTTTCTGTAACCCGACACCGGTGACGCGTCGCCGCCGTCAAATGAAGATGGAACACCCACTTGCCGACCCTTGAAATAAATCTTACCGTAAAAGTTTCACTCGCCGGATTTTCGTTTGAAAACCAAAAGCGAGAAAACTCTTTAAAAATGTTCACGTTACATGTTAGTCCAGCTTTTAGATCGGCCTCTCCCGTGTAAAGCTGTTGAGGACGGTTTGTATTGCACTATCCGGTACAATTTTAGTTTGCAATATTTTCAGCCGACATACGGCGTTTAATTTTCATATCGTTTTCGAGGACTCTCAATAACGAGCTTTATTCATGTTCAATTACGTAGGCAAACGATGACAAAAAATACAATGAACGTCGAATTTTAAATCGCTCATCGAATGTGCAAAAGCATTCATCAAACTGTTGAGGGCGACTCTCAATACCTTTTAAAGAAGGCTTAGCGGAACTCCCCTTTCGTCGTTAATGGCGTGAATTTTATAGCGGTGCGTGTCAATCGAAGTGTGGAGAGATTCCCGTCGCCATGAGTGCGTGAAAATTGTACTGGCCGTGAACTTACCGCGCGCCGTCGTGGCCTGATTGTAATGTAACTGCATTGGCCCACTTAGTCCCCTCCTGACCCTGTCGCCAGGCCGATGTAAATATAAATGACCCTCGCGACATCGTTATAATTGTATCTGGCTGTGGATCGTGAATTGCGTGCGAATGTCTCTTCTATAATTTACACGAGGAAGCCGCGGAATTTACGGGGTGAATACTTTTTTTTTCAGTTTCAAAAAAACAAGTCATTTATATTCTGAAAAGAAGCAGTAAATATGTCAAGATAATTATTGTACTTATAGATTTGATGATAAATTTTATGTAAGGCATAGTTCGAGATTTCCCTTACCCTAAGACGTTAGGGGTGCATATTAAATCAACTGTATGGGACGTTAGGGCCGACACTTATCTAAAGTGTCCGTCCTATGTTATAGTGCCTACGTGCTATATCTAATATCGTGGATCAAAGGTGTGGGGTGAGCTAGCTCTAGTGTTTGGGTGAACTATAGCCGTTGTTATATAGCGTTTCAAACATTCGTATTTTTTTAAAATTGGGGCGGTTTCAAAATTAGTGGCAGTTATTTCTTCTTCGTATGTTGCCGCTTATATAGGTCAATATACCTACAATATGATATTAATATTTAATGAGGATAACCTCAAAAATAGAATGATAAAGGACAACAGGATACACAGGTACCCCTACGATATATTTTGGTGTTCCTAAATTTATTTTTGACGCAGTGTCGACATACAAATTATGGTGAAAGGGTTTAATGGACAGACGGACTGACACTTCGAATGGGACCTACTATCCCGCTGTTGCCGGCACTTTTGGCTTTACAAGTAATTCAAGGTGAGTACTGAATTTGCTCTGGGTTAAGTACTACTTAAGTACAAGTGGGTGGACAGGTACTGACAGACATTGTCTCACGTCGAAGGGTTAACAAGGATACACTCAATTTAATAACAACTTTACGAAAGTGATTCACGGCGGCTTGTTGGAACTCGTTGGTTAAATTTATGGGTTCAGGGTTACGAACTTAGCGGTTGTTGTCAAGTGGGGCTTATGTTGGCTGAAATAGGACTGGTATATTGATATAGCACCTAGTGTTTGCACGTTTTAAAATTTAGACTTGGTAATGGTAATTTATTTAAATAAATAAAAAAACTTTCGTACTGACACTTGGCACGAACATAAAGTATGCTCCACATAAAACAAAAGCTATCGAATGCAGAGTCCAACTCACAACAGATTAATTACAGAGCGGGGATCGGATTTGGCACCAAACAAGCATTACCAGATCAACACATTCATATTCCTTTGCGAGTAGAGCGTTGGAAACATATTATTTACGTGTCACTACGATACGCAGTTCAAATGAAATGAACAAGAACTAATTGGAATTTGCATGGATGCATCCGTAATGCATTCCGCTCCGGTTGTACCGCGTCCGGAGTCCCGAGGACCTACCACCATCTCTTAAAGTAATATTATTTTAACTGTGGAAAAGAGACAACGCTACACAAGGTGTAGTGCGCTGTCACGCTTCCACAACGGCATTTGTTTTAGGAGGTGGTGGTAGAGTGTTTGAGTGCTACCTATTGATTTGTGAACACTTGAAATATTTTTATTGTGAAACTCGTTGAATCACAGATACCGTTGTGTGTTGTGAGAATTGTTTGATTAACGCCGGGAAGCTTTTGTTACTTACTCACCTATTTGGGAGTGAACAATTGAGTTTTTGCGGCGAGAGCAATATTAGAGGTATAGAGTAGTTACCACGATTAATCTTTTTACAGTGGATTTTAATCAATGCCTGTATAGATAGGACTGATAAGCATGTGTAGGTACAAAGAAATAACTTCGACAGCCACTTTTAGAAACTTGGGGTCTATGTAATATAACTTCGTTATAAAACTAGGACAACTGAGAAAGAATAACTGCATAAAAAATGTAAAACAAAGCCGCGTTATTCTGTAGCAGTTTCAAAAAACCTCATAATTCATGCGGGTAACTATTTCAGCTGACTGCTGAAAAATTGGACTTTGACAAATCCAATTTATTTTGTCATTTTCTTTTGGAAGTTAAACGACACCTTCGTGGGACGCAGAAGTTTATTCAAACTTAACTAGCTTCACGTTTTTGTAAAATTAGTTTAGCAGATGAAATATGACTTTGAGAATTAATGTAAATATGATAAGCCTTCATTTCTCGAACAAGACATTATATTAAAACTGTTTGCGAAATCTCAGTATTTATTATTCAGTGCTGCCATTTGAAGCCCAAGAAAACAAAATTAGAGACAGCTGGTCGGAACAGTGAATAATGTACTGGATCCAACCCTTTCGGAGCTGTGTAGTCCCGTCTATAGTTAGATGGTCCAATCATAGAGGAGCATTGTCGGGATAAAAACGGGCCCATATCCGTCCCAGCGCCGACCGCAATGCGTGGCCAACCTCGAATGCCAAACTGATTTGTGTATTGTGTTGTTTTTCGAGTTCCCATTTCCATGGACAAATAAATCACTCATGTTAAGCTGTCCTTTCCCACTACTGCTTTTACTAAGAGGCTTATTTTAATCGACCGTTACTACCGACACAATTAAGCAAATATATAAATGTAACTAGCTTTTTCCCGCTCGGTTTTACCCGTGTGCATTTTAGCTGTAAAAACACCATCCGCTTTTTTTTCACAGTTAGGTTAAAATAGCTTATTTGTTACACCAAATTTAATTAAAATGTGTAAAAAAATATACACGGAAGCACTACAAAGTTTTAATTTTATAAATAACGAGAATTACTCAAAAATAGTAAACCATTAAAAGTATACCATTGAAATAGTGAAATCAATATAATCTATATACATTATAGCTTTGAAACCTTTGACCGGAACCGCTGGAAACTATTGGAAATAACTCTCTCTGTGGGATTGCTCCGGTGGAGTGGTTAGGGACCACAGACAAAGTGACGTCATTAGTCAATGAGATGAATGGGCTTGACATTTTTAGATCCTGAGGTTTCTCTATGGAGGGATTATTAGTACTTTAGTTCATGTTTTACACTAGAAAATGTCGTGGGATACTTTTAAAATAAAAACATGTTAGATTATAATTGAAAATTATTTTAGCTATAAGCTTTAAATATAATGCCGTGATTTTATCCATTAATGTGTGAAAATACAAGCTTAAGTATACACGTATATTTTAAAGTTATAAGCATATTATTCTCATCATAACAATATTAAAACCAACCCTATATCTAGTGTAGAGAACTCAATCACCGCAAGCATGTACATTACACAAACAGAAGGCTTGTACGATACTGTACATCTCGGGCACAGCTGCGGTGAACAAGTGCAGTGTGACGTCACAAAGGACCGGCGTCCGGCTCGGAAGCGGTAAGTGCAGGACGCGGATCCGACGGCGCACGGCAACGCGGGGTCACGTGACCTTGCCGCTTATGTCATATACACGTGTGTTTGAATATGTGTAGTGAAAAGTAAACTTATGTAGTTGTTAATCTTTTTTATGTCTTTTGATATTGTTTTGTCGAGCACAGCATATAACAATAGTAGTCGGTAATATATCGATTACAATATATAATATTTTAGGCCTAAACGTAGTTTACGTAAGAGATGACCTACCCTGGGTTAATGTGCAGCTAATGTTACTTCAAAATACCTGTAACAAAAATATACCCAAAAACTTCAATTTACGTCTAAATGAAAAATATTACCTTCCTTCTACGTAATATACTCGAGCTAAATATTTAGCTTCATCGTGTGTGTTTCAATTACGGCTTACAATTAATTCGAGACACGGAGCCGTTCTCAGCAGCTGCGCTTTATATGGGGCTAGATAGACTTGTGGTTCAGTCTAGCTTTAAATACCGTTATACAGGAAAGGCATGCGAGATGAGCTATCCAGTAATTATTTATAAACATGATAACTCTTTTGTTTCAGTACGAAATTCTGCTCCGGAAGGGCAACATTAAAGACTCCCGTTCTAGAGACGTGTTTCTGAAAAATATAATGTCTTTCTTTACAATGGTGGTTTGAAAAAATTTAGACGTAGAAGATCAAAATATAATGTAGCTAAAGAGATCATATCGTGTCACGTACCTTTTAAAACATTAGAGTATACATCAAATCTCAGCAAAATACATTTAATATTTTATACTATACAGTAAGAAAACTGAATAACATTTTAAAACAAAATATACATTGTTATTACACACCCACATTAATTACGATAAAAGCAATATTCCATCTAAGAACCTCAATCTAATCACGCTTGTTTACCTCGGGGTGAGTAAATCTTTACACTATTACGTTACCTGCACGTACACGTACTACGAGTACGTTCTACGTTGATTACGGTCCATTTTTCGCGTCTCCCTCATGTGGTGGTATTTATTTTCAATCAGTTTAATGGCTATTGAAGCGCATAACCATTAAGGCTGATATAAATTGGTCCATTTATGAATACCATAATGGGTTTGCGCCGTAATTTAAATGTGAACAATGAAAAATGAACAAAATGTATTACATTATGTTTCGGAACGTAATTATCAATTTAATCCGCGGTAAATTGAGAGTGAAGCGGGATTGTATCGGGATTGGTGTTATCTCGCCGGTTGCGGTGGATTAGCATTCGATATCCGCAGTTACAACGATTGCTTACTTCGTTTGAATCGTGCGAAGTTTGGACAAATCGTGCGAGAACTCGGCGAAGTTCAAAGAGGATGCAAGAAAGATTTACTAATCTTTATAGCACCCTCTTTGAACTTTTGTGAACAGTTCCGCTTTGAAGATTTGTTTTGGCGACTCGTTTTGTGCTGGCCAGACAAATTGATTTTCGGCATTCTACGTGGTAACTTTGTGTTTAAGTAATGACTTTGTATGGACGATGGGCTACCTACTGAATTTCTTCTGCACGTAGGTAATACTTTTAAAAACGTTGGGAAGTTATTTCGGCCCTTTATTTTTCAAGAGAAAATAACAGAAATACGTATATCTCAGTACTCTTTTCCAACCTGTACATCTATTTTTCTATCTGCCCTTAATCATAACCAATATCATGACCATTCACAAATCCGATACATCGACAGGGTAACGAACCCAACTTACACTAACAAAAACAAAAGCGTAACTCAAAGTGACGTGTTTATCTCTCCTAGTTACCAGGGCAGCATAGACAGTGAGGCAGGATAGCCGATCGGCGTTGCTTATCGTAATCCGTTCATCGCGGCAGCTTACCGATATCACGCAATCATCGCCGCCCGACGTCTGATACCCTGGTACCCGACGAATTAAACGACGCCGTGTAATTGCTAGTTGACACTGTATTTAGTTTTGTTGCGGCTGTGTTTGGGCTTTGAAGTGCATATTTGAATATTTGAATTTATAATATCGATTACATGTGGAAATATGTCGTAATATAAATAGTATAGTGATATTAAGCGACTGTTTTCAGCTTCTTGAATTAATATGGCTTTGCAAGCTAAATTTTGCAGGCGTATTGTTTTAACGCATTGACTGCCGAGCAACAAAATATGTATTGTTTTTTTGGGGACCCGGTGACCCCCACGACGTACAAAAGCTTAAGAGTAGAAATACTCGTGGATCAATATGCTTTTTTTTTATTGAAAAAACTCTTAGCATTCGTAAACGAGCTTATCTTATATATAAAACTCCGTGTCACAATGTTAGTTACCGTACTCCTTGAAAACGGCTTTACCGACTCTCTTGAAATCTGAAGTCTGAGAATCGGCTACTATCTATTTTTCATCCCTTTTTTTGTGTCGAACGAAGTCGCAGGCAACAGCTAGTAATGATCTAAATACCTATAAATACAAGATGTTTTTCTTAATACTTTAATTCTCCTTTGTGTTGTACTTGCTTTTCAAACCCTTTAACTTTACCTTTCGTGCTATATTTATTCCCATTTAAAACCAAGTAAGCTTTTCCGTCCGATTCCAAAGCTCTGAATTAAATGTATAATGAGAATACCTTCACAAACTCGATGTCAAACGCTTCACTCTGCAACGTCTTTCTCAATTTTATTAATGCATTTCAGTTTTCATGAATTTCCAACCAGTTTTTCTTTAATAGAAGCTCAAAGGTAGCTTTATAAAGCATTATGTCCAGTCAAAGTTGTATGAATTCTGGATATTTACTGAACTTTAGCGTAACTTGAAAGCATCTCTATATTGTATTTATTTGCTATTTGGTTTTAATGCCCTTTTACAAAGATATCATATAACCAAGTAAATGTTAATAAATGTTTGTAAAATATGTATTTTTTGTATCACAGCGATAAAAAAAAGATAATGTAAGGTAAAAGAAAAGCATTTTCAGATCAATTTATTTTATGAACAAGAATATCGTTTCTACAGAACACAATGTAAAAGATAAATGTCTGCTATCTCCAACAATCTGTGTTCTGTCGCAGCTCGTTGTTTAATCGTTGATCGATCGGCGTCTGTCAGCTACCTGTCACACAGACATATTGCAAGGAAGCATTCTTCAGGGAAAACAACAGGAAAACTGACGGTGACAGCCTTTGTAGTAACGCGGTTATTTCTGTAATACTTATCTGGCTTCATGTGTTTTCTTTAAAGGAGGTTTCTTATTCAAATCAAAGCAAACAATCAGATGAATTGAGTGTATTTGTAAAGATACAAAAGGCTGAAATCGATAGAGAGCTGTAGGAGTGTATTGAATTTATCATACAGAATGAATGGAACTCTAATAGCCAATTACAGTTAAACGACTATTCCAATGCACAAGTGCCTTTGCAAAGTTACCCCAAAGCCAGCATTTATAATAATGTATTTCATAATACGAAGCTAGCACAGAACACATTTGCTGGCTTAATGTGCAAATTCCCGTTGCCAACCTAATAGTTAAGGTACTCGCGACATTTCTATTATCATACCAACATCAGCAACAAATATTCTCGTCTGTCTGTCTATGGCCTCAGGCGCACACGAAATTAAACCACAGGACTGCACTGCAATTTACCTAGGACATACGGACGATACTATTTGATATTTTATTGGCGCCACAGAGCAGAAATGCTCATCAATTTCTCTGACGATCGTTTCATTGACTTTGAATATATAGTTATGAGATGCTGTGTGTGTACTGTGCAGTTTGTGTAAAACATTATTGATGGTAAGTTCATTTCCGATAGAGACTAAAATTTATTTTGGATATGGTAACGCACGGCGTATTTTCTTCCAAGCAACTTAATAATTAGGTAAATACATAGTTACCAATCGTTGTTTTAGTATTTTTTTTTAAATAAGCATATTTTCGTAACGCGTTCTTTTATTACTTTTGACATAGTTGTACGCTATTGAACACCCATTCAAATTTTGTGAATAAAATGGTAACAATAGATTCACTCGGCCGTCTCGCCTACATCGCTTTGAAATTACTTACTAAACTATATGAAAACGAACACATAACGAGATTTCACATCGTAAATGTTCACTGTGGTGACAGATGTAGGAACATAATTAATAATTGCTAGTGGCTTTGCTTCCACAATCAGCCCGTAATTGCTCTACATTTCCTTCTCAATAGTGCGTGATTTAATATACTAGACAATGTGCTTCATATTAACATAACTATAACGAGCGTTAATAGCTTCGACAATTTGATAGTATTTCAGTTTAGACGACTCTTCTATTATATTATTGCTTCTATCGTCGAAGGTTTGCAAATTTTCACAGGCTCAAAATCCGCTCTCCTTTTTTTAACAGATTTATGCAGTTAGCCTTTTAGGCTTTGACTGCTATACCGGACTAGTACGATGTACTGTTATTCTGTTCATAGAATGTAGGAAAAAAATAAAAGTGGAACTTAAATACGGAAGTTAAACTCACAACTTTTGACGTTAAAAGAATAAAAACACTAATCCTTTGTTCCTTTGTCCATTGAGCTCAGATTTCAATTGAAAATTCAGTTGCAGTGAAATCAATACCCGCGCTTCCATAAGAAGTTATTTAACACGAAGTTTACACATTCATCAATTCGGCTTGTAATTTGAAAAGGTGTAAGAATTACGAGCGCGCTCGTTGTGGGCGACAAACACGGCGCGACGTTGTTGTGAATACAATTTGATTTATCGACGGCCAAAATTGAATTTGTGGAGAAAATTGTGTCTTTGTTTTAATATTTTTTTTTCGTAAATACTGAATTTCGTTTAACAAATTTTATGGATTTCGATTATTTTTGCATATACATTATGTTTTTAATGATAGTAGGGTTTATATCAGAATTTAATTAGTGTTCATTTATTTTAAATATGACCTTATAAGCAAAAAACATGCTAGAATAACACCATGATTCTCCTTAATTACTTCCTGGACTCGATAAAATTCTACTTCGACAAGTATTGATACTCTATTCAATATTAATACAATTTCAGCATCAATATGTTGGTGGAAAACGACGTTATGTGGATAGGTTATCGCGTATCTATCGTCCACGTTTTATTCGTTGCGGGATGTCGGCGCACGTGCCACGCTTCGGGTATTAACTTATAGCATCGTATAGTGCACGTCCTCACATGACGCCGGTCTTGTAAGAAATAAACTTATTTAACTCGTCTACATTATTCCCTCTATTTATGGTCTTGATACTCAAAGATAACTCCAGCTGCTCTTTAGTTTATTGCGACATTTACTATCGCTTTTAGAAGCTAAAGGCCTTTTTTAAATTCATTGACTTTGTTGTTCAGTACATCTTTTGGGAAATTAGGATGGTTTTTAATTTCATTCGTGCCCATTTGAACAAAAACTCGGAACGTATTTGTCCAGATTAAATATTCTACCAAAATCCTACTCAACTTCAAACTGAATTTAGAATAAGTATATCCAACATATGCCAAATTAAGTTAATTTGGCGTTGAGGAGTGGGAAACGTAATTTGAAACCCTTGACCCTTAAAGCAGGTACCGACTCGTTCGTACTAATTAGCGATACGGCTGTAATTTAACTCTATTATTATTGATGATTACATTCGCGGACGGGAGACCGGCCACCCTCGAATAAGCCTTTTGCGAATGGGTACCATAAGATATTACGAGGCCCATGGGAAGTCGATCCGACCGGAGCACTCCGGTACAAAGTTGCTCCTATGATAATTAAACCTATAAATGAAAATTATACCTTGTGTAGGGTATCCGTAAACTTATTACGAGGGGAATTAAACGTGCCATCAAATTATCCGTATAATCTGAGGTGAAGTTTGGTTAAAGCTTTCGTTGGCTGAGCTCTTTCCGGTTCTGTTGCTGGCGTTATGCACAACTTCTCCTATATTATTTGTCTTGCTATCATTATTTCATTTGTCTGGCGAATCAGAAGTTTCTTGTTTGTTAATCCGTTATTCGTGAGTTAACTGTTTCTGTGTTACTTGGATTGAAGATAACTTATTAAATGCCTTAAATTACTTAAATGAGGTGTTAATTGTATCCAAATCTATTAAGCACTGATTCTTGCCTGCGACAGCGTCTGTCTGCTTATGTCCTTTTTCAAACAATATAACTATTACATGATAACTGCTGGAAGTTCAAACTTCCAGCAGTTATCATGTAATGAGAATGGATTAATCGATTTAGCTACGATAGCACAACAGACAAGCTGACTTCCACATTCCCTGTAATACTAGTTTTGTAGTTTAAAACTTTCGTGACAGAACATCACAATAAAGATAAAATTTCCTACCAAGTCTACCAACACCTACCTACCTACCTACCTAAGTGTAAGATATATTTTGATCCTAGAACCGTAGTTGTAGGAAAAACCCATCAGAGTTTATTACCAGACGATATCTACACACAGTCCGACATTCAAGCACAAGGTTTCTATAATTATACGTTTAAATTAACTAGGTACCGACTCTTTTGTAAATGTAATTGCTTTCACAAAGTTTGCTTGAGTGTTTAAAGGTCCTATAAATTTTACGTTAGCGATTCAATTTACGTGTATAACTGCTTTATTTGTCTGTTTCTACGTTATGAATGCTTGATTCATGAGGCAAATTGACTGTGACTAATTAATTAGGTAGTTAGGAAGTTCTTGATTTCTGTGCGTTGGATTTTGAGAGTTCGGTTGCTATGTTAGGTTTTAGTCTTGACAGACTTTTTGGTATTGGTAGATATTTTCGACTGCGGAGGATTAAAGTAATAAGGTTCTACGCAATTTATGACATTGTTCATCTTCAATCTTTTGTACTTGTACTTGTACTTTTTTCTTCCTTGTACTTTGATAAATAAATCTGTGTACAAGACTAACCGGCAACAATAGAAATGTATAAATAGTTAAAACTAACGGCAGAAGCAAACATATTTCAAAACACTTTGGAATTAATTCAGTAATTTATTTTAGAAGTCACACCTAAATAATTTTTAGCTGTTTTAAGTTACCCTGAGTAGGGATTTAGAGTGAAATGCACATTAATTTCAACGAATCGCAGCGTTTTAATCTCAGACCAGTTAAAATTTTACGGTTTAGGTTCACAGCCGGGAAAACTAATATAAAATGAGGCACGAAAACGCTGCAACTGTAGCCACCGTGCTTGCAACTATAATTTCGTTCTGGGTCAAAAGATTTAGGATAACTAATGTGCAGATAATATCTATGACTTATTCGTAAGGGCGCGAACCCACAGTAGCACAGAACTCTAGCTGCTTATCTTATTTAAACACCGTCTGGATTTCGACTAGCAAACAAAAGTCGCCAGAACACCAAAATTCTACTGAAAATTTACTAAGCACCAATAATAGAATTTTTTAAACATTTTTGGCGGTTCGTAAGCCGGAGTTCATACACCGACTTTCACTGTTAACTGAACACTGTTATTACAACACATGCTATTCAAAGGTAATACTTAATTTTAAAAAGGGTATTGCCGTCGCAACCTGGACAGTCAGTGGATAGCCGAACATGAACAACGTGCATGGCGTTGCTGTGACCAGCAGATTTGAACGAGCTACGCGTGTATGTGGAAACGAATACAATTTTTTTATAAGCGACTCCCGCATTAAAGAATTTAATCCTTGTATGGCGAGGGGATTCACAGACATTCAATTCACATGCACAAAGACACCCAGAACAAGCTTTTGTGGATCGAACATTTTTTATCTTACGCGGGGATTGAACCCGCGACACGTCGCGTACAGTGGTAATTGGTGTGGTGACATAAACCACTCGGCTATCAGTACATTCTAGACATTATATTGTTTCTGCATTCGTAGTTAAGATTCTCACATGCGCCTTACAGTGCGATGGATTTGCACCTTTACTCTAACTCAAATCCTTTGGCACAGAAAACATGAGCTGGACAAGTGTGTCATAGAGTGAGCCAAATGCTCAGACGTATATTATAATTATGATAAACATGTTTTATATCTTAGTGTCCGGAATAAACGTATGGTTATAATAAATATAAAACTAGGCGGTTGGTCCTTTTGCAGGAATAAAACCTTATCTCATGTAGAGATTGCTAGTAGATACTGTATTGTAAAGGAGGCTGTATTGTACAGAATATTTAATATCTTTTTCTATGCAGTATATGAGGATGTAAAAGTCTTATAATTATATAGCACGAAGTAAGGAGGAGTGAGAGTAGGTACTTATGTAAGTACTCTCACTCTCACAAAATATGTATTTTTTTTAATGACATCATTCAAGGTTTCGAAAAAGTATTACTTCGTTGTTGTTCATTTGTGTTTCAGGCAGTCTTTTGAAGTATGAGTAAGTTTATAAAGTCACGTAGCTTTGTTACTAGCCTGGACACGAAATTGCCAATGAATATTTTAGTGTTTCATTACTTATTACTTCAATTTTTGTTAGCAATATTTGAGAAACGATAAAATAATATTTCTGGCTAAGGTCATTAGACTCACACGACTTACATTTCACCTCAAATCATATTTTTACCCGACTGCGCCAGTAGGAGGGTTATGTTTTTCGAGAGTATGAATCTTCCATGAATGTATGTATAATTGTTTGGCATGCCCTGCAGCCTAAACGGCTTGATGGGTTTTGGTTTGGGAGGTGTCGTTAGATTCATATTTACTGTGAAAGTCACATTGTTTATAATTTTTTATCCGACTGCCACAGAAAAGAGGGTAATGTTTTTCAAGTATAAGTATGTATGTAGATTTCTATGTTCCCCGCTACAGCCTGAACGGCTGCAAGGATTTGAACGTATATGGTTAAATTAGTCTAAATAGCGCGAGTGAGAAACATAAGAAAAATCAAAACAGTAAAACAATTATTTTTTTCTTTTATCAAACCCATCGAGTGGAATCCCTATCAATGAAGGGTTTTAAAATTATAAAAATATATATGATTTCCAGTTTCAGTTTCAAATGTAAGATAATTGTAGATTGTTTGTCCCACCTGCATTAATTTATAACGTATAAATTATATTTTATACATTAAAATATATCTGTTGTTTATATGATTCGTCGCGCGCATCATACGTGGTACAAGTAAAATGTGCGACGAATCATATGTGTTACGAACCCCATGCCACGAAGCATGTATGCTACGAATCATACGTGCTACGAATTTCATGCCACGAATCATTCGTGCTACGAATCCCATGCTAAGAATCATATGTGCTACGAATAATTTGTTCTACGAATCATACGTGCTACAAATCCCATGCTACGAATCATACGTGCTACGAATCACATGTGCTACGAATCTCATCCTACGAATCATACGTGCTACGAATCCAATGCTACGAATCATATGTGCTATGAATAATTTGTTCTACAAATCATACGTGCTACGAATCCCATGCTACGTAATAATAATAATCTAATAATAGCGGTCCGACCGATTTCGGCCACGGCGGCCAGTGTTACTATGACACCAGCCAGCTACGCAGGACATATTATAGTGCACAAGCGTGTGCGCAAACACAGGTGCACTCTCTGTTCCTTTACTCTCATAGCCCGATGGGACGGTAATCCGACACGACCGGAGAGAGATCAGGCGCAGGACCCACATTTTTACGTGCCTTCCGAAACACGGAAGCTGTGATATTTATTTCTTAAACGCACACAACATTCGAAAAGTCGGTGCGCGCCGTGGGGATCGAACTCAAGACCTCTGACTTAGCAGTCCTATGGTCTCGCCACTAAGCTATCACAGCTTCATAGCACTTATGATTCGTAGCATGGGATTCGAATATCAAGTGTTTTACAAACGTCAAGTATGCTACGAACGTCAAGTTTGCTACGAACGTCGAGTTTGCTACGAATGTCAAGTGTGCTACGAACGTCAAGTATGCTTCGATCGTCAAGTGTGCTACGAATATCAAGTACGCTACGAATGTCAAGTGTGCTACGAACGTCAAGTATGCTACGAATATAAAGTATGCTTCGAACGTCGAGTGTGCTACGAACGACGAGTTTGCTACGAACGTCAAGTGTGCTACGAACGTCAAGTGTGCTACGGACGTCAAGTATGCTACGAACGTCGAGTGTGCTACGAACGTCAAGTGTGCTACGAACGTCAAGTGTGCTACGAACGTCAAGTGTGCAACGAACGTCAGAATCCCCTGCTACGAATCATACGTGCTACGAATCCCATGCAACGAATCATATGCTACAAATCCCATGCTACGAAACCCATGCTACGATTCATGTGCTACGAATCTCATACTACGAATCATATGTGCTACGAATAATTTGTTCTACGAATCACACGTGCTATGAATCATACGTGCTACGTATGATTTTATATATACTAATTCGTCGAATTTGCTACGAGCGTCAAGTGTGCTACTAATATCTAGTATGCTACGAATATCAAGTTATTTTCTTTCTTTTTTCTTTCTTTCTAAGTATGCTACGAACGTCAAGTGTGCTACGAACGTCAAGTGTGCTACGAACGTCAAGTGTGCTACGAACGTCAAGTGTGCTTCGAAAATCAAGCATGCTACGAACGTCAAGTGTGCTACGAATTTCAAGTATGCTTCGAACGTCAAGTGTGCTACAAAAGTCAAGTATGCTACGAACGTCAAGTTTGCTACGAACGTCGAGTTTGCTACGAATAGCAAGTGTGTTACGAAAATCGAGTAGCACACTTGACGTTCGAAGCATACTTGAAATTCGTAGCACACTTGACGTTCGTAGTATATACTTGATATTCGTAGCATACTTAAAATTCATAGCTTACTTGACATTCGTAGCACACTTGACGTTCAAGTGTGCTACGAACGTCAAGTGTGCTACGGACGTCAAGTATGCTACGAACGTCGAGTGTGCTACGAACGTCAAGTGTGCTACGAACGTCAAGTGTGCAACGAACGTCAGAATCCCCTGCTACGAATCATACGTGCTACGAATCCCATGCAACGAATCATATGCTAACAAATCCCATGCTACGATTCATGTGCTACGAATCTCATACTACGAATCATATGTGCTACGAATAATTTGTTCTACGAATCACACGTGCTATGAATCATACGTGCTACGTATGATTTTATATATACTAATTCGTCGAATTTGCTACGAGCGTCAAGTGTGCTACTAATATCTAGTATGCTACGAATATCAAGTTATTTTCTTTCTTTTTTCTTTCTTTCTAAGTATGCTACGAACGTCAAGTGTGCTACGAACGTCGAGTGTGCTACGAACGTCAAGTGTGCTACGAACGTCAAGTGTGCTACGAACGTCAAGTGTGCTCCGAAAATCAAGCATGCTACGAACGTCAAGTGTGCTACGAATTTCAAGTATGCTTCGAACG
Source organism: Chrysodeixis includens (assembly GCA_941860345.1). Taxonomy (NCBI): domain Eukaryota; kingdom Metazoa; phylum Arthropoda; class Insecta; order Lepidoptera; family Noctuidae; genus Chrysodeixis; species Chrysodeixis includens. The sequence continues at coordinate 6,065,719 of OW796113.1, read as the reverse complement.
TCAAGTGTGCTACAAATGTCAAGTATGCTACGAACGTCAAGTTTGCTACGAACGTCGAGTTTGCTACGAATAGCAAGTGTGTTACGAAAATCGAGTAGCACACTTGACGTTCGAAGCATACTTGAAATTCGTAGCACACTTGACGTTCGTAGTATATACTTGATATTCGTAGCATACTTAAAATTCATAGCTTACTTGACATTCGTAGCACACTTGACGTTCAAGTGTGCTACGAACTTCGAATTTGCTACGAATTTCAAGTGTGCTACGAACGTCAAGTATGCTTCGAACGTCGAGTGTGCTACGAACGACGAGTTTGCTACGAACGTCAAGTGTGCTACGAACGTCAAGTGTGCTACGGACGTCAAGTATGCTACGAACGTCGAGTGTGCTACGAATGTCAAGTGTGCTACGAACGTCAAGTATGCTTCGATCGTCAAGTGTGCTACGAATATCAAGTACGCTACGAATGTCAAGTGTGCTACGAACGTCAAGTATGCTACGAATATAAAGTATGCTTCGAACGTCGAGTGTGCTACGAACGACGAGTTTGCTACGAACGTCAAGTGTGCTACGAACGTCAAGTGTGCTACGGACGTCAAGTATGCTACGAACGTCGAGTGTGCTACGAACGTCAAGTGTGCTACGAACGTCAAGTGTGCAACGAACGTCAGAATCCCCTGCTACGAATCATACGTGCTACGAATCCCATGCAACGAATCATATGCTACAAATCCCATGCTACGATTCATGTGCTACGAATCTCATACTACGAATCATATGTGCTACGAATAATTTGTTCTACGAATCACACGTGCTATGAATCATACGTGCTACGTATGATTTTATATATACTAATTCGTCGAATTTGCTACGAGCGTCAAGTGTGCTACTAATATCTAGTATGCTACGAATATCAAGTTATTTTCTTTCTTTTTTCTTTCTTTCTAAGTATGCTACGAACGTCAAGTGTGCTACGAACGTCGAGTGTGCTACGAACGTCAAGTGTGCTACGAACGTCAAGTGTGCTACGAACGTCAAGTGTGCTCCGAAAATCAAGCATGCTACGAACGTCAAGTGTGCTACGAATTTCAAGTATGCTTCGAACGTCAAGTGTGCTACAAATGTCAAGTATGCTACGAACGTCAAGTTTGCTACGAACGTCGAGTTTGCTACGAATAGCAAGTGTGTTACGAAAATCGAGTAGCACACTTGACGTTCGAAGCATACTTGAAATTCGTAGCACACTTGACGTTCGTAGTATATACTTGATATTCGTAGCATACTTAAAATTCATAGCTTACTTGACATTCGTAGCACACTTGACGTTCAAGTGTGCTACGAACTTCGAATTTGCTACGAATTTCAAGTGTGCTACGAACGTCAAGTATGCTTCGAACGTCGAGTGTGCTACGAACGACGAGTTTGCTACGAACGTCAAGTGTGCTACGAACGTCAAGTGTGCTACGGACGTCAAGTATGCTACGAACGTCGAGTGTGCTACGAATGTCAAGTGTGCTACGAACGTCAAGTGTGCTACGAACTTCAAGTGTGCAACGAACGTCAGAATCCCCTGCTACGAATCCCATGCAACGAATCATATGCTACGAAACCCATGCTACGATTCATGTGCTACGAATCTCATACTACGAATCATATGTGCTACGAATCCCATGCTACGAATCCTACGTGCTACGAATCATATGTGCTACGAATCCCATGCGACGAATCATAGTGCTACGAATCATACGTGCTACGAATCATGTGCTAGGAATCCCATGGTATGAATCATACGTGCTACGAATCATACGTGCTACGAATCATACGTGCTACGAATAATACGCGCTACGAATTATACGTGCTACGAATCATTCGTGCTACGAATCATACGTGCTACGTATCAAACGTGCTACTAATCATACGTGCTACGAATCGTATGTGCTACAATAATTTGCATTATGAAACATACGTGCTACGAATCCCAAGCTACGAATCATACGTGCTACGAATCCCATGCTATGAATCATACGTGATGCTTGATTTTCGAAGCATACTTGACTTTCGTAGCACACGTCAACTGTGCTAGGAACGTCGAATTTGCTACGAGCGTCAAGTGTGCTACTAATATCTAGTATGCTACGAATATCAAGTTATTTTCTTTCTTTTTTCTTTCTTTCTAAGTATGCTACGAACTTCAAGAGTGCTACGAATGTCAAATATGCTACGAACGTCAAGTGTGCTAGGAACGTCGAAGCATACTTGATATTCGTAGCAAACTAGATATTTGTAGCACACTTGACGTTCGTAGCATGCTTGATTTTCGAAGCACACTTGAGGTTCGTAGCACACTTGACGTTCGTAGCACACTTGACGTTCGTAGCACACTTGACGTTCGTAGCATACTTAGAAAGAAAGAAAAAAGAAAGAAAGGGATTCGTAGCACATATGTTTCGTAAAGCAAATTATTGTAGCACATACGATTCGTAGCACGTATGATTCGTAGCACGTATGATTCGTAGCACGTATGATTCGTAGCACGTATGATTCATACCATGGGATTCGTAGCACATATGATTCGTAGCCCGTATGATTCGTAGCACTATGATTCGTAGCATGGGATTCGTAGCACATATGATTCGTAGCACGTATGATTCGTAGCATGGGATTCGTAGCACATATGATTCGTAGCATGGGATTCGTAGCACATATGATTCGTAGCACGTATGATTCATAGCACGTGTGATTCGTAGAATAAATTATTCGTAGCACATATGATTCGTAGTATGGAGATTCGTAGCACATGAATCGTAGCATGGGTTTCGTAGCATGGGATTCGTAGCATATGATTCGTTGCATGGGATTCGTAGCACGTATGATTCAAAGCAGGGGATTCTGACGTTCGTTTGCACACTTGACGTTCGTAGCACACTTGACGTTTCGTAGCACACTTGACATTCGTAGCACACTCGACGTTCGTAGCAAATCTTGACGTCCGTAGCACACTTGACGATCGTAGCACACTTGACGTTCGTAGCAAACTCGTCGTTCGTAGCACACTCGACGTTCGAAACATACTTTATATTCGTAGCATACTTGACGTTCGTAGCACACGTGACGTTCGTAGCACACATTGAACGTCAAGTGTGCTACGAATGTCAAGTAAGCTGATGAATTTTAAGTATGCTACGAATATCAAGTATATACTACGAACGTCAAGTGTGCTACGAATTTCAAGTATGCTTCGAACGTCAAGTGTGCTACGAATATCAAGCATGCTAACGAATAGCAAGTGTGTTACTCAACGATTTAAACAAAATGAACGAAAATAAACGAAATGAACGAAATGAACGAAATGAACGAAATGAACGAAATGAACGAAATGAACGAAATGAATGAAATGAACGAAATGAACGATTTTTAACGATTTGAATGATTTTTAACGATTTGAACAAAATTAACGATTTTAACGAAATAAACGATTTGAATCATTTTCAACGAATTGAACAAAATGAACGATTTTAACGAAATGAACGATTTTAACGAAATGAACGAAATAAGCGGAATGAACGAAATAAGCGAAATGAACGAAATGGACAAAATGAACAATTTGAATGATTTTTAACGATTTGCACAAAATGAACGATGTTAACGATTTGTATGATTTTAACGAAATGAACGATTTGAATAATTTTCAACTAAATGAACGAAATGAATGAAATGAACCAAATGGACGAATGAACGAAATGAACCATTTAATAATTTAAACGAAATGAACGAAATGAACGATTTAACAAAATGAACGATTTGAAACGAAATGAACGATTTTAACGATTTTAATGATTTTGATGATTTTTAACGATTTGAATGAGTTTCAACGATTTGAAAAAATTAACGATTTTAACGAAATGAACAATTTGAACGAAATGAACCATTTCAACGATTTGAACGAAATGAACGAAATGAACGAAATGAACGAAATTAACGAAATTAACGAAATTAACGAAATTAACGAAATTAACGAAATTAACGAAATTAACGAAATTAACGAAATTAACGGAATTAACGAAATTAACGAAATAAACGAAATGAACGAAATGAACGAAATGAGCGAAATGAACGATTTTAACGAAATGAGCGAAATGAACGATTTTAACGATTTGAATGATTTTTAACGATTTGAACAAAATGAACGATTTTAACGAAATAAACGCTTTGAATGATTTTCAAACGATTTGAACAAAATGAACGAAATGAACAAAATGAACGAAATGAACGAAATGAGCGAAATGAGCGAAATGTACGAAATGAACGATTTGAACGAAATGAACGATTTTAACGAAATGAACGATTTTAACGATTTGAATGATTTTCAACGATTTGAAAAAATTAACGATTTTAACGAAATGAACAATTTGAATGAAATGAACCATTTCAACGATTTGAACGAAATGAACGAAATGAGCGAAATGTACGAAATGAACGATTTGAACGAAATGAACGATTTTAACGAAATGAACGATTTTAACGGTTTGAATGATTTTCAACGATTTGAACAAAATAAACGAAATGAACGAAATGAGCGAAATGAACAAAATGAACGAAATGAGCGAAATGTACGAAATGATCGATTTGAACGAAATGAACGAAATGAACGAAATGAACGAAATGAACGAAATGAACGAAATGAACGAAATGAACGAAATGAACGAAATGAACGAAATTAACGAAATTAACGAAATTAACGAAATTAACGAAATTAACGAAATTAACGAAATCAACGGAATTAACGAAATTAACGAAATGACGAAATGAACGAAATGAACAAAATGAACGAAATGAACGAAATGAGCGAAATGAACGAAATGAACGAAATGAACGAAATGAAACGAAATGAACGAAATGAACGAAATGAACGAAATGAACGAAATGAACGAAATGAACGAAATGAACGAAATGAACGAAATGAACGAAATGAACGAAATGAACGAAATGAACGAAATGAACGAAATGAACGAAATGAACGAAATGAACGAAATGAACGAAATGAACGAAATGAACGAAATGAACGAAATGAACGAAATGAACGAAATGAACGAAATGAACGAAATGACGAAATGAACGAAATGAACGAAATGAACGAAATGAACGAAATGAACGAAATGAACGAAATGAACGAAATGAACGAAATGAACGAAATGAACGAAATGAACGAAATGAACGAAATGAACGAAATGAACGTAATGAACGAAATGAAACGAAATGAACGAAATGAACGAAATGAACGAAATGAACGAAATGAACGAAATGAACGAAATGAACGAAATGAACGAAATGAACGAAATGAACGAAATGAACGAAATGAACGAAATGAACGAAATGAACGAAATGAACGAAATGAACGAAATGAACGAAATGAACGAAATGAACGAAATGAGCGAAATGAACGATTTTAACGAAATGAACGATTTTAACGATTTGAATGATTTTTAACGATTTGAAAAAATTAACGATTTAACCAAAATGAACAATTTGAACGAAATGAACCATTTCAACGATTTGAACAAAATGAACGATTTTAAACGAAATGAGCGAAATGAACGATTTTAACGATTTGAATGATTTTTAACGATTTGAGCAAAATGAACGATTTTAACGAAATAAACGTTTTGAATGATTTTCAAACGATTTGAACAAAATAAACGAAATGAACGAAATGAGCGAAATGAACAAAATGAACGAAATTGAGCGAAATGTACGAAATGAACGATTTGAACGAAATGAACGATTTTAACGAAATGAAACGATATTAACGATTTGAATGATTTTCAACGATTTGAAAAAATTTACGATTTTAACGAAATGAACAATTTGACGAAATGAACCATTTCAACGATTTGAACGAAATGAGCGAATTGAGCGAAATGTACGAAATGAACGAAATGAACGAAATGAACGAAATGAGCGAAATGAACGAAATGAACGAAATGAACGAAATGAACGAAATGAACGAAATGAACTAAATGAACGAAATGAACGAATGAACGAAATGAACGAAATGAACGAAATGAACGAAATGAACGAATGAACGAAATGAACGAAATGAACGAAATGAACGAAATGAACGAAATGAACGAAATGAACGAAATGAACGAAATGAACGAAATGAACGAAATGAACGAAATGAACGAAATGAACGAAATGAACGAAATGAACGAAATGAACGAAATGAACGAAATGAACGAAATGAACGAAATGAACGAAATGAACGAAATGAACGAAATGAACGAAATGAACGAAATGAACGAAATGAACGAAATGAACGAAATGAACGAAATGAACGAAATGAACGAAATGAACGAAATGAACGAAATGAACGAAATAAACGAAATGAACGAAATGAACGAAATGAACGAAATGAACGAAATGAACGAAATGAACGAAATGAACGAAATGAACGAAATGAACGAAATAACGAAATGAACGAAATGAACGAAATGAACGAAATGAACGAAATGAACGAAATGAACGAAATGAACGAAATGAACGAAATGAACGAAATGAACGAAATGAACGAAATGAACGAAATGAACGAAATGAACGAAATGAACGAAAATGAACGAAATGAACGAAATGAACGAAATGAACGAAATGAACGAAATGAACGAAATGAACGAAATGAACGAAATGAACGAAATGAACGAAATGAACGTAATGAAAGAAATGAACGAATGAACGAAATGAACGAAATGAACGAAATGAACGAAAATGAACGAAATGAACGAAATGAACGAAATGAACGAAATGAACGAAATGAACGAAATGAACGAAATGAACGAAATGAACGAAATGAACGAAATGAACGAAATGAACGAAATAAACGAAATAAACGATTTGAATGATTTTTAACGATTTAAACAAAATGAACGATTTTAACGAAATAAACGTTTTGAATGATTTTCAACGATTTGAACAAAATAAACGAAATGAACGAAATGAGCGAAATGAACAAAATGAACGAAATGAGCGGAATGTACGAAATGAACGATTTAAACGAAATGAACGATTTTAACGAAATGAACGATTTTAACGATTTGAATGATTTTCAACGATTTGAACAAAATGAACGATTTAACGAAATGAGCGAAATGAACGATTTTAACGATTTGAATGATTTTTAACGATTTGAGCAAAATGAACGATTTTAACGAAATAAACGTTTTGAATGATTTTCAACGATTTGAACAAAATAAACGAAATGAACGAAATGAGCGAAATGAACAAAATGAACGAAATGAGCGAAATGAGCGAAATGTACGAAATGAACGATTTGAACGAAATGAACGATTTTAACGAAATGAACGATTTTAACCATTTGAATGATTTTCAACGATTTGAACAAAATGAACGATTTTAACGAAATGAGCGAAATGAACGATTTTAACGATTTGAATGATTTTTAACGATTTGAGGCAAAATGAACGAAATGAACGAAATGAACGAAATGAACGAAATGAACGAAATGAACGAAATGAACGAAATGAACGAAATGAACGAAATGAACGAAATGAACGAAATGAACGAAATTAACGAAATGAACGAAATTAACGAATTAACGAAATTAACGGAATTAACCAAATTAACGAAATAAACGAAATGAACGAAATGAACGAAATGAGCGAAATGAACGATTTAAACGAAATGAACGATTTTAACGATTTGAATGATTTTCAACGATTTAAACAAAATGAACGATTTGAATGATTTTCAACGATTTGAACAAAATGAACGATTTTAACGAAATGAGCGAAATGAACGATTTGAATGATTTTTAACGATTTGAGCAAAATGAACGATTTTAACGAAATAAACGTTTTGAATGATTTTCAACGATTTGAAACAAAATAAACGAAATGAACGAAATGAGCGAAATGAACAAATGAACGAAATGAGCGAAATGAGCGAAATGTACGAAATGAACGATTTGAACGAAATGAACGATTTTAACGAAATGAACGATTTTAAAAATTTTAATGATTTTCAACGATTTGAACAAAATGAACGATTTTAAAGAAATGAACAAAATATACGAAATGAACGATTTGAACGAAATGAACGATTTTAACGATTTTGAATGATTTTCAACGATTTAAATAAAATGAATGATTTGAATGATTTTCAACGATTTGAACAAAATGAACGATTTTAACGAAATGAGCGAAATGAACGATTTTAAACGATTTGAATGATTTTTTAACGATTTGAACAAAATGAACGATTTTAACGAAATAAACGCTTTGAATGATTTTCAACGATTTGAACAAAAATGAACGAAATGAGCGAAATGAACAAAATGAACGAAATGAACGAAATGAGCGAAATGAGCGAAATGTACGAAATGAACGATTTGAACGAAATGAACGATTTTAACGAAATGAACGATTTTAACCATTTGAATGATTTTCAACGATTGAACAAAATGAACGATTTTAAACGAAATGAACAAAATATACGAAATGAACGATTTGAACGAAATGAACGATTTTAACGATTTGAATGATTTTCAACGATTTAAATAAAATGAATGATTTGAATGATTTTCAACGATTTGAACAAAATGAACGATTTTAACGAAATGAGCGAAATGAACGATTTTAACGATTTGAATGATTTTTAACGATTTGAACAAAATGAACGATTTTAAACGAAATAAACGCTTTGAATGATTTTCAACGATTTGAACAAAATGAACGAAATGAGCGAAATGAACAAAATGAACGAAATGAACGAAATGAGCGAAATGAGCGAAATGTACGAAATGAACGATTTGAACGAAATGAACGATTTAACGAAATGAACGATTTGAATGATTTTTAACGATATGAAAATATTAACGATTTTAACGAATTGAACAATTTGAACGAAATGAACCATTTCAACGTTTGAACGAAATGAACGAAATGAGCGAAATGAGCGAAATGTACGAAATGAACGATTTGAACGAAATGAACGATTTTAAACGAAATAAACGATTTTAACGATTTGAATGATTTTCAACGATTTGAAAAAATTAACGATTTTAACGAAATGAACAATTTGAACGAAATGAACCATTTCAACGATTTTGAACGAAATGAACGAAATGAACGAAATTAACGCAATTAACGAAATTAACGAAATTAACGAAATTAACGAAATTAACGAAATTAACGAAATTACGAAATTAACGAAATGAACGAAATGAACGAAATGAACGAAATGAACAAAATGACGAAATGAACGAAATGAACGAAATGAACGAAATGAACGAAATGAACGAAATGAACGAAATGAACGAAATGAACGAAATGAACGAAATGAACGAAATGAACGAAATGAACGAAATGAACGAAATGAACGAAATGAACGAAATGAACGAAATGAACGAAATGAACGAAATGAACGAAATGAACGAAATGAACGAAATGAAACGAAATGAACGAAATGAACGAAATGAACGAAATGAACGAAATGAACGAAATGAACGAAATGAACGAAATGAACGAAATGAACGAAATGAACGAAATGAACGAAATGAACGAAATGAACGAAATGAACGAAATGAACGAAATGAACGAAATGAACGAAATGAACCATTTTCAAACGATTTGAACAAAATGAACGATTTTAACGAAATGAGCGAAATGAACGATTTTAACGATTTGAATGATTTTTACGATTTGAGCAAAATGAACGATTTTAAACGAAATAAACGTTTTGAATGATTTTCAACGATTTTAACAAAATAAACGAAATGAACGAAATGAGCGAAATGAACAAAATGAACGAAATGAGCGAAATGTACGAAATGAACGATTTGAACGAAATGGAACGATTTTAACGAAATGAACGATTTAACGTTTTGAATGATTTTCAACGATTTGAAAAAATTTACGATTTTAACGAAATGAACAATTTGAACGAAATGAACCATTTCAACGATTTGAACGAAATGAGCGAAATGAGCGAAATGTACGAAATGAACGATTTGAACGAAATGAACGATTTTAACGATTTGAATGATTTTCAACGATTTGAAAAAATTAACGATTTTAACGAAATGAACAATTTGAACGAAATGAACCATTTCAACGATTTGAACGAAATGAACGAAATGAACGAAATGAACGAAATGAACGAAATTAACGAAATTAACGAAATTAACCGAATTTACGAAATTAACGAAATAAACGAAACGAACGAAATGAACGAAATAAGCGAAATGAACGAAATAAACGAAATGAACGAAATGAGCGAAATGAGCGAAATGTACGAAATGAACGATTTGAACGAAATGAACGATTTTAACGAAATGAACGATTTTAACGATTTGAATGATTTTCAACGATTTGAAAAATTAACGATTTTAACGAAATGAACAATTTGAACGAAATGAACCATTTCAACGATTTGAATGAAATGAACAAAATGAACGAAATGAACGAAATGAACGAAATGAACGAAATGAACGAAATGAACGAAATGAACGAAATGAACGAAATGAACGAAATGAACGAAATGAACGAAATGAACGAAATGTACGAAATGTACGAAATGAACGAAATGAACGATTTTAACGAAATGAACGAATGAACGAAATGAACGAATGAAACGATTTTAACGAAATGAACGATTTTAACGATTTGAATGATTTTTAACGATTTGAAAAAATTAACGATTTTAACGAAATAAACAATTTGAACGAAATGAACCATTTCAACGATTTGAACAAAATGAACGATTTTAACGAAATGAGCGAATGAAACGATTTTAACGATTTGAATGATTTTTAACGATTTGAACAAAATGAACGATTTTAACGAAATAAACGTTTTGAATGATTTTCAACGATTTGAACAAAATAAACGAAATGAACGAAATGAGCGAAATGAACAAAATGAACGAAATGAGCGAAATGTACGAAATGAACGATTTGAACGAAATGAACGATTTTAACGAAATGAACGATTTTAACGATTGAATGATTTTCAACGATTTGAAAAAATTAACGATTTTAACGAAATGAACAATTTGAACGAAATGAACGATTTCAACGATTTGAACGAAATGAGCGAAATGAGCGAAATGTACGAAATGAACGATTTGAACGAAATGAACGATTTTAACGAAATGAACGATTTTAACGATTTGAATGATTTTCAACGATTTGAAAAAATTAACGATTTTAACGAAATGAACAATTTGAACGAAATGAACCATTTCAACGATTTGAACGAAATGAACGAAATGAACGAAATGAACGAAATGAACGAAATGAACGAAATTAACGAAATGAACGAAATGAACGAAATTAACGAAATTAACGGAATTTACGAAATTACGAAATAACGAAATAAACGAAACGAACGAAATGAACGAAATAAGCGAAATGAACGAAATGAACGAAATGAACGAAATGAGCGAAATGAGCGAAATGTACGAAATGAACGATTTGAACGAAATGAACGATTTTAACGAAATGAACGATTTTAACGATTTGAATGATTTTCAACGATTTGAAAAAATTAACGATTTTAACGAAATGAACAATTTGAACGAAATGAACGATTTTAACGATTTGAATGATTTTCAACGATTTAAAAAATTAACGATTTTAACGAAATGAACAATTTGAACGAAATGAACCAGTTCAACGATTTGAACGAAATGAACGAAATGAACGAAATGAACGAAATGAACGAAACTGAACGAAATGAACGAAATGAACGGAATGAACGAAATGAACGAAATGAACGAAATGAACGAAATGAACAAAATGAACGAAATGACGAAATGAGCGAAATGAACGAAATGAACGAAATGAACGAAATGAACGAAATGAACGAAATGAACGAAATGAACGAAATGAACGAAATGAACGAAATGAACGAAATGAACGAAATGAACGAAATGAACGAAATGAACGAAATGAACGAAATGAACGAAATGAACGAAATGAACGAAATGAACGAAATGAACGAAATGAACGAAAATGAACGAAATGAACGAAATGAACGAAATGAACGAAATGAACGAAATGAACGAAATGAACGAAATGAAACGAAATGAACGAAATGAACGAAATGAACGAAATGAACGAAATGAACGAAATGAACGAAATGAACGAAATGAACGAAATGAACGAATGAACGAAATGAACGAAATGAACGAAATGAACGAAATGAACGAAATGAACGAAATGAACGAAATGAACGAAATGAACGATTTTAACGAAATGAACGAAATGAACGATTTTAAACGATTTGAATGATTTTTAACGATTTGAGCAAAATGAACGATTTTATACGAATAAACGTTTTGAATGATTTTCAACGATTTGAACAAAATAAACGAAATGAACGAAATGAGCGAAATGAACAAAATGAACGAAATGAGCGAAATGTACGAAATGAACGATTTGAACGAAATGAACGAAATGAACGATTTTAACGATTTGAATGATTTTCAACGATTTGAACAAAATAAGCGATTTTAACGAAATGAGCGAAATGAACGATTTTAAACGATTTGAATGATTTTTAACGATTTGAGCAAAATGAACGATTTTAACGAAATAAACGTTTTGAATGATTTTCAACGATTTGAACAAAATAAACGAAATGAACGAAATGAGCGAAATGAACAAAATGAACGAAATGAGCGAAATGAGCGAAATGTACGAAATGAACGATTTGAACGAAATGAACGATTTTAACGAAATGAACGATTTTAACCATTTGAATGATTTTCAACGATTTGAACAAAATGAACGATTTAAACGAAATGAACGATTTTAACGATTTGAATGATTTTTAACGATTTGAGCAAAATGAACGAAATGAACGAAATGAACGAAATGAACAAAATGAACGAAATGAGCGGAATGTACGAAATGAACGATTTGAACGAAATGAACGATTTTAACGAAATGAACGATTTTAACGATTTGAATGATTTTCAACGATTTGAACAAAATGAACGATTTTAACGAAATGAGCGAAATGAACGATTTTAACGATTTGAATGATTTTTAACGATTTGAGCAAAATGAACGATTTTAACGAAATAAACGTTTTGAATGATTTTCAACGATTTGAACAAAATAAACGAAATGAACGAAATGAGCGAAATGAACAAAATGAACGAAATGAGCGAAATGAGCGAAATGTACGAAATGAACGATTTGAACGAAATGAACGATTTTAACGAAATGAACGATTTTAACCATTTGAATGATTTTCAACGATTTGAACAAAATGAACGATTTTAACGAAATGAGCGAAATGAACGATTTTAACGATTTGAATGATTTTTTAACGATTTGAGCAAAATGAACGAAATGAACGAAATGAACGAAATGAACGAAATGAACGAAATGAACGAAATGAACGAAATGAACGAAATGAACGAAATGAACGAAATTAACGAAATGAACGAAATTAACGAAATTAACGAAATTAACGGAATTAACCAAATTACCGAAATAAACGAAATGAACGAAATGAACGAAATGAGCGAAATGAACGATTTAAACGAAATGAACGATTTAACGATTTGAATGATTTCAACGATTTAAACAAAATGAACGATTTGAATGATTTTCAACGATTTGAACAAAATGAGCGAAATGAGCGAAATGTAGCGAAATGAACGATTTGAACGAAATGAACGATTTTGAGCGAAATGAACGATTTTAACGATTTGAATGATTTTCAACGATTTGAAAAAATTAACGATTTTAACGAAATGAACAATTTGAACGAAATGAACCATTTCAACGATTTGAACGAAATGAACGAAATGAACGAAATGAACGAAATGAACGAAATTAACGAAATTAACGAAATTAACCGAATTTACGAAATTAACGAAATAAACGAAACGAACGAAATGAACGAAATAAGCGAAATGAACGAAATAAACGAAATGAACGAAATGAGCGAAATGAGCGAAATGTACGAAATGAACGATTTGAACGAAATGAACGATTTTAACGAAATGAACGATTTTAACGATTTGAATGATTTTCAACGATTTGAAAAATTAACGATTTTAACGAAATGAACAATTTGAACGAAATGAACCATTTCAACGATTTGAATGAAATGAACAAAATGAACGAAATGAACGAAATGAACGAAATGAACGAAATGAACGAAATGAACGAAATGAACGAAATGAACGAAATGAACGAAATGAACGAAATGAACGAAATGAACGAAATGTCGAATGAACGAAATGAACGAAATGAACGATTTTAACGAAATGAACGAAATGAACGAAATGAACGAAATGAACGATTTTAACGAAATGAACGATTTTAACGATTTGGAATGATTTTTAACGATTTGAAAAAATTAACGATTTTAACGAAATAAACAATTTGAACGAAATGAACCATTTCAACGATTTGAACAAAATGAACGATTTTAACGAAATGAGCGAAATGAACGATTTTAACGATTTGAATGATTTTTAACGATTTGAACAAAATGAACGATTTTAACGAAATAAACGTTTTGAATGATTTTCAACGATTTGAACAAAATAAACGAAATGAACGAAATGAGCGAAATGAACAAAATGAACGAAATGAGCGAAATGTACGAAATGAACGATTTGAACGAAATGAACGATTTTAACGAAATGAACGATTTTAACGATTTGAATGATTTTCAACGATTTGAAAAAATTAACGATTTAACGAAATGAACAATTTGAACGAAATGAACGATTTCAACGATTTGAACGAAATGAGCGAAATGAGCGAAATGTACGAAATGAACGATTTGAACGAAATGAACGATTTTAACGAAATGAACGATTTTAACGATTTGAATGATTTTCAACGATTTGAAAAAATTAACGATTTTAACGAAATGAACAATTTGAACGAAATGAACCATTTCAACGATTTGAACGAAATGAACGAAATGAACGAAATGAACGAAATAACGAAATAACGAAATAACGAAATTAACGAAATTAACGAAATTAACGAATTTACGAAATTAACGAAAAAACGAAATAAACGAAACGAACGAAATGAACGAAATAAGCGAAATGAACGAAATGAACGAAATGAACGAAATGAGCGAAATGAGCGAAATGTACGAAATGAACGATTTGAACGAAATGAACGATTTTAACGAAATGAACGATTTTAACGATTTGAATGATTTTCAACGATTTGAAAAAATTAACGATTTTAACGAAATGAACAATTTGAACGAAATGAACGATTTTAACGATTTGAATGATTTTCAACGATTTGAAAAAATTAACGATTTTAACGAAATGAACGAAATGAACGAAATGAAACGAAATGAACGAAATGAACGAAATGAACGAAATGAACGAAATGAACGAAATTAACGAAATTAACGAAATTAACGAAATTTACGGAATTAACGAAATAAACGAAATAAACGAAATGAACGAAATGAACAAAATGAACGAAATGAACGAAATGAGCGAAATGAACGAAATGAACGAATTGAACGAAATGAACGAAATGAACGAAATGAACGAAATGAACGAAATGAACGAAATGAACGAAATGAACGAAATGAACGAAATGAACGAAATGAACGAAATGAACGAAATGAACGAAATGAACGAAATGAACGAAATGAACGAAATGAACGAATGAACGATGAACGAAATGAACGAAATGAACGAAATAACGAAATGAACGAAATGAACGAAATGAACGAAATGAACGAAATGAAACGAAATGAACGAAATGAACGAAATGAACGAAATGAACGAAATGAACGAAATGAACGAAATGAACGAAATGAACGAAATGAACGAAAATGAACGAAATGAACGAAATGAACGAAATGAACGAAATGAACGAAATGAACGAAATGAACGAAATGAACGAAATGAACGAAATGAACGAAATGAACGAAATGAACGAAATGAACGAAATGAACGAAATGAACGATTTTAACGAAATGAACGAAATGAACGAAATGAACGATTTTAACGATTTGAATGATTTTTAACGATTTGAGCAAAATGAACGATTTTAACGAAATAAAACGTTTTGAATGATTTTCAACGATTTGAACAAAATAAACGAAATGAACGAAATGAGCGAAATGAACAAAATGAACGAAATGAGCGAAATGTACGAAATGAACGATTTGAACGAAATGAACGAAATGAACGATTTTAACGATTTGAATGATTTTCAACGATTTGAACAAAATAAGCGATTTTAACGAAATGAGCGAAATGAACGATTTTAACGATTTGAATGATTTTTAACGATTTGAGCAAAATGAACGATTTTAACGAATAAACGTTTTGAATGATTTTCAACGATTTGAACAAAATAAACGAAATGAACGAAATGAGCGAAATGAACAAAATGAACGAAATGAGCGAAATGAGCGAAATGTACGAAATGAACGATTTGAACGAAATGAACGATTTTAACGAAATGAACGATTTTAACCATTTGAATGATTTTCAACGATTTGAACAAAATGAACGATTTTAACCGAAATGAACGATTTTAACGATTTGAATGATTTTTAACGATTTGAGCAAAATGAACGAAATGAACGAAATGAACGAAATGAAACAAAATGAACGAAATGAGCGGAATGTACGAAATGAACGATTTGAACGAAATGAACGATTTTAACGAAATGAACGATTTTAACGATTTGAATGATTTTCAACGATTTGAACAAATGAACGATTTTAACGAAATGAGCGAAATGAACGATTTTAACGATTTGAATGATTTTTAACGATTTGAGCAAAATGAACGATTTTAACGAAATAAACGTTTTGAATGATTTTCAACGATTTGAACAAATAAACGAAATGAACGAAATGAGCGAAATGAACAAAATGAACGAAATGAGCGAAATGAGCGAAATGTACGAAATGAACGATTTGAACGAAATGAACGATTTTAACGAAATGAACGATTTTAACCATTTGAATGATTTTCAACGATTTGAACAAAATGAACGATTTTAACGAAATGAGCGAAATGAACGATTTTAACGATTTGAATGATTTTTAACGATTTGAGCAAAATGAACGAAATGAACGAAATGAACGAAATGAACGAAATGAACGAAATGAACGAAATGAACGAAATGAACGAAATGAACGAAATTAACGAAATGAAACGAAATTAACGAAATTAACGAAATTAACGGAATTAACCAAATTAACGAAATAAACGAAATGAACGAAATGAACGAAATGAGCGAAATGAACGATTTAAACGAAATGAACGATTTTAACGATTTGAATGATTTTCAACGATTTAAACAAATGAACGATTTGAATGATTTTCAACGATTTGAACAAAATGAACGATTTTAACGAAATGAGCGAAATGAACGATTTGAATGATTTTTAACGATTTGAGCAAAATGAACGATTTTAACGAAATAAACGTTTTGAATGATTTTCAACGATTTGAACAAAATAAACGAAATGAACGAAATGAGCGAAATGAACAAAATGAACGAAATGAGCGAAATGAGCGAAATGTACGAAATGAACGATTTGAACGAAATGAACGATTTTAACGAAATGAACGATTTTAAAAATTTTAATGATTTTCAACGATTTGAACAAAATGAACGATTTTAAAGAATGAACAAAATATACGAAATGAACGATTTGAACGAAATGAACGATTTTAACGATTTGAATGATTTTCAACGATTTAAATAAAATGAATGATTTGAATGATTTTCAACGATTTGAACAAAATGAACGATTTTAACGAAATGAGCGAAATGAACGATTTTAACGATTTGAATGATTTTTAACGATTTGAACAAAATGAACGATTTTAACGAAATAAACGCTTGAATGATTTTCAACGATTTGAACAAAATGAACGAAATGAGCGAAATGAACAAAATGAACGAAATGAACGAAATGAGCGAAATGAGCGAAATGTACGAAATGAACGATTTGAACGAAATGAACGATTTTAACGAAATGAACGATTTTAACCATTTGAATGATTTTCAACGATTTGAACAAAATGAACGATTTTAACGAAATGAACAAAATATACGAAATGAACGATTTGAACGAAATGAACGATTTTAAACGATTTGAATGATTTTCAACGATTTAAATAAAATGAATGATTTGAATGATTTTCAACGATTTGAACAAAATGAACGATTTTAACGAAATGAGCGAAATGAACGATTTTAACGATTTGAATGATTTTTAACGATTTGAACAAAATGAACGATTTTAACGAAATAAACGCTTTGAATGATTTTCAACGATTTGAACAAAATGAACGAAATGAGCGAAATGAACAAAATGAACGAAATGAACGAAATGAGCGAAATGAGCGAAATGTACGAAATGAACGATTTGAACGAAATGAACGATTTTAACGAAATGAACGATTTGAATGATTTTTAACGATATGAAAATATTAACGATTTTAACGAAATGAACAATTTGAACGAAATGAACCATTTCAACGTTTTGAACGAAATGAACGAAATGAGCGAAATGAGCGAAATGTACGAAATGAACGATTTGAACGAAATGAACGATTTTAACGAAATAAACGATTTTAAACGATTTGAATGATTTTCAACGATTTGAAAAAATTAACGATTTTAACGAAATGAACAATTTGAACGAAATGAACCATTTCAACGATTTGAACGAAAATGAACGAAATGAACGAAATTAACGCAATTAACGAAATTAACGAAATTAACGAAATTAACGAAATTAACGAAATTAACGAAATTAACGAAATTAACGAAATGAACGAAATGAACGAAATGAACGAAATGAACAAAATGAACGAAATGAACGAAATGAACGAAATGAACGAAATGAACGAAATGAACGAAATGAACGAAATGAACGAAATGAACGAAATGAACGAAATGAACGAAATGAACGAAATGAACGAAATGAACGAAATGAACGAAATGAACGAAATGAACGAAATGAACGAAATGAACGAAATGAACGAAATGAACGAAATGAACGAAATGAACGAAATGAACGAAATGAACGAAATGAACGAAATGAACGAAATGAACGAAATGAACGAAATGAACGAAATGAAACGAAATGAACGAAATGAACGAAATGAACGAAATGAACGAAATGAACGAAATGAACGAAATGAACGAAATGAACGAAATGAACGAAATGAACGAAATGAACGAAATGAACGAAATGAACGAAATGAACCATTTCAACGATTTGAACAAAATGAACGATTTTAACGAAATGAGCGAAATGAACGATTTTAACGATTTGAATGATTTTTAACGATTTGAGCAAAATGAACGATTTTAACGAAATAAACGTTTTGAATGATTTTCAACGATTTTAACAAAATAAACGAAATGAACGAAATGAGCGAAATGAACAAAATGAACGAAATGAGCGAAATGTACGAAATGAACGATTTGAACGAAATGAACGATTTTAACGAAATGAACGATTTTAACGTTTTGAATGATTTTCAACGATTTGAAAAAATTTACGATTTTAACGAAATGAACAATTTGAACGAATGAACCATTTCAACGATTTGAACGAAATGAGCGAAATGAGCGAAATGTACGAAATGAACGATTTGAACGAAATGAACGATTTTAACGATTTGAATGATTTTCAACGATTTGAAAAAATTAACGATTTTAACGAAATGAACAATTTGAACGAAATGAACCATTTCAACGATTTGAACGAAATGAACGAAATGAACGAAATGAACGAAATGAACGAAATTAACGAAATTAACGAAATTAACCGAATTTACGAAATTAACGAAATAAACGAAACGAACGAAATGAACGAAATAAGCGAAATGAACGAAATAAACGAAATGAACGAAATGAGCGAAATGAGCGAAATGTACGAAATGAACGATTTGAACGAAATGAACGATTTTAACGAAATGAACGATTTTAACGATTTGAATGATTTTCAACGATTTGAAAAATTAACGATTTTAACGAAATGAACAATTTGAACGAAATGAACCATTTCAACGATTTGAATGAAATGAACAAAATGAACGAAATGAACGAAATGAACGAAATGAACGAAATGAACGAAATGAACGAAATGAACGAAATGAACGAAATGAACGAAATGAACGAAATGAACGAAATGAACGAAATGAACGAAATGTACGAAATGAACGATTTTAAACGAAATGAACGAAATGAACGAAATGAACGAAATGAACGATTTTAACGAAATGAACGATTTTAACGATTTGAATGATTTTTAACGATTTGAAAAAATTAACGATTTTAACGAAATAAACATTTGAACGAAATGAACCATTTCAACGATTTTGAACAAAATGAACGATTTTAACGAAATGAGCGAAATGAACGATTTTAACGATTTGAATGATTTTTAAACGATTTGAACAAAATGAACGATTTTAACGAAATAAACGTTTTGAATGATTTTCAACGATTTGAACAAAATAAACGAAATGAACGAAATGAGCGAAATGAACAAAATGAACGAAATGAGCGAAATGTACGAAATGAACGATTTGAACGAAATGAACGATTTTAACGAAATGAACGATTTTAACGATTTGAATGATTTTCAACGATTTGAAAAAATTAACGATTTTAACGAAATGAACAATTGAACGAAATGAACGATTTCAACGATTTGAACGAAATGAGCGAAATGAGCGAAATGTACGAAATGAACGATTTGAACGAAATGAACGATTTTAACGAAATGAACGATTTTAACGATTTGAATGATTTTCAACGATTTGAAAAAATTAACGATTTTAACGAAATGAACAATTTGAACGAAATGAACCATTTCAACGATTTGAACGAAATGAACGAAATGAACGAAATGAACGAAATAACGAAATAACGAAATAACGAAATTAACGAAATTAACGAAATTAACGAATTTACGAAATTAACGAAAAAACGAAATAAACGAAACGAACGAAATGAACGAAATAAGCGAAATGAACGAAATGAACGAAATGAACGAAATGAGCGAAATGAGCGAAATGTACGAAATGAACGATTTGAACGAAATGAACGATTTTAACGAAATGAACGATTTTAACGATTTGAATGATTTTCAACGATTTGAAAAATTAACGATTTTAACGAAATGAACAATTTGAACGAAATGAACGATTTTAACGATTTGAATGATTTTCAACGATTTGAAAAAATTAACGATTTTAACGAAATGAACGAATATGAACGAAATGAACGAAATGAACGAAATGAACGAAATGAACGAAATGAACGAAATGAACGAAATTAACGAAATTAACGAAATTAACGAAATTTACGGAATTAACGAAATAAACGAAATAAACGAAATGAACGAAATGAACAAAATGAACGAAATGAACGAAATGAGCGAAATGAACGAAATGAACGAAATGAACGAAATGAACGAAATGAACGAAATGAACGAAATGAACGAAATGAACGAAATGAACGAAATGAACGAAATGAACGAAATGAACGAAATGAACGAAATGAACGAAATGAACGAAATGAACGAAATGAACGAAATGAACGAAATGAACGAAATGAACGAAATGAACGAAATGAACGAAATGAACGAAATGAACGAAATGAACGAAATGAACGAAATGAACGAAATGAACGAAATGAACGAAATGAACGAAATGAACGAAATGAACGAAATGAACGAAATGAACGAAATGAACGAAATGAACGAAATGAACGAAATGAACGAAATGAACGAATGAACGAAATGAACGAAATGAACGAAATGAACGAAATGAACGAAATGAACGAAATGAACGAAATGAACGAAATGAACGAAATGAACGAAATGAACGAAATGAACGAAATGAACGAAATGAACGAAATGAACGAAATGAACGATTTTAACGAAATGAACGAAATGAACGAAATGAACGAAATGAACGATTTTAACGATTTGAATGATTTTTAACGATTTGAGCAAAATGAACGATTTTAACGAAATAAACGTTTTGAATGATTTTCAACGATTTGAACAAAATAAACGAAATGAACGAAATGAGCGAAATGAACAAAATGAACGAAATGAGCGAAATGTACGAAATGAACGATTTGAACGAAATGAACGAAGTGAACGATTTTAACGATTTGAATGATTTTCAACGATTTGAACAAAATAAGCGATTTTAACGAAATGAGCGAAATGAACGATTTTAACGATTTGAATGATTTTTAACGATTTGAGCAAAATGAACGATTTTAACGAAATAAACGTTTTGAATGATTTTCAACGATTTGAACAAAATAACGAAATGAACGAAATGAGCGAAATGAACAAAATGAACGAAATGAGCGAAATGAGCGAAATGTACGAAATGAACGATTTGAACGAAATGAACGATTTTAACGAAATGAACGATTTTAACCATTTGAATGATTTTCAACGATTTGAACAAAATGAACGATTTTAACGAAATGAACGATTTTAACGATTTGAATGATTTTTAACGATTTGAGCAAAATGAACGAAATGAACGAAATGAACGAAATGAACGAAATGAACGAAATGAACGAAATGAACGAAATGAACGAAATGAACGAAATTAACGAAATGAACGAAATTAACGAAATTAACGAAATTAACGGAATTTACGAAATTAACGAAATAAACGAAATAAACGAAACGAACGAATGAGCGAAATGAACGATTTAAACGAAATGAACGATTTTAACGATTTGAATGATTTTCAACGATTTAAACAAAATGAACGATTTGAATGATTTTCAACGATTTGAACAAAATGAACGATTTTAACGAAATGAGCGAAATAAACGATTTGAATGATTTTTAACGATTTGAGCAAAATGAACGATTTTAACGAAATAAACGTTTTGAATGATTTTCAACGATTTGAACAAAATAAACGAAATGAACGAAATGAGCGAAATGAACAAAATGAACGAAATGAGCGAAATGAGCGAAATGTACGAAATGAACGATTTGAACGAAATGAACGATTTAACGAAATGAACGATTTTAAAAATTTTTATGATTTTCAACGATTTGAACAAAATGAACGATTTTAAAGAAATGAACAAAATATACGAAATGAACGATTTGAACGAAATGAACGATTTTAACGATTTGAATGATTTTCAACGATTAAATAAAATGAATGATTTGAATGATTTTCAACGATTTGAACAAAATGAACGATTTTAACGAAATGAGCGAAATGAACGATTTTAACGATTTGAATGATTTTTAACGATTTGAACAAAATGAACGATTTTAACGAAATAAACGCTTTGAATGATTTTCAACGATTTGAACAAAATGAACGAAATGAGCGAAATGAACAAAATGAACGAAATGAACGAAATGAGCGAAATGAGCGAAATGTACGAAATGAACGATTTGAACGAAATGAACGATTTTAACGAAATGAACGATTTTAACCATTTGAATGATTTTCAACGATTTGAACAAAATGAACGATTTTAACGAAATGAACAAAATATACGAAATGAACGATTTGAACGAAATGAACGATTTTAACGATTTGAATGATTTTCAACGATTTAAATAAATGAATGATTTGAATGATTTTCAACGATTTGAACAAAATGAACGATTTTAACGAAATGAGCGAATGAACGATTTTAACGATTTGAATGATTTTTAACGATTTGAACAAAATGAACGATTTTAACGAAATAAACGCTTTGAATGATTTTCAACGATTTGAACAAAATGAACGAAATGAGCGAAATGAACAAAATGAACGAAATGAACGAAATGAGCGAAATGAGCGAAATGTACGAAATGAACGATTTGAACGAAATGAACGATTTTAACGAAATGAACGATTTGAATGATTTTTAACGATATGAAAATATTAACGATTTTAACGAAATGAACAATTTGAACGAAATGAACCATTTCAACGTTTTGAACGAAATGAACGAAATGAGCGAAATGAGCGAAATGTACGAAATGAACGATTTGAACGAAATAAACGATTTTAACGAAATAAACGATTTTAACGATTTGAATGATTTTCAACGATTTGAAAAAATTAACGATTTTAACGAAATGAACAATTTGAACGAAATGAACCATTTCAACGATTTGAACGAAATGAACGAAATGAACGAAATTAACGCAATTAACGAAATTAACGAAATTAACGAAATTAACGAAATTAACGAAATTAACGAAATTAACGAAATGAACGAAATGAACGAAATGAACGAAATGAACAAAATGAACGAAATGAACGAAATGAACGAAATGAACGAAATGAACGAAATGAACGAATGAACGAAAATGAACGAAATGAACGAAATGAACGAAATGAACGAAATGAACGAAATGAACGAAATGAACGAAATGAACGAAATGAACGAAATGAACGAAATGAACGAAATGAACGAAATGAACGAAATGAACGAAATGAACGAAATGAACGAAATGAACGAAATGAACGAAATGAACGAAATGAACGAAATGAACGAAATGAACGAAATGAACGAAATGAACGAAATGAACGAAATGAACGAAATGAACGAAATGAACGAAATGAACGAAATGAACGAAATGAACGAAATGAACGAAATGAACGAAATGAACGAAATGAACGAAATGAACGAAATGAACGAAATGAACGAAATGAACGAAATGAACGAAATGAACCATTTCAACGATTTGAACAAAATGAACGATTTTAACGAAATGAGCGAAATGAACGATTTTAACGATTTGAATGATTTTTAACGATTTGAGCAAAATGAACGATTTTAACGAAATAAACGTTTTGAATGATTTTCAACGATTTGAACAAAATAAACGAATGAACGAAATGAGCGAAATGAACAAAATGAACGAAATGAGCGAAATGAGCGAAATGTACGAAATGAACGATTTGAACGAAATGAACGATTTTAACGAAATGAACGATTTTAACCATTTGAATGATTTTCAACGATTTGAACAAAATGAACGATTTTAACGAAATGAGCGAAATGAACGATTTTAACGATTTGAATGATTTTTAACGATTTGAGCAAAATGAACGAAATGAACGAAATGAACGAAATGAACGAAATGAACGAAATGAACGAAATGAACGAAATGAACGAATGAACGAAATTAACGAAATCAACGAAATTAACGAAATTAACGAAATTAACGGAATTAACGAAATTAACGAAATAAACGAAATGAACGAAATGAACGAAATGAGCGAAATGAACGATTTAAACGAAATGAACGATTTTAACGATTTGAATGATTTTCAACGATTTAAACAAAATGAACGATTTGAATGATTTTCAACGATTTGAACAAAATGAACGATTTTAACGAAATGAGCGAAATGAACGATTTGAATGATTTTTAACGATTTGAGCAAATGAACGATTTTAACGAAATAAACGTTTTGAATGATTTTCAAACGATTTGAACAAAATAAACGAAATGAACGAAATGAGCGAAATGAACAAAATGAACGAAATGAGCGAAATGAGCGAAATGTACGAAATGAACGATTTGAACGAAATGAACGATTTTAACGAAATGAACGATTTTAAAAATTTTAATGATTTTCAACGATTTGAACAAAATGAACGATTTTAAAGAAATGAACAAAATATACGAAATGAACGATTTGAACGAAATGAACGATTTTAACGATTTGAATGATTTTCAACGATTTAAATAAAATGAATGATTTGAATGATTTTCAACGATTTGAACAAAATGAACGATTTTAACGAAATGAGCGAAATGAACGATTTTAACGATTTGAATGATTTTTAACGATTTGAACAAAATGAACGATTTTAACGAAATAAACGCTTTGAATGATTTTCAACGATTTGAACAAAATGAACGAAATGAGCGAAATGAACAAAATGAACGAAATGACGAAATGAGCGAAATGAGCGAAATGTACGAAATGAACGATTTGAACGAAATGAACGATTTTAACGAAATGAACGATTTTAACCATTTGAATGATTTTCAACGATTTGAACAAAATGAACGATTTTAAACGAAATGAACAAAATATACGAAATGAACGATTTGAACGAAATGAACGATTTTAACGATTTGAATGATTTTCAACGATTTAAATAAAATGAATGATTTGAATGATTTTCAACGATTTGAACAAAATGAACGATTTTAACGAAATGAGCGAAATGAACGATTTTAACGATTTGAATGATTTTTAACGATTTGAACAAAATGAACGATTTTAACGAAATAAACGCTTTGAATGATTTTCAACGATTTGAACAAAATGAACGAAATGAGCGAAATGAACAAAATGAACGAAATGAACGAAATGAGCGAAATGAGCGAAATGTACGAAATGAACGATTTGAACGAAATGAACGATTTTAACGAAATGAACGATTTTAACCATTTGAATGATTTTCAACGATTTGAACAAAATGAACGATTTTAACGAAATGAACAATTTGAACGAAATGAACGATTTTAACGATTTTGAATGATTTTCAACGATTTGAAAAAATTAACGATTTTAACGAAATGAACAATTTGAACGAAATGAACCATTTCAACGATTTGAACGAAATGAACGAAATGAACGAAATGAACGAAATGAACGAAACTAACGAAATTAACGAAATGAACGAAACTAACGAAATTAACGAAATTAACGGAATTAACGAAATTAACGAAATGAACGAAATGAGCGAAATGAACGAAATGAACGAAATGAACGAAATGAACGAAATGAACGAAATGAACGAAATGAACGAAATGAACGAAATGAACGAAATGAACGAAATGAACGAAATGAACGAAATGAACGAAATGAACGAAATGAACGAAATGAACGAAATGAACGAAATGAACGAAATGAACGAAATGAACGAAATGAACGAAATGAACGAAATGAACGAAATGAACCATTTCAACGATTTGAACGAAATGAGCGAAAAGTACGAAATGAACGATTTTGAACGAAATGAACGATTTTAACGAAATGAACGATTTTAACGATTTGAATGATTTTCAACGATTTGAAAAAATTAACGATTTTAACGAAATGAACAATTTGAACGAAATGAACGAAATGAGCGAAATGAGCGAAATGTACGAAATGAACGATTTGAAACGAAATGAACGATTTTAACGAAATGAACGATTTTAACCATTTGAATGATTTTCAACGATTTGAACAAAATGAACGATTTTAACGAAATGAACAAAATATACGAAATGAACGATTTGAACGAAATGAACGATTTTAACGATTTGAATGATTTTCAACGATTTAAATAAAATGAATGATTTGAATGATTTTCAACGATTTGAACAAAATGAACGATTTTAACGAAATGAGCGAAATGAACGATTTTAACGATTTGAATGATTTTTAACGATTTGAACAAAATGAACGATTTTAACGAAATAAACGCTTTGAATGATTTTCAACGATTTGAACAAAATGAACGAAATGAGCGAAATGAACAAAATGAACGAAATGAACGAAATGAGCGAAATGAGCGAAATGTACGAAATGAACGATTTGAACGAAATGAACGATTTTAACGAAATGAACGATTTTAACCATTTGAATGATTTTCAACGATTTGAACAAAATGAACGATTTTAACGAAATGAACAAAATATACGAAATGAACGATTTGAACGAAATGAACGATTTTAACGATTTGAATGATTTTCAACGATTTAAATAAAATGAATGATTTGAATGATTTTCAACGATTTGAACAAAATGAACGATTTTAACGAAATGAGCGAAATGAACGATTTTAACGATTTGAATGATTTTTAACGATTTGAACAAAATGAACGATTTTAACGAAATAAACGCTTTGAATGATTTTCAACCGATTTGAACAAAATGA